>JALBCR010002644.1:0-349678 GCA_030710515.1 Abscondita cerata | reverse complement strand
ATCGGTGCGTGTCAGTTGGCGAACGTTAAATATAAAGGTCTGTGCGTGTCATTTGAAGTAAGTGACGCTTTATAAAGAAGTGAAGTCATAAAATTAGGCGAAAGAAAATAAATGAGCGATCTTGAAGAGAAACGTTACAGACAAAACTCAAATAGTGTTACTGAAAATGTATATGTAATTAAAAGAAAAAGACCAGAAGAAACATCCGGTGAGTCTGAAAATTGGGAACAAGAACAAATAGTTTTTCAAAAAATAAAAAAACAGTTAAATCTCCAATAAAAGTGAGTAACAACGAAAATATTAAAATACAAGCAGATATTCAAACGCAAAACGAACAAGAAGAGGCTGAAAAACTAAAAATGGAACATATATTAGAAAAATTGGAAGAATGGAAACAAGAAATAAAAGAAGACGCTAAGTTAAGGAAGTTAAATATAGTGATCAAGGGATTTGAAATCGATAATGCAGAAGTCAAAGATACGATCGAAAAAATTATGGAAGAAAACATTGCAGAAATTGTAGAAGCTTTTAAGATAGGAAGAGCCGAGGGAAGAGCGTATGCAAATAAAACAGTGTTAGTTAAAATAAAATCGTGGGCAAATAAGATGGAAATAATGAAGAAGAAACACGCTTTAAAAGGAACAAGAATTACAATACAATGACTTAACAATAAAAAAAAGAGAGATTCAAGGAGAAATCAAGAAGTTTGCCGAAAAAGAAAAATACGAAGGGAAAAAAATCAGAATAGGATACCAGAAGATGTGGAGTAACAACACACTATATATATGGAATGACAAAGAGAAGGAGATTCAAACAGAAGTCCCGAAGACACAGACAAAAACTGATAAACAAAACCAAGGACGGTCTAACGGTAACAAAAATGGCGTAGAAAATGGTAAAAGATTGTGGAAATTAGGAACATGGAACATAAGAAGCTTAAATGGAAAGGAAATAGAATTGGAAGAAGAATTCGAAACAGCAAACCTGAACATATTAGGAATAACAGAAACAAAAAAGGAAAAAGGCGTAACAACACTGAAGAAGGGCAATATACTCATATACAGCGGAGTGGATGAAAATGAACGAGCGGCTGCAGGAGTAGGGTGTATAATCGATAAGAAGTGGGCACACATGATACACAACTGGAACGCCTGGTCGAAAAGGACCCTTTCAATAGAATTAAGAGACGCTAAACAACAAACTAGAACGGTAATTGTAACGTACGGACCGGATGAAAATGAAAAAGTGGTGGTGAAAGATAGATACTGGCAAGAACTAACTGAAGTAACAGATAGAGCAAAAGGAAAAGTTTACTTAGTTGGTGATTTTAATAGCAGAATAGGAAAACAAGACAGCATTTACAAGGAAGTTGTAGGAAAGTTTGGAGAAGAACACCGAAACAATAATGGTACAAGACTGCTAGATTTCTGTTTAATACAAAATATGGTCATAACTAACACATGGAACAAACATAAAAGTATACATACCTATACCAGAGAAGTAACCAGTAGATCTGAGAAGTCAATTATAGATTACATAATTGTGGAAAAACAAAACAAGAAACAAATACTGGATTGCAGAGTAAAGAGAGGTCCTGAGATAAATAGCGACCACTTTTAGTAGTAGCAAAAATAAAGGATACAATGAACGAAGATATAAAAGGAATGAAGTGTACTAAGAGGGAAGAATTTGTAAAAATAAAAACGTATAAATTGAACGAAGAAGAAGTAGGAATAAAATATGCACAATTAGTAACAGAAAAGCTAGATCAGAGTGTAGAAAAGTTAGAAGAAAAGACAGTAGAACAAATATGGACAATACTTAAAGAAACGCTTATAGGCACTGCCATCGACGTTTGTGGAACAAGCAAAATAACAAACCTAAGAAAACAAACAGTATGGTGGACTACGAAAATAAAATCCAGATCAAAAGAAAAAGAGAGCTTGGAAAAACTACTTAACAAACAAGACGAATACAAACTATGAGATATATAAGCAAGAAAGGAAGCATGTTAAAAAATTAGTAAGTGAGTCAAAAAAACAGTTGGGAAGAAATTAGAAAACAACAGTAAAGGCAACCAAAAGTTATTCTATAAAGTAGTAAAGAAAATAAAGCAAAATAGGAATAGTGATGAAAGGTACGTGAAAAACAAAAAGGGGAAATATTGAGCGAAGATACACTAGTAATGAATAGATGGAAAGAATATTTTCAAGAGTTGCTAAACAGTGCAGGGGATAGAGTAGAGACTGAAGAAAGCATCCTAAGTGTACAGCAAGAAGAAGATGACGATGACTATATAGAAATGGGGGAGCTAAATAAAACATTAAAATGGTTAAAAAACGGTAAGGCATCAGGTGTAGATAATGTAAACGCAGAGATGATAAAAAAATGGGTGAGAAGGGGCGCATCTTACTATTGTATGTATATAATAGAGTGTGGAGAGGAGAATGCATACCAAAAGATTGGGAAGTAGCTTTAATTACGCCAATACATAAAAAAGTGATACCAAGGAGTGCAACAGTTACAGAGGAATTTCTTTGCTATGTAGTGCATTAAAAGTATTTGAGAAAATTTTGGATAATCGTCTTAGGGAAGAAGTTGAGATAAATTTAAACGAAGGGCAGAGCGCTTTTAGAAAGGGTAGGAGTGTGCACGATCACATATTTACAGTCAGGCAGATTATCGACAAAACATTAAAACAAGGCCGTAATGCAGTATTAGTTTTTATTGATTTAGTTAAAGCGTTTGACAAGGTACCTAGAATTAGAGTTTGGGACAGTTTAAAGAAAAGAGGTGTAAATCGGCAACTAATCAGAGCGATCCATAATCTATATAGCAACACAGTTAATATAGTTATTAGCAGAAACAGAAGATCGGAAGCCTTTCTAACGACTGATGGATTGAGACAAGGTGGAGGTTTGAAATATTTGTACAAGCAATGCAAAAAAATTTAGGATAGGCTATAAGAATCTACAGAAAATGAAAATATCAGAAGCAGTGTTTGCTGATGACATAATGATAATCGGATCAAACGAGTCGGAACTAGAAGAGAATTTAGAAGTATGGAATAAGACACTAATAGAATTTGGAATGGAAATGAATAAAGACAAAACACAAGTAATGGCAATAGGAGACCAACAAAGCTTAAACATTAAAGTAGACGGAAAACAAATCAAACAAGTCAGCTCATATTCATACCTTGGAGTGGAAATAGAAAACACAGGAGGACAAGAAAACGAAATTAACAACAGGATAAGATAAGCTACCAACACATATTATGCTATCAATAAGTGTATTATAAGCAAAAAGGAAGTGTCGTACAAGACCAAAATTAATGTATACAAAGTGGTATATAGACCTATACTAACATACGGCTGTGAATCGTGGATACTAACAAACCGACAAAAAAATAAGATACAAGCAACTGAGATGAAGTATCTCCGTAGAGTAAAAGGAGTCACAAGAAGAGATAAAATTAAAAATACTAAAATACGACATGACTTAGGATTGACATCAATAACAGAATATATAGAACAAATACAGTTAGCATGGTGGGGACATCTACAAAGGATGGATAAGACGAGACCAGTTAAAAAAGTATGGGAAGCTAGAACAGGAAATAAAAAGAAAAAGGAAGACCAAAAAGACATGGGATAAAGTAATAGAAGAAATATTGGATAGCAGAGGATGTAACTGGAGAGAAGCACAAATAAAAACATGATAAAAAGGAGTGGACTAAATTTACATATACACTGAAGTGAATTAGAAAAGTGAAATTCTATAGTGACAGACAGATGTGTTCATATTAAAATGTAAATAGCCACACACCATAGTTGTGGTAAAATATGGCTTTTGATTATATATATATATATATATAATTTAATGAAATGATAAAGTAGGTATTAGGAAAAAGTAGAAATAGTCAGGTTATTAATTATTAAAATAATTATGAGCAAAAATTGTAGAAATAACATAAAACTTACAAAGCCTATACTCAGTATACTATTGGTGCGGAGTAATAAACCTGTCAGAATTATCGAATCTCCCGTATTGCAGTGGTGTAGGTACCCGATACGTTTGGAAAATCATATTTTTAGTAGGTAAAAATATATTATAATAGTAAAATCTACCTTGATATGAATTATTATGTGGTTATATGTTATTTATTTTATTTGTATAGTAGATCACATTACAAATTTTACTTCTTACGTATTATATACCATTATTTTTGTGTCTTGGTATAATACCCACATCTACGGCTATAATTCTCGTTTAGTCAGTACCTGGGCTGATGGCAACGTGTTTGCACAGATTAAACTATTGTTCTCAGACCCTAGATGGGTCGATATGCTGCAAGAGCGGCACAATGATCGTATTTTGGTTAAGGCAACGTTAAGAAAACTGCAAAGTATACGTATTTATCAACTTATTAGTCTTTTTAAATGCAAGTTTTTATTTAAAGTTTATATATTTTTTACAGTCGAGATATCCTCCATAGATGGTTGTATCCTTTGGTACCTGACATGGGAATTTCCAGCCAAAACAGAAACTACGTTCATTTACAAAACAATATTTACCGAAGTAAAGATGTTCACTTAACAAAGTAAGTATTATTAGTAACAAGTTTGTTTTACGTTTATATTTTATAAAATTTAATCATGTTTGCAATAGTGTAAGTACGTTACTTCACCAAAAGCAAACAGTGTCATCGTCCGGAGGATTTTCGCGTATGATTGGATATAACAGGTGCACGTTTATAATTTTTATTTTATTTTTACTAACAGTACAAACTTACCTCGCATTTATTCTTTTTGCTTCAACATGAAATGTGTTAATAATCTTATTAAACTATTCTTGTGCTTTGAAATATTTCATGCCTGGTTATTTTAATAACATTTTATGTACTTATTTTATTAGAGCCAAAAGTTTAAATGTCCTATTATATTAAAGGAGGTGCGCACTGGTTAGTATGGCGATACTATATACAGAAGCAGTGAAGTAATTTTATTTTTATTATACAGGGTTATTTACTCAACTCGTTAATTAAAAGTTTTTTGGGATGTAATTTAGATACATACCCATTTAAAAATTCGAGGTTAAGTTTGGTTCTAGTGTACTTTTCAACTTCCGGTTTAACCATTTTTAGATTCGGCGTGAAATTCTAACATCTAACCGATTTTTGCCTAAAAAACCTGCCTTCTGCGTAACCAGTTTCGGAATAGCACATTTCTTTAGTTTTTGAAAATTTGATCCTCATTTGGCAAAATGTTGAAAACGAGTTCTAAGTTTATAAAGAGTATTCAACATTCCGTGGCAAACATTCGCATTTTCAATGTCGGTAAAGCCATTTTTTTCTAATGGGACACCCTCTAACTTTAAGTGTTATTCAGTCCAGTACTTTTTATCAAACTGTATTAAGGTTACCTATACATATTCCTGGCTATTTTTCAGATAAAACGTCTTTTTGAGACGATTGAATTTATGCGGCCAATATAGTAATCGAATATCGAAGGATCGACTTACGTAACTGCTTACACATCTGTCGACAAAGCTGTTTTAAGAATTAACTTATATCTTTTTTCTGGCACAAAAATCAGTCAAATAGGTTATTTTTGTGTATACGTTATACAACTTGTTTGGGTACGTTTTCTTCGATTGTAGTTTGGGGTTGTTTCTGTTGTATTTTTCTTTTGCTTTATTAATAATATTCTCCTTTTACTTCCTGGTTGATAAGTTTCCTAGTTTTATTTCTCTCGTCTATGTAGTCTTCTGTAATTTGATTTGAGGTTTTGTCAAAGGGTAAGATGTTTGGGTTATTTCCATTAATTATTTGGAATGGTGTAAACTTTATAGTTTATTAATTATTTGGAATGGTGTAAACTTTATAGTTGTTTGAATACTTATTGGAAATTACGGCCTTATGTAATTGTGTTCCGAAAGGTAATTTTGATTTATCTAAATTAGATACTCGTAATGATTCTGTCAAAGTCGAGTTTGATTTTGAATTTTCGGTGCAAACTCGTTGGTGATTGATTTTGTGACCTTTTAAGAATTCCATTATTAAATTGTTACAAAAAGATGGATCGTTATCCGTAATTAATTTTGAGAAAATGCCATGATGTGACATGCATAATGTTAAATATGACAAAATTGTTTGTGAATTTCTATCGGGTAAAATATAAGCTTGGGCATACTTTGAGAATGCGATTGCCAAAATAACTTTTTGGTTAATAAATAATAGATCAGCGTGTATAATTTGAAACGGTTTGTCAGGTGTTGGTGTCAATGATATGGGTAATTTTTGTGGGTTTCTGTCAATTTTTGCTAAGTTTCAAATTTCGCAGTTATTAATATAAGTAGTTACGCCGTTTTCCATTTTTGGCCAGTAATATGAGGCTTTTAATGAGTTGTAAGTTTCGTTAATTCCTCGGTGTTCTGTTTTTCCAATAGGATACTATTCCATAAAATTTGTCTCTTCGTTTTCGTCTTCAATATCTTCTAATAATTTATTTGTCAAATTGATTTTGATGGTATTGTTAAAATTTGCTCGGATGATTTTTAAAATATCTCTCTCCATGTTGCGATTTTTGAAATAAGTACAAATATTGGTGTTGGGTTGAATAATTTTTTTTAATGTTTTTACAATATCTCTGTCTTCGCATCCAAAAGAAAAATTACAATAAATTCGTTTTTTTTTGTGTTTTCAAATAATTGTATGTGTTTAATAATTGCTTCTGTTGAACTTCTGTGTGTGTCAAAAATGATTTGACTTTTTTGAAAGTTTAGTGGTGATTCTTTATATGGAATTTAAGTTTCAACTTCCCTTTTGATGTGGGTATTGTTTCATTATCTTCTTTCTGATCTGCTGTCAAATTATTTAAAATTTTGTCTAAATCTGCCAAGTGCTGTTCTGTTGGTCCATCGGAATTTGCCAAAATTGTGTCAAAATTGATATCATTTGTGTAAATTTTTTGGGTGGTCTTGATAAAGCATCAGCTACATAGTTTTCTTTGCCTTTTTGTATTTGATTTCGTAGTTGTACTCCATTAAACTGAGTTTCCATCTTGTTAATTTTGAATTTGCTTCTTTAAGTGAAAATAGCTAGGTGAGTGGTCTGTTTCAATTGTAAGTTTGTTTCCATGAAGATACGGCCCAAAATGTTTGGTGCCCCAAACGATTTCTAAAAGCTCTTTTTCAGTTGTACTATAATTTTTCTCCGCGTTGTTAAGTGTTCTTGATCCATAAGCTACGGGGTGGTCTTCCTGGGATAATACAGCTCCTAAGGCTTCATTAGATGCGTCTGTCGTTAATGTAAAAATTTTGTTCATGTCCGGGTATTTTAAAATTGGGTCATTAGTCAAAAGTGTTTTGCATTTATTTATGGTTTCTACGAATTCTTCGTCGATCTTTACTTCTGTATTTTTTTTCAATTGTTTTGTTAAAGGTCGGATGATTTTTGAAAAGTCTTTAATAAATTTTCGATAATAACTAATTAGTCCTAAAAATCCTCTAATTGCTTTTGGGTTTTTTGTGGTATTGGGTAATTTTGTATGGCGATAATTTTCTTCGCGTTTGGTTTAATTCCTTCGCTCGTAATAACATGTCCTAAAAATTCGGTTTCCTTTTTGCAAAATTTGCATTTATCTAGTTGTAATTTTAAATTGTGTTTTTGTAGTTTCTGAAATACTTTTTCAAGGGATTTTCTATGTTAGGTGAAAATATTATTATCTCATCCAAACAGTTCCTGATGGTAGCCGTAGATCTATTTTTAGAAAACAAATTAAACAATCTGTTATTTTCGTCGTTCTCGCGAGTTCGTTTATTACAAGGGTTTTATTCCAATTACTGCTAGTAGTGGTAACTAATGACAAATCTATTGTAAATACATACTACAATAATGGTTGAAATGCTACAGTGCTGATTAATTTACGTACTTTCCTTAAGAGTCCTATTAACCACGTGACAAATTTCAAACTCGTTTACTTTCCTCTTACGTCTTCGCGAAATATATATGTCTACAAACGTGTGTGTAGTTGAATATGGCAACGTCGTAACGTTCAGCACTTCTCAAAGCTGATAAGAGCGCTCGCATTTTGTTTATTTTCACTTCTTATTTAGTCGAATCAGGTTTCTGTAAATATTGGCAGCTTTAATTTTTTTGTTCATTGATGTATTTCGACTTTGAAAACATAAAAAATCGAGAACGTAATAATAATAATAATAATTTATTCCAATTATTTACATACTAAAAGCAACAATAATGAAATATAAAAAGGAATTAATCCCGTTCTAAAAGCATAGCTTGTGTTACGTATTGAAATTCAAAGAAGTACCATTTTTTTTTATTTTCTGAGAACAATCAAGTGGTTATCAAAATAATTTTTGCGTACAACAAAAAATTCTCAAACATTTGCTGCGCCCCCATAAATCGCTATTTTTATGTTATAATTTAGATTAGATCAGAACTTTTTTTGCTCAGTTATTACATTGATATATGTAATGAATGGTGTAATATGTATTCTAACATTTGCAAACGCATTTTATCATTTCATTTAACAAAAAAAAAATTCAATTCTTGTAATTTTTGTTTTTAGACTTTCCTACATTCTTCACAATAATCACTATCGGCTTGTGAAAACAAAATGTTTTTCTTTTGTGTATTAAGTGTATAATTCCAAATTGCGTATTTCACCAATATGGCGCCGCTTTATAAGCCTCTTAACATTATATTAACTACATGTTTACTATTGAAATTTCGGAAAGTTTTTACATTGCTGATCAATATTACTATTAACATTACCGAATAAGGTGATTGAATTTTACTACCTCATCTAATTATTTAGTTATAAATAATTCCCAGTAACTAAATAACATAGGTTTTGGGACAAAGTACACTTTCTAATGTATTTCTTGTAGCACGATACACAATTTGGAATGTATTTTATATATAAACTATTTTAGAAACAGCAGTTTAATCGAGGATGTAATAATTGGTTCGTCTTCGTGTGTTGCTGATAATACTAAAGTTTCGAGATCGATTATTGGAGAGTCTGTTGAAATAGGAAAAAATGTAATTATCGAAGACTCATACGTTTTTTCGAATACTACCATTAACGATGATTGCATTATCAAACACAGTGTTATAGGCCACAATTGTGTTATTGGAAAAGGTTGTCAAATTACTCACGCGTGCATTTTAGGTGATTATGTAACACTTCCTAAAAGGACAGTAGTCGAAGACGAACTAATTCAATGTCAAAAACCTAAAGATGGTGTGTATAGTTTTGTAGAAATAAAAACACTGTAAGTTTTTTGTAGCGTCGGGTAAAGACAAATTGCACGGAAAAGCTTACCGACTCAAAAGTCAAGAAGGTAGTGGTGATATATCAGATTCTGAAGACGAAGGTTTATTAACCAGGAGATTATTACGGTTACATACCCACGATGAGGAAGAAGAATCTTCCGATGAAGAAAGTTTCAAATCTAGCGACAGCGAAGATGAACTTTCTTATACTACATCGCCCGTTCTCGATGACACAAATCGTAAGTATCAGAATTGATTGTTGAACAATTTTCACTTCGTTTCCTTTTTAGTATTCTTGAATGAAGTAATCGACAGTCTTGCAAGGGGTTTTGAAGATAAATTACTATGTGATAATCTAATCCTAGAAATAAATTCATCTCGATATGCTTATAATGTCACCGTTAAAGAGGTGATAAGACTTTTTAATTTATTTTCAAAATCTTCTTTTATACTTTGTTTTATTAATCGTTTCTTGTAATAGGTAAATTTCAACGTTGTCAAAGCTATCTTAACTTTACCCTTTCAATTATTCGCTGGTCAACCTTATTTACACTCGTTACGTTCATTGCTCTCCTACTTTTCACCGATCCTGAAGAACTACATACGTAACGTTGATGGTATGATCGACTGTCTTCAAGGTCTCGAGGTACTTTCTACTAATGAATGTCACCCATACTTATATGTACTTCTAGGACGTTGCGTCTACTAACAATGAATTGAATGAGTGTGTTTCTTCTGTGCTAAATTGGTTGTACGATAAAGATTACCTCTCTGAAGAAGTAATTCTAAAATGGTTTTCGGGTATTAATGCAAATACAAGATTTTATGCACGCGTTCAGCCATTTGCTAACTGGTTGCAACAAGCAGAGGAAGCTTCATCCGAAGATGATTGAAATGTAAAAGTTTATAATTTTGCTATTAATAAAGATTAACAGTTTACGGAAGACTTATTTTTCTATGAAATGGAATAACTTATCGTTTACTATAGTTTTTGTACTCATCTTTCTCTTTTAGTTGGAAATTACCTACCCCCGATAAAATTGGAAATTTATTTATAAAAATTACAAAAGAAAAGAAATCGTTTCTAATATCTAATATCATTATAATCAGACTAGATCGAACTGACAAAGAAAACGTATTTTTTAAAACTTGGCAAGGATATCTGTTTAATGTTCCTCTCTGTGAATGATCTTCGCTTCCGACCATTTCATTCGATGTTGTATATCCCAGAAATGTTGCGCGATGCCGGATTTAGAAGTTTCTCCTCTCTGTGTGAGTCCGGTGTTCTTTCAGTCTGACGTCTATAGGTCTTTTGGATTCCTCACATATGACATCCACATGGAACTTGATAGATGCAGTTTTTAGAATCTCAACTGGTTTGTGGATTGGTGTTGCAAATCATACTTCGATTAACCTTTGACATATGGGATGCTGAGCAGTGAATTGGGTATAGTTTTTTTTGGTTGTTTTTTGTTCAATTGGTATTTGTGTAGAACCTCTCCTACTCTTTTCTCACTACTCCTCTCTTCTTTGTTATGGAAAGGTTGGATGCCAAATTAAGATATTGACCGGTGTGTGTCGGTTTCCTGTAAATAGTTGTCTCCATGATTCATTTGTTCTTTACATGGACGTCTAAGAGGAAGGAAGTGAGTCCTCCTTTTCCATCGTGAATTTGATAGATGGTTTAATGTTGTTTAGATGATGTAGAAAAAATGTCTTTAGTATAAAGTTAGAGTAGTTTCTAAGTTTGTTATTATTCATCTGATGACAATTACAGATACTGAGCAATTGAACTGTTTTGTGTAAATTCATTTCAAAAATAAAAACAATTAAAGTTCAGTAGGATGTTATTATTCCACATCAAACCACATTGTTTAATTCATTCAAACGAATATTTTTAGTTAATATGCTTTATGCTTTAATATTTTCTGTTTTGCACAAACCTTCTTGTAAAACGGCTCATCTTTAGATGTCTTTACCTGCCTTCGGGGTAACACACTTAAGTAATTGAATGGTAGGCCGCTAATGGATTTATTGTCCAACAACTAATAGGATTGTTCAACGTACATTTATTTTGCATGTACGTTGTAAAATTTGGAAAGAAGAAGTTAGTTCCACATTAGATTTACGGTATTAAAGATGATGTACTATTAGTCTGACTGTACTTAAGTTAAATGTTTCAAAATTTATAGTGACACAGTACAGCACGAACGTCCGGAAAGGATTATTAGAAGATCAATATTTCTTCCAAATCCAAAGGATTCATTCAACAACCTTCTATTGCTATTTTTTCTTAATACTTCCCAAGTTTTTCTGTTTACAGAGTCAAAAGAGCTTTGATCTTCAGGAACAGTACGTACATTTTTCCCCTTTCTTTTGCAACTCCTTATTTGCCAACCGTTTTAATATATAAAATATTGTCTGTAGTTTTCCTTCCTCTTCTAATATCTGTATGCCAATCTCCTCTGTAAGGTATATATAAACTAAGCCTGCAATCCACCTTTCTAGATTTACCAGTGTCGGTAATAAGATGCTTATTTTCAATACCAGGGGCGGGACCGCGAGAAAGGTGGATTCTGTGTTCAAATATCGTAGCGATCGTAGCGTAAAAAATTGCAATTTTGTGTGTTACTTAAGTAGTTAGAGGTGATAATGGGTATTAGATCGGCCTTAGTATGACATTGATTTATTTTTCAATATTTCGCTCATCAGTTATAAGCTTCATCAGGACTACAATCAATTAACATATTAATAGAATGATAACACATTAATGTTGGTAGCTAACTAATTAACCTTTATATTTATTCAATGATAACAAGTTAGCATAAGTGGAATGTAAATTTTCGATATCAGATCTCAAATTAACAGTAATATCTAATTTTTTTTAATTTCAATCATTTCCATAAATTTTAAAGTATTCCTTTTTTTGGAGTTGTTTAAAATTAAAACGTTATCAAAATCAAAACAATGATTCTCATTTAATGAATGGCAAGCTACAGCACAACGAGTTTTTTTAGTCCTAATGTCACTTTTATGATTACACAACCGAGATTTAAGCCAAGTAGTGGTAAGTCCGATATAACTTTTTTCACAGTCTTTGCAAGGCACTTGAAAAATAACAAAAGATTTAAACATTAATTCAGTCTTATCTTTAATATTGGTGAAAAATTCATTAATTGTAAATTGATTGTAAAAAGCAAATTTTAAGTGATCCTCCCTTAATATCTTGACTAGTTTAGGTGTAATTTCAGGAATGAAGGGAAGTCTACAATAATTCGTTGCATTATCTTCATTTAAAACAGAGGTTATTAAACTCATTAATGTTCTGCTGAGTCCTTGAAGTGCCATCTGTCAATTGATTATTTATAGGTGGTGGTACTATTGTAATAATTGATGATGGTTTATTAATGATGGTGTTGGTTCTACTTGAATTAAAAATTATTTTGTTAACTAACGATTTTGGAAACCCATTTCTTACAAACATTTCAGATAATTTATGTTGATTTTTCAGGAGAAGGGAAGGGTGTGAGATTCTTTCAATCCTATTCTTCATTCCTTTAAGAGTGTTAATCTTTTATTGGATTTTATGGTTGGACTTAAAGTTGATGTATCTACCCGAATGTGTAGGCTTCATGTACACTCATGAAATTTCAAACTTGAATACCACAATTTCTGTAAACAAAAGTTTGCACATTGTGAAGCGGGCTTAAGGGTATCATTTACAATTCTAACAGCAGGTAGTCTCAGCAGGGGTTATCTTATAGAAGGACTGTAGAATGAATCATTACACTAAGCACGTTTTAGAAAATAGGTAATTTACGTTGCTTACTTAATTTTTTCTTTAAAGAATATATTTGAAGGTATCGCTAATTAAACACCATAGCTCGATTAATTATCGAATCAAAATTTTGTTTAGGAAATGTTTACAAAATAAAATTAGAAATAATTTTGATTTAAAAACGTCTACAAGCAATAACTTTTAAATTAAATCAAAAACTAAACATGGTTATTTGGGTTGACTGATTATTACTTATTTTTAAATAAATCTAACCTACTAATTATTGTAAGTTATTAAAAAAATCATTAAACTCTCTATTCATAATATTTAGTCCTTACAAAATGTATATTTTATGACGTTTCATTTTTTTCTGTAGTTAATATAAAAAGTGAAAATAAAAACTAAGGCAATTCTTATTGTCAACGTATATATTTAGTTTTTGACAAGAATTTATTACATAATTATAATTAAGATACCAAGTTATAGTTTAAAATTAAATGAAAACTTTTTTTTAAATAAAGGTATTACTATATAAATAAATAATAATGGGTGTGACCTCCATTATTATTGATACATTCTTGGAGGCGTCTGCTCATTGACGCTATCAAGGTATCAATATAATTAATATTAATCGTTTCCCATGCGGTATCAATGGCTGCAATTAGTGCATTACGGTTTACTGGTATAAAATTTGGCCCTTGTTGTCTTCGGATAACAGCAAGTATTCGAGCCCAAACATTTTCGATAATTGGCTTAGTTAATATGGTCGACGGCTTGCCTTATATGTAAGATGATGGATAATTATTCACTTTCAATTGCAATAATTAAACGCCTAAGTACTCCTAATAATTTCAGTATTCTTCTTCTCAGAAACCTTGCCCGCCCAAGACAGCGCGTATGTAATTGTATATTGCTAATTAAAACCACTACTTACACTTAATGAGTGATTGTTCAATTATTATGTATTTTGGATCCTCGTAATGGTAAGTAAAATAAGAATTGACCTTAAATGTTTAAAAAAAAATTGAACGTGTACGTTATAGAATGTGGGAATACAATAGAAGGAATGTGGTTCAGGTAAAAAACACGATCCTTTCGTATAGGGTTTAAAGCGATGGGGTACCAAAAAATTCGTGTGTAAACAATAAATTTTGTTCATCTCTCTTGCTACTTGAAGGGATGCATCTAAAAGAATGCGGTTGGCCGTGAATATGGTATTATAAAAAAAAATCAAATTTTGTATGGATTAGGAATCTGTATCTATTTAAATTTAAACTAATGATTTCTTTCGGATCGTTCAATAATAGTTAAAATGAATCTAACCGGCTATGCCCATCGCTATCTGCGTGACAAGCCGGACAAAACAAGGGTTAAACATTTGCAATCTTCCTTCTAAATGTAGATACAGGAACGCTTTATTCATAAGAATTTTTATCAATATGGAAGCGGTAAAAATTAGATATTTAAACGGGGATTATAAACATGACTATAATTTTACCGTAGCCAATTCTACGGTGTTTTTGTTAATAAACTCTTAAATCACAAAGTATTGTTAGCGCGCGCACGTTAGCTGTGAGGAATCGTCTCGAACAAAGCAGTTTATACAAAATGTTACGGTTCCCTTCTAAAGTTATTATTTTATTTTTACTATATAATACCATACTTTTTTGTATAATTGATAATGATGGAGATATTGTTACAACAATTATAAGACAAATGTGTACACCATCTACCATATTCCGATGAATGAATACAATTTGTGTGAGCGCAAGTCCTAGACAGGTAGAATTGGACCTTTTAAATATGAACCTACCGGCAAAAAACAGTCCCATGACTCGTATGCTTATTATTTGTAAAAATTGAATTTTTAGTAATTCTACTAAAACCGTTTATATTAATGATATTTCTACAATTTATAATTATTGATGTGTTTAATATAGTTGAATTACAGTACTTTTTATAAATTTGTTAAAGGTTTTTTTCAAACGCGTTGTACCAAATATTTCTCTTCTTATTGCGCTATTGGTTTATGCATCTATTATTAAATAGCATTAAATTTACTGTGTAAAAGTTTTGATTTTACAGCAGACTTGTAGGTCTTTTATCATAAGAAAATACTCCTCGTTAATACAATAAAAAAAATATTCACTCATATTTTGTACGAAATAATTGTAAACTGGTCTGATGTTAATCATAAACTACCAGAATCGTAACGTTTTATACGCAAAGTTTTTGATGTTTTTTTTTGCTATTAAAAAATTTAAACTAGGAGAAACTGGAACGAATTAATTGGTAATAATCCCAATAAGTATGTTTCATAGAGATTTCTGGTATACAGCTATCTGATGAAAGAATAACTTGAAATATGTTAGATATTATTATCCCTGGTTAATTGTGTGTTGTTCATCGTTTATTGTTAATTTTGTTCATTTAATTGTCAACTTGATGAGATGTTCATTTATAAAAACCTTTTGCTTAGAGGGTATGTTTGGTATGTATTATTTACGTTTGCCAAAAACTGCTAAAAAAATTATAATTATACAATTGACCAGCAAACGAAAGTGCGCATGTGAATACAGACGGGTTGAGCAAGCAGGTGTTATGGTTAAGCAGGTTTTAACATGTTTAGACAGGCATCTGTATCCTTTTCTATCGTATTTGTTTATCTCTCTCACTGTTTGAAAGTGCAGGTGTTTTCTAATTATATATGCATAAAATGTGAATTTTGTCTCATCCCTGCGACTGAATAAATCAGGAGGGTATTAGTTTCAATCGAGCTTTCGTCGAGGCAATTTCGATCGTTCTCCGTGTTATGAATGATAAAATAAGTAGTGTTATAAAAAATTTCTATCAACTTTTAAGCGTTATCGAATAATAAAAAATTCACACGATCTTAGGTGGAGGGGTATAATCTATATATCATTAAAACAAAAGGGTTTAAGATTCAGTCACGTCCTTAAACCAATATAATGGCATCTTTAGCTATCAGTGAACTTAATAAGTTGGGTCAGGCCGAGTACCCCACTAAGGCTGATTTAAAGCAGCTTGAGCTTAATAAAAATATGTAATAACAAATATAAAAGCGCAAGAGACCAGATTTGGCCGGGCTGTTCTAATTTATATTCAAGAAAATTATTATTATTTGCCAAAAAGGCTTTGTGCTGCATTCAGTGATAAATTTATTGATGAAATAAATAGTGGGAGAACACTTGCTATTCGTCGAACCGGCGAAAAGAAACTTTCGAGCGGGGTGAAGATCGATCTATTTCAGTTCGACTAGTCTTCGCATGCAGTGCTAAATAGTTTTCGGGATGCGTGGGGTGTGTGTGTTTAATATAATTTTTTCTATAAACAAACAATATATAGTGCTTAATATAAATATAATATAATAATAATAATAAAAACGTGAAAAATGGAGTTAAATAATGTGAATGTTATTGATTTACCATCAAAATTTTTTTTAAAAATTAAGAATGTGTACAGTGCAATGAAGAATATTAAAAGAAGAAATCGCGAGATAAATAAATTTATTAGAATCATCAATTCAAACATTCGGTTAGCATCTAAATTACAAAAAGAAGATATTAACTATGATTTAAAAGTGCACATCGAAAGTTTGTGGTAATTTAAAACATACAAGGTGTTACTGCAAGACATAACGAAAAAACAATAAAACTGTAGGAGAAAAAATCAAGTTATGTACAGTGGGTCGATGTACAAAGTTCGTTTTGTAGCCGATTAAGGACTAGTGTGATAGTAAACGTATCGTGCAAATACCTAGAACCGTTTTTTGAAAATAGTTTCCAAGCGTTCTGGCGACGTCTTATATTATTATATAGAAGACGAAAGATATATCTCAAGGTAAACTTTATATTAACTGCTGAATTCATAAAGCAGTCTCTAGAAGGCGACCATATGACCAGCTTTAAATACTTCTCTACTCGTAATTATTTATTAATATGGAACGAGGATAATAATTTAATAAATAAAAAAATTTGCGGATTGGTTCAGTATCAATGTGATCGCCAAAATTTTAAAAAAGTTAGAAGACTTCACGGAATATCAAAGCGGGTGGGCACTCAAAAAGATCCTCTGCCTCACGGTAAACATCAACAACTGTGATGAGATGTTTTATTCAGGAAAAAACTTTATCACGTTACCCTCGCAGATAAGACTAACAAACGCTGTACTGAATATTAAGAATAATGATGAATATTGCTTCGCATGGTCTATTATGGCAAGCCTTTTCCCTTGTAAGGTAAACGCAAATCGTGTAACCAGCTACCCTCATTTTCGAGAAAAACTAAACCTCGACAATATTAAGCTTCCAATGACTTTACATCAAATTCCAAAGTTTCAACGTCAAAACAATATTTCAATAAATGTGTATATCTTGAGTTTGAAGGAAAATGGTAGATATATAACACTTATTTAACGTTTGAAACTAAACATCACCACGTCAATCTACTTATGATTCAAGAAAACTATGCTGTTGAAAAAGAGGACGAAGAAAGCGAAGAAGAAGAAGACGACGATGAAGCAAACGCAATGGAATGTGTCGAAGATGTCGGTGTTTCTAGTTATATGAGTGATCAATCGGAGTCTGTTTACGAAAGGGGTAAGCACACTGTTAAGTATCATTTTTGTCTGATTCGT
This sequence comes from Abscondita cerata, assembly GCA_030710515.1. Taxonomy (NCBI): domain Eukaryota; kingdom Metazoa; phylum Arthropoda; class Insecta; order Coleoptera; family Lampyridae; genus Abscondita; species Abscondita cerata. The sequence continues at coordinate 331,940 of JALBCR010002644.1, read as the reverse complement.
AATTTATCGCGCTTGGTAAAATCACAACTTACTAAAGAGTCACAACAAAATTTACATCTGTAATAGATGTTTAAATTACTGTTCATCAGAAAAGCAACTAGCAGATCATGGTAAAGATTGTATCAATTTAAATAAGTGTAAGGTGATATTACCTAAGCGTGGTGAAGCTATTGTATTTAAAAATTTTGCAAATCAGTTAAAAGTACCGTTTATTATTTATGCAGATTTTGAATGTCTTTTGGTAGAGACGAATGATTGCAATGAACGCGAAATTCTAATTAACACATTTCAACATCATCAACCATTTTCTGTGGGGTTTTGATTTACACTGATTTTGTACTCAATATCATATTATAAAAAATACAGAAATTTTTAAAAAATAAAATTTATTATTTTTTTTTTTTTTTTTTTTTTTTTAAAAATAAAAAAAAAAAAAATAAAAATTTTTTTAAAAAAAAAAAAAAAAAAAAAAAAAAAAAAAAAAAATATATTTAAATTTTTTTAAAAAAATATTTAAAATAAAAATAAATAAAAATTAAAAAATTTATAATTTTTAATAAAAAAAAAAAAAATTTTAATTTAAAATTAAAAAAAAAATTTATTTTTTTTAATTATTTTTTTATTATTTTTATATAATTATTATTATTATTTTAAAAAATTTTTAAAATAAAAATTTAATAAAAAAAAAAAAAAAGAAAAATTTTTTTTAGGTGCCCGTTTTGGTAGGTTTGAAATTTAGATTTATAGATTCCTGTCGGTTTTTAAATAGCTCCCTAGAAAAACTTGCATCATACTTAGATATATCACAACTCAATATTTTGAAGGCTCAATTTTCAAATTTAGATGAAGAATATTTTAAATTATTAACTCGAAAGGGCACCTTCCTAGAAAAAAAACTTGCTAAACAGTTTAGAAAAATTAACAGACATCGTTACATTACCATGTAAAGAGGCGCTTTTATAATAAGTTGACAAAACACCAATGTTTCAGATGCTAATTATAAACATGCAGAAATAATTTGGAAATCATTTAATATAAAAAATTTGGATGAATACAGTGATTTATATCTAAAGACATGTTCTATTACTGGCTGACGTTTTGAAAATTTCCGACATGGTTGCATTTCCATTTATCCGATCGATCCCGCTAATTATGTTACTATAGCTTCTTACGCCTGGGACGCTATGCTTAAATACACTAAAATCGAATTAGAATTATTGTCAGATATAGATATGTTAATGTTTATCGAGCGTGGTATAAGAGGTGAGTTGTCGCAATGTTCTGTAAAGCATAGTAAAGCCAACAACAAATACTTAAACAATTATAATCCCGCGAACTCTGACGAGTACTTAATTTATTTTGATATAAACAACCTTTATGGAGTGGGGATGATTCAAAGTTTGCCTACCGGAGGCTTCAAATGGTTGAATAGCGATGAAATTGCGAATTTTAATTTATCAAGCATCCATTCCGAGTCAGGTGTAGGATATATTTTAGAAGTTGACTTAGATTATCCACCACCCCCACAATCCAAACAAAAAAATTATTAGCCACTTTACATAATAAATCACATTATGTCATTCACTATCGTAACTTACAACAATGTTTAAAACTGGGTATGAAATTAATAAAATTCATCGCGTTTTAATGTTTAAGCAATCACCATGGCTTAAGCCCTATATTCATGTAAATACGCGTCTGAGGATGAGCTCTCGCAATGAGTTTGAAAAAAATTTATATAAGCTCTTAAATAATGCGGTGTTTGGAAAGAGCATTGAAAACGTAAGAAAACACAAAAATGTAAAACTCGTACGTCGATGGGGAGGTCGTTATGGGGCAAAGTATTATATTAATCAACCAAATTTCCATAGTCGCACAATATTCGATAATAAAACAGTCGCTATTGAAATGAATAAAACGGAAGTGTGTATTAATAAACCAATTTATGTGTGTATGGCTATACTAGATGTATCTAAAACCTATTTATATAATTTTCACTATGAGTACATGATTGAAAAATTTGGTTATGAAAACTGTAGCTTATTATATACTGATACAGATAGCCTAATATATAGTCTTAATTTTAACATTTATGATGCAATTAAAAAAGATTCGCACATGTTTGATACAAGCGAGTATGCTAAAGACAATGTGTTCGGAATTTCTCAGCTTAATAAAAAGGTTTTAGGGTTAATGAAGGATGAGAACGCCGGTAGAGTAATGAGCGAATTCGTTGGTGTAAAACCAAAATTATATAGTTATAAAGTACAATCCGACATTGATGATGATAAAACTAAAGTTATTAAAAAAGCTAAGGGTGTTCTTGAAAACGTTGTTCGAAATACTATTTCTTTTGTTGGATACATGAAATGTGTTAAAGAGAACACCTTACTTGTTCGTGAACAAAATCATATTCGCTCTATGAAACATGATATTTTTACCATTCGACAGAATAAAATTGCTACTGCTAGAGGTGATGATAAACGGTTTCTTCAACCCGATGGTGTAAATACACTTGCGTGGGGGCATTATTCATTAACGGAATAATAGTTTAATTTTTTTTTAAATTTTTATATTAATTCTCTATGTATTTAACATGGTTTTTTTAAATTATTATTATTATAGTTAGTAATTACGTTTTTTTAAGTACTGCAACGCGCATATGCTTGTAGATTTTATAATGGGTATTTATGATTAGATATATGTTTTTTTTAATTTTTGATAGTAATTATGTATGTTTTTAAAGTACTGTATACATCCCGTATGTTTATAGATTTTAATAGTTTTATCATCAATTAATTATGTATGCTTTTTTTTAAAGTACTGTATTCATATGTTTGTAGACTTTAGTAAATAATTAGGTAAAGAATATGTTTTTATAACCATTAATTCTTATTTTTCTATGTAATTGTAATGTAGCACACATACACACGCACTCGCACGGTTTTAAAATAAATAGATACAAATATTTTTTGTTTTTGTTTTTTTATTTTACAGATTTTTTTCTATTACACTCAAATAAGTAAGTAAGTAAGTAAGTGTTTAAAAACAGCTATAAACTACCTTTAGTGTTTATCTAGCTGTTTTCTTTGTGTCCAAGCCAGCTAACAAAAAGACAATTTCCACGTCGTTTTAATAGTTTTTTGATTAGATAAACATCAGGGTGTCTAGTTTTCATAATTTCTTCTTGATAAAAACCTCCGCGAATCGGATCGCCGTACATGTCCTGTAGTAAATACGTGACGGGGTTTGTAATTTGAACTTTGGTAATTTCAAATAGTTTGGCAGACCAATTGGGTGTATAACCCTTTGAAAATACACCTTTATGTTTAGAGATTCTAACAATGTTGCCAACCTTAAAACGTGGTTTATCTAAAACGCCTTCATACGTCCAAATACGTGGCTCAAGTCGGTTTTCGATGTTACGTTGCGCGGCTTCATACCGGTTGTTCAATGCTTCGTATTGTTGTAGTCTTCGGCGACGTCGTCGATTAAATTATACCATCGATAATTACCTTGCAGACTAAATAATTTATAGAGTCGGTTTTTTATAGTTCGTATCACGCGTTCTACTATAGATGCCTTCTTTGTAGAATACGTTGAATAATGATTGATATTTTTTTTATCCATGAGTTTCGAAAACGTGCTGTTGTAAAACTCTTTGCCGGCATCGGTTTGTATGTTTTTTGGCGTGCGCCCTGAACTGTTGAAAATATTGGACATCGTTTTAGTAATTTCGTCGCCTCGTTTGGATTTTACCGCGCGCAGCCATAAATATTTTGAAAAACGATCGATAACGACCAAGATGTATCGAAATCCTTTATTAATTCGTGAAAACGTTTGGAACTCTGCCATGTCTAATTCCTAGCAGTCGTCGTAAGATTTGATAATAACTTTTCGCCGTCTAAAATTTCTTCTAGTGGGTTTATGCAATTCATTTACGACCTGCTGCTTTGACATGTTATTTTTTTATCGGTGTGTTGCGCTTGCTGCTTGCGTTTTCGCTTAAATTTTGCAACTGACTATTCATTTTGATCAAATCCATTCTTAAATTATGTATAGAATCGTCTCTAGATTTAATATCGGAATCTAAGCGAGCATTTAATGTTTCAATATCGGATTTTAACGCGTTCAAATATCGGCCATTTACATACGGATTGTCTTGGATTTATTGCTTAAACATATCTTCTGTGGCGTTGCGTACCGTCGTTTTCACATTATCTGGAATTACTTTTGAATAATTCCATTGATATCTTTAGCAGTCGGTTTGCTGAATATCGTTTATTTTTTATTGATCATTATTTTTAATTCTGCGTTTATAGTATTTGCATATCTTTCAATAGCGCTTTGGAGTTCTCGGTTCGTTGTGTCACATTGCTTTATTCACACCATCGGTTCCTGTTTTGCGGATCATTCCTCACTACTTCCTCAAGCGCATTTCGTTAAAAAAATATTTGTCTTCCAAATAAGATTTTAAACTGATTGCGTTATGTAAATCGAGAGGGTCTGCGATGTTAATTAGTCTTCTATTTTCCATGTCGTAGTTGTTGTCGGCTGTTATTTTAAAACCTACACCGGGAGGACCTCGTCGTGATGACGCCGACGACGACATCGACGCTGATAACGGGGGTCCAAATTTATCGACAGACATGTTAAAGCGATGCTGTATGTTTAGTTTGTATCTCCCTGGATGTCTTTATAAACGTCTCTAGGATGGGAGTTGATTGCGACAACTTTTTTTGTTTAAGGTGTTCCATTAAATATACCAGAATTTGGTTGGACACGGTGGCTGCTGCATCGAGTTCTGCAATACAATTGCTGAGTTTTTCCATTGCACGCAAGATGGATGAGGTGGTTGGGGATGTTGCTAGCTCTTCTATGCGATTATGTATATGAACCAAGCGATTCGATAAATTAGTTTTTCTCAGAAGCGGATTTTCATTAAACAAGTCTTTGCAAGCGGCACCATTTTGGTCTTGATATACGTAGGTAACATGCCTTACAAGAGAGCATTTTCATTCACTGTTTTTGTAAGGTTAATTTTTGCAATTAGAGGTCGATTAAGGTGGCACAATTGCCGTGGTGCGGTCGAATTTATCTATAGACGACATTATTGTTTCAGTATCGATCGAACATTACCTATAAAATGCAACGCGATTGTAGTTATATAGTATAAGGCATGTTTTCGATGTAGCCATCTTCATATAATTCTTCTAAACTTGCTATTATTTCGTTTCGAACGCCGCTGTTCCCGGCAACCCTCTCGCCCCACAGAACTTGTAATTCGTCAATCAGTTCGTGAACATTGTTCCAGTATCTGTACTCTACAGGTTTATTTCAGAATTTCTGGCCCTCTACGCTGCTTGATGGTGAATGATATGTTAAAGAATCCATAGAAGAAGAACCATCGCTGCCATCACTGGTATCATTGTCATTCCGTTCACGACGCGATTGTTTTTTTGCCTGCGCTGATTGTGTAATAACGGTTTAATTATATCGATATATTTTATGCCTCTGTTTGCTCTAATCGGGCCCTCGGGGTCATATGCTCTTCTATAAACATTTGTATCATACAGAATGCTCACATACTTAAGCTTATCTGTTTTGTAAATCAGTTTTCTATCCGGTTTTTTCATAAATATCAGTTCGTACAATCCAAGTGTACCCTTATATGTACGACCATTAATAATAAGATCCTTATCGCGGATATTAACAACAGAATCACCGATAACCCATTTATTGTTATCAGCGTCGTAATGAAGTCCATACATAAAGTCGACTTTATCACCTCTCGTATCACTCATCAGCATTTCCATATATTTTTGAGGTAATGGATGATACTGCCGTTCTAGTAAATTTGAATACGATCTCTCTAATTCATAACGAGACAATGGTAATTCAGCATTCGAAGTAGAATCCGACGCACCCACAGCTGCTTCGATTTCTTTGTTGATTGACTCGCCTTCATCTTCACTTTTTGCAACCTTCAAGCTTTTGTACCTTCCATCAACATTTTTCAAATTAATTGTCGACTCTATATTGGTCAGTGGTGTTATTATCGGCTTATAAGTATCCTCAAATGCTTTTCCGACATCCAAACATTGACGTTTAAGAGCATTGTATTTTTTCCTAATCGATTCCCGGACTTGTTGTATCTTATTTTTTAAATTTATTTCTTTGGAATCCATTGTTCTAACTTGCACCGTGTGACGCGTGTTTGTCAACTTTGGGGACTAAACAAATTCAACACATAATGCCAATATATATTAAGTAGCATCTAAATCCGCTCAACTGCGACAATTCTGATTCACATGTTTTTCGCGATGTTTTATATCGAGAATCGGGCCTACTATGACATCACACTGTTTTGTCCTTTTATCAAATCTCGATCGATCCATTGCGTATATATGCCAACAACCTTTGCGAGCTTCTCGATGCAACAATGACATGGGGACGTATTCAACAGTTACAATTGTAGAAAACCTTACTTTTTTTTATCCATCGCACCACATAATTGTTTGCTATATATCTGACCCATTTTTACATGCAAACATATAATAACAAACTAAACAGATTCTTGCATCGCTTAAGGTAATATAAACTCGTCGAAACCCTTTCGATAACGTCCATCGTTTATATCGACAGCGTCTTTGTTAATCATTAGAAAATCATGCGGCGTATACCAGCACTTTGCACACATTTCTTTAAAAACTTGGATGCTAATTGTTGGGTTAACGTGATCATCATACACGTGTTTCAGATTCATCTCATCCTGCTGGAAAAGGATAACAACTTTTTCTTTTTTTTTTTTTTTTTTTTTTTTTTTTTAATTTTATTTTTGTTTTAATAAAAAAATTTATTTTTTTTTTAAAAAATTTTTTAAAATACCCTTTTTTTTTTTTTTTTTTTTTATCTCGATATCTCAAAACTAAATACAGACTCAGGTTTTGCGTCGTTAGGAGCCATAATATTTTCGTTATCACTGAACGTATAATAACCTATGTATTTCAGGCATCGCTGTTAAAATCTCATACAACAGCTTCTATTTATCTTGGTTTAGCGATTTGGAGTAGACGTAAACGTTTTTAAATTTCAGACCGTTTGCCTCCGTTAAAAAGCTGAACATTGCATTCGTTTTTCCCGAATTTCTTTAGCGTTTTTTGAACGCCTCCTTTGGTTTTTCTGAAGAGCCACAATAACCCATCGAGGTTTCTCTAATTGCGAAGACGTCTTTATCGACCATGTATCAGTTTTAACCTGCTTTAAAGCAGGATATTCGTATAATTCCCATTGGCGAAACAGCATGGTGATTACAGGGTTTCTATTAATCTTCTCGAATACTTCAGTTTTGCTCTATCGCTGAGCGTTAAGTGCGGCACTTTCCATTGAATTTTCGATAGCGTTATGGCCGCATCAGCCTCTCCATAATAACAATCCAAATCAGTTCTCGATCTGATCAGAACAAGCTCCTGCTTCATATTCACGATAACCTGTCAATAGTGTTCAGCAAATCCGAATACATGCTTCAGAGGCAAGCAAACACCAAATTTTTTAACCAAATCCGCATCGTTTGCGCTGAATTGCACTTGTAGAGTGTTCTCGTTCAAAGGAGACCATCCAATGTGAGCCAACGCTTTCTTGTCGGCGGCGCTATACGATGCATAGCCTTTCATTGCCGAGCCGATACCTGGATTTTTACTAACATCCACACGATGTCCACCCAATTCATATCGAATCTCTTCAAACAAGAAACAGGTAAAATTGTTTGTTAAATCACACGATTTTGCAGCGTCTGCTTGCTTGCGCGTTATATAACCCTCGGTGTATAGAAAACTATCGTGGGTGTCCGTAATCAAATCCTGGGTTTGATTATAATTATGATTTCATCTGATGGAGCATAACTGTTGGACTCATAAGGCAATTATGTACGAATATCTGATCTAACGATTGAATCATCGAAATGGGCATCACCGAAAATATTTAATTGTTCGTTCATCTTTTTTTCCTTTTTTCGCCTATTATTTCACTTTAACACTGATTTATTTTAAGAAAAGTTTCTCTTTCGCAGTCAAGTGATTGTAATAGCTCTTATTTTTCTTCTTCTTCTTACTCGATAATGTGCGAGATGCCTGTGATGATGTGTTGTTGTAGGCTTGTTTATTAATTAATCTTCCAACGATTGATTTGTTTTTTATAGAAATCGGTGTTTCTTTATTACCACCACAGATCTGACCACCACAGTTTACAACGGAAAAAGTGTTTTTACTAAATTTTAAACCCGTAATTCTTTCTTCAATTCCAATCTCACCGTGAAAGACTCGTCGCCGCCAAAATCTATTGGTTCACCTTTTTGATTGACCAATCTAATGCTAATATTGTCTATAATGCGGGTGTTTAACTCCAAATATTGGGTGTTGTTGGGTATTTTATCCAAACGATATCCTGGTGGTACTAAAATGTCCACTTCGTATAAGGTCTTTGCCAATTCTCCCGTTTCTGTACGCTCCTTTTATAATATTACACTCGAGGTGTATGTTGGTGTGTTTCATTATTTGGATATCCAAGCTAGATTTTATGACTAATATCTTGAGAGGTATTTCGGACTCGAAACCAAGCATAGACCAATATTTCCGGTTGAATAAGTCAAATGCATAAACACTCAAAGTTCGCATTTCAGAGTATTATTGTTTACCCTCAGTTTAAATATAGAGGAGTCAACCAATCCCCCCTCTTCTTTGCTAATTTTGTTTTTTGTGCGATAGTCAGCAACCAATTGTTTTGTTAAATAATCTTTAAGTCCATCTATTTCGTACGATCCGTGCGGGATATGAAGGACTCTAGCAGATTTTTTAGCTGTATCGTTATCTATATAGCATAATTTATCGTTGCCGTCGTGAATATTTCGAATAGAATTACAACCAAAAAATCAGGCCAGACCGATCACATGATTGTATTTTTCATCTAATTCAATCGGCGGATAAAAATCGTGCGACGCCGTATTACCACCGCCCTCCAAACTGAACGTTATCGACATTGTGACTGATTAATAATACAGACGTATAGATATTATTTACAAAATTTTATCATTTATGAATGTAGAAATTTAAGGCATAAATGGCCGCAAATTACACTATCAAACTCTTGGTCTCTTTTGTAGTTGTAGTAGATCTCGCATCCCCGAAAGTCCTTGACTAATTCAGATGGTGGTTTTACATCGCCAAAGCTATCATAATACCATACTCGCGATCCTCGTTTCTTATAACACACCCATTGTGTTCCTGGTCCTCAAACGCTATCTAGGTTTACAATTGCAGATTCGTTCACAGTGGGCCCATGTTTTGCCAAATTATCACGCATAAATACATCTCTAAAGTATGGAGCATTCTAGCAAACTTTCGCAAATCGATATCAGTTCTTTCGGGTAACTTTGTTAGTTTTTTGAACCGCGATACGGCTTCAGATATAGCGCAGAACCGGCCTTTGCGTATGGTTTTAGATATAATGCAGAACCTCGTTTTCCATATGGCTTCAAGTATATGCCGCTACCTTTTTTTCCCACGGATATAGCTTCCATTGTGCGGTTATGTCGAGTAGCTTCTTCAGCACGTTGTTTTGCATTTTTAGCATTGTTAACGGCTCTAGCTATTCCGGCGGCACCACCAGCAAGTGCTCCAGTTCCGGAAAGTCCGGCGAATAGGGTATTAAAAATGGTAATAATCCTCCGCTTTTGGGAACTGGAATAATGCGAGGTATTTCTATGTTGCGTTTTCCGCCAAAATGTCGAACAGCCAACTTTGCCGTATTATAGGTCTTTTTAATCATTGAGATAGGATTACCTCCATTCACATAATTAGCATTCGTATTATTCTTAATCATTCTACGAACTTTGTTAAACGATGTTCTCGCTCTTCGTTTCTTTATTTTCCGCTTCATAGTTCTAGTTTTTGATTTATTCAAACCCATGCCTAATGATCGCTTAGCACGCATAGCCGCACTAACCGCTAGAGCAGCTGTTCTTTCACCTAAACTTGCGTCTTTTGACTTGAATCGCTCCCAAGCTTTTTGCTGGAGCAAATGATCAGCACGATGTCTTGCAGCTAAATCGTTAGGACTGTTATTGTAGCTGATATCGTGTGTTTTGTCGTGCGAATCTAAAGCATTAATACCCGCATCACCTCGTGCTAGCCGTTTTTGTAGCTTTGTACCAGGTCCGCAATACTGATAGCCCGGAAGGTGTGATTCTACAGGGCCCTTAATTTTTACCCTTCTTTGATGCTAGCATGATTACTTTTTGCTCAACAAGTTCACCTTGCAAATATATTTATACATACCACTTAGTATATTTTCATCTTTATGGATTTGATTAAAAAAATATTTATATAGTAAATATGTATATTTAAAAAAGAAATACATGAAAAGCATCAACAATGCTTACGCTTACTTTCTAACGCATTTGTTCTACTACACACGACATAATAAAACTAGGGCGACGATATAAAACCTCCATTAAGCATAATACATTATGAGAATTAATATTATATTCGATGTTTAACAGTTTTTCATATGCGTCATAAACACTCCAATTGTCATCATCATAGCCAGATTGATCTAGCGTTTTCTTCTTCCTCTGCTCGATAGCCACTCGTTTGATTACATGCTTGTAGAACGCATCCAGGTTATGCGATTGCATTAACTCCAGACAATAATTAATTATATCTTTCAAACCAAACAGACAATCGACATCCCATTTGTTTAGGAGACAACTTTTATAATTACGAGTTAAAGTGATTGTATTTACAAAACCATTATCACTACCCGCACTCCAACCCACTAAATCGGGGTGATATTCCGTAGTGTAGACAATTTTTACCTCACGAGATACGTCCGAAGTTTTACTTATACATTCAATGGGTCCATCGTTAACGTCTACAAACTTTTGCCTAAACTCCTCGCCAACCGTGTTGCGAAAAAAGTCATTCATCAGATGACGATGGAGACCCATTAGCGTCTTCCATTCATCGACGGTCAGCAGCACATTGTTTTTTCCTCAATCGTTGTAATGCACGTTGTACGGACCGCTAGCGCTACATACACCATTATACTCAGGACTGTTCCAAATTCTAATTACAGGTGTAAGCTGCAGATAAGCATGTCGAGTTCACCAGCTTCTCGTTCGAAGCGTTGTTGAAATTTTTAGAAGACGGGACTCGTTGGCCAGATCATACTCTGTAGCAAAAGACCACGATGATGAAGACAAAGACATCGAATCCAGCGACATTTTTCGATCGAGAAAACAGTTTCGCGTATTTTACAAAACTATTGGTTTAGAGGTGTTTGACGGTATACGAGACGACATATTGCGTTCATAGAGTGTTTGTTCAATAAAGTAGCATCTGGTCGCAAGGCAGGCGAATTGCATCCGATACCATTTCAGCGAGTACATGCTGACCATCTGGGACCATTTGTAAAGAGCTGGAGAGGATTTTGTTTCTTGCTAGTAGTAGTAGACTATTTTCACGTTTTGTGAGTTTATTTGTAACAAAATCTACTAAAACAAGAAAGTCATCAGATGTTTGGATAAGGTGATGTTGGAGATTTGGCGTAATACAGGCAGTGATTACGGACTTGTATGTATTTCACTTCTAAAGCTTTAGAGGAATTTTGCCGAGAGAATGGTATACGCCATATTAAAAATTCCTCCCGCCATGCCCAATCAAAAGGTATATGGTAGAGAGGGTAAATTAGTAGTGTACCTACGAGATTTAGTCATCACTTTCAATTGCGACAATTAGAGTTCAAGTACAGTAAGTACTTAACCCTTTACACCACCACCACACGTGCATGTGCTTTCAAGATGACGATACTGAGACTTCGCCCTCTATGATGGTTTTGATTGCGTAATAATGCGTAATTGACACCCCCTGTGGGGTGGTGATGTTAAGACAGATATCTGTTTTGTAATTACAATTGAAGGGAGAGTGTAATTGAGCTTAGTTAATATGGTCGACGGTTTGCCTTATATGTAAGATGATAGATAATTGCCGTTGCCGCCCCTCATCGTCGTATGTAAGATGGTGTTTGTTATTGCAGTCAGTGGTTGTATGTGATTGTCTTATGATAGATGGTTCGCTTATCAATTACCGACCATAATAATAATAATAATAATACTATCACCCTCTGCGCATCCGCCGGTGCTATGATATCATTATGTAATTGGATTTAATTATCGATAATGAATAATTAGAGAATGGTCCACAACGATAGTGCGCGTGTAAATACAGACGGGTTGAGAAAACGGGTGTTATAGTTAATCAGGTTTTATCATGTTTAGACAGGCAACTGTATCTTTTCTATCGTATTTGTTTATCTCTCTCACTGTTTGAAAGTGCAGGTGTTTTCTAATTATATATGCATAAAATGTAAATTTTGTCTCATCCCTACGACTGAATAAATCAGGAGGGTATTAGTTTCAATCGAGCTTTGTCGAGGCAATTTCGATCGTTCTCCGTGTTATAAATGATAAAATAAGTAGTGATATAAAAAATTTTGTTCAAAGCTCGATGGATACATCAAACACAGGAGGCTTGACACATTTTGCGGCAAGCCTCCTGTGTTTGATGTATCCATCGATTTTTTTTCAGGTTTAACACCACCACCACAAAATCCTATTGTCGTAGACACAGAATCAAATTTAATGGAACAGCACGCGATTTCGAGCTTTGAATAAAATTTTTTATATCACTACTTATTTTATCATTCATAACACGGAGAACGATCGAAATTGCCTCGACGAAAGCTCGATTGAAACTAATACCCTCCCTGATTTATTCAGTCGTAGGGATGAGACAAAATTTACATTTTATGCATATATAATTAGAAAACACCTGCACTTTCAAACAGTGAGAGAGATAAACAAATACGATAGAAAAGAATACAGTTGCCTGTCTAAACATGATAAAACCTGATTAACCATAACACCCGTTTTCTCAACCCGTCTGTATTTACACGCGCACTATCGTTTGCGGACCATTCTCTGATTATTCATTATCGATAATTAAATCCAATTACATAATTGATATCATAGCACCGGCGGATGCGCAGAGGGTGATAGTTATTATTATTATTATTATTATGGTCGGTAATTGATAAGCGAACCATCTATCATAAGTACAATCACATACAACCACTGACTGCAATAACATACACCATCTTACATACGACGATGAGGGGGGCGGCGACGGCTTAATTATCTATCATCTTACATATAAGGCAAACCGTCGACCATATTAACTAAGCTCAATTACACTCTCCCTTCAATTGTAATTACAAATCAGATATCTGTCTCTTAACATCACCACCCCACAGGGGGTGGCAATTACGCATTATTACGCAATCAAAACCATCATAGAGGGCAAAGTCTCAGTATCCCATCTTGAAAGCACATGCACGTGTGGTGGTGGTGTAAAGGGTTAAGTACTTACTGTACTTGAACTCTAATTGTCGCAATTGAAAGTGATGACTAAATCTCTTAGGTACACTACTGATTTACCCTCTCTACCATATACCATTTGATTGGGCATGGCGGGGGAATTTTTAATATGGCGTATACCATTCTCTCGGCAAAATTCCTCGAAAGCTTTAGAAGTGAAATACATACAAGTCCGTAATCAATGCCTGTATTACGCCAAATCTCCAAAATCACCTTATCCAAACATCTGATGACTTTCTTGTTTTAGTAGATTTTGTTACAAATAAGCTCACAAAACGTGAAAATAAGTCTACTACTACTAGCAAGAAACAAAATCCTCTCCAGCTCTTTAAAATGGTCCCAGATGGTCAGCATGTACTCGCTGAAATGGTATCGGATGCAATTCGCCTGCCTTGCGACCAGATTCTACTTTATTGAACAAACACTCTATGAACGCAATATGTCGTCTCGTATACCGTCAAACACCTCTAAACCAATAGTTTTGTAAAATACGCGAAACTGTTCTCTCGATCGAAAAATGTCCTACTAGGATCGTGACACCGCACAAGAATAGTTTTCCGTATATTGATTCCGACACCACAAAAAGCTTCTTCTCGTCTACTCTGCGATTAACCATTAATATGTTACCTGCCAGCTCGTAAGCTTCACTAAGATTCTTCTTTTCAGTTGTAAGTTGCTCTCGCGGTTTTTGTAGTATTCATATGATTTTAGCCAACTTTTCGTCTTGACTCTGATTTAAACATATCTCATCGTATTTATCTCAATGGGCCCAATATCATATTCATCATTCGGAGAACTCATAACGAACGATCATTAACCCAAACACCATCCTCGTAAATCCATCGGTCGTATCCGGAGTTATAAACGCAGTTTTTGGTCTGGAGTTTTTCTTCTAGTGACACTTGCATGTAACCTTTCGCCAGGTCTAAACAAGCAAACAATTTACCTCCGGCTAGGTTTCGTAGCTGATCATCAATATCAATAGGGACTAGCTATAGTTCATTTTAAGAGTTTGCGCGTTAAGCCTTTTCTGTAATCTACCACAATTTTCGGGTCTCCATTTTTCTTTCTCACCAATAACACAGGTGACGCATAAGGGGGTGTTAGTGTCTGTAACTACTCTATGTTGTAGTTCCGCAATTGTTTGACGGTCCGCAGAACTAGTCTTATATGGTAGTCTACGCACAGGTTTCCGGTGATTACTATCGCATTTCTGCACCCTAGTTCTCCCATTTCCAACACAAAACAGTCTTGATATAATGCTACCATGAACTCTACTAATTCTTCTTTATTTTCTTCAGGGATGTCTTCTTCTGAATTCAACATATCCAACGTGATATCTTTTCTACATTTTGGATTACAGGGAGTGAATGTTTATGTTCGTCGTCCTTTATACCCACCAATATCTCGTTCTTCGTTTACACCACATTTTGATCATTTATATTATAAATTCTAAGGATTATATCTCGATCATGTATTCTTACGTTTACGTCATTCGCACTATGACTAGCTACATTCACTTTAATTTTACTCGGACGTTCCAACACTGTTTCATCAATGTTATTCAACGAACATTGTTCATTTATAGTCAAATGATACACGGTTGTCCCTTTTCGTAAATACAAGTCTACCAACAGATTCATATCTTGCGCACCAATGCCAATAACTTCACATTGTCTTCAGAAACTCCATTTCTATCTTTACGACTTTTATTGGTAAATAAAACAGAAAATCGACTCGAAATTGTTTAATGTAGTTTTTGTTTAATAATTAAAATGGGGACGTTTCACTAATTATTATTAGCATTATCATACCTGTTAATAAATAAATTAAAATTAAAATTATACATATGGTATAATACGTTATAAAACACACATTTCTTCCTTGCCTTCTTTGATTCATTTCTTCCCATCTGTCTGCAAGTCTGACGATCTTTATAAAGGTTTTGCAAAACTCAAATTCGAAATCCGTCCAAGTTTTTATCAAATCCATGTTACCTAAATACCAAGCTTTATTTGCTGCACAACGTAAATGTGCTCTTACAGTCTCTTGGGCTCGTTTAAACATTTTCTAACCATTTTCTTCGACACTAGTTTTTCGCCATTAAATATACCAATGACTTTTGGATCAGGCATCACGTGAAAGGTACCTGTATCGGTTGAGGCAGTTGGTGAAGCAGAATGGGTTGTTAATGTGTTGCTCAATTATTAAAGTACACTACTCAGTTAAAAGTATTTTGGTGGCAATATTAAATAATGCGTAATTTTATATTTAGGTACTTACCGTTATCACAAAAAACCAACAAAGTAGTTTTGGAAAAAAGTTTATATAAATGGTATAACACAAAGATGCAACAACGCGATAAATAAAACTGACGCAGGTTCTGCAATTTAGTGTACACACGAATTATGATTGGCTGAACATGTCGCTAACTCAAATTTTTAAAGTTGGTTGAAATATTTTCCGCGGACAATGTTTACATCTGTGCGCTGTACTCTCATTTACTAAATATTCCATCATTCGATGCGTAAACTGTTGGTCAAAATCATTATTACAGTATGCGCCAAAATAAACAGTACTGGAATTACAGGCAGTGGTTGGGCGACCTGAAAAACCCTATACTGTGTCAAAACACTACCTGTTCTTTGAAATTTTTCAACAACACTAAGAATCACAGAATTACTAGGCGGGTTTTTGTGGAAATGTTCTTGAAAACGTAATGAAGTGTGTGACAAGCTTGACCCACCCGCACGTCCAATTTCAAATGAGCGAAAATAATGCTCTACGATAGAAGTTTTCTCTACCGATGTTAGCAAAAACTAACCTCAAATAAAAAAAGAAGTAATGAACACAAAGCCGTGGCAACAATCAACAATTGACTCAGCTGATCGAGAAGGCAATTACAGCTGATTCAGTTTCAGTACTGTTTATTTGGCTGTACTTGAGTTTTCGCCAAACCCCGAAAGGCACCACTGTCACAAATAAATATCCCAGTTAGCATCATACATCTTGGCGATATCGCTTGAAAACCGATATGCCTCATTTACATCGAACATCGACAAACAAAGTTTGTCGACATCATAGCGACAAAATTTGTATCTAGCTTAGTCTATATTACTATTGTCGATATTTTTACAATCACGCTTCGATACGGACGGTCCACAGCGCACCGACGTTTCGGAGATGTGTTGACGATATCGTAGCGAGATCGAGAACGCGGCAAATTCGTCGTAAATTTGTGACTTGCGTAGTCACACCGTTTTTATTTCCCCAATTGCAACATAATTGCTGTAATTGCAGTTTTAGCGTATGTGAAAAGCAACAGTGAAAAGCAGCTGCATTTCGGTACGTAAATTTATGTTGGTGATTGTTTTAAAGGTGCACGTTCTAATGTAATCTGTTCCCCTTCTAACGCAGTTCATTTGGTAAGTAAATTTATTCTCCTATTCGTGGATACTAACGGCATTAAATTTGCGGTATCTTACATACCACTTTTGTAAGTCTCTGTAAGTTATTAAAGTTGGAAAGTAAAATAAAGTAAAAAATGTAACCCCACAACAATAATGTGTAGAAAATCTATCGATATTTTAAATTTTACTTGTTTAGCAGCCACAAAATATTCTATCCAAATATACAAACACGCATTGTGTTATCTTATCACACTGCTGAGACGGCGACAGTAGCTATTTACATGCGTGTGTGAGAAGTTTAATTTTGCAGCGCTGCAAAATACTTGTCACACAAGATGTATAAAATTTTTAACCCGGCGTTTTTTAATTTTTGAAAAATACCTAATTGATTTAAGTTTCAAATCACGTTTAGGTTTTGCCGTTTTTGACAAATCTATTAGGACAAAATTGTTAGTTCTTTTGTTTTTTGTGTGTCAAATTGGCCTTGTTATTGGATTTACCGCTAGTGTTTGGGAAAACTTTAAATCTCAAAATTAAACATCAAATGCCCTATGACGAAGACAATGCACGTATGCACAGTACATGTTTGAAGGCTAATAATAAAGTCCTACGCATTTTTAGTAGCGCACTAAAATCAACTCGATGTTCTATAAAAACCAATTTGACATACTGTAGTAATTTCTTCAATTTTCTTTTAAAGGAAGAAATTGTCTTCTCTGAAATGGATAAACTGCACAAAAATTACAAAAAGAGAATAGCAAGGAGTCTAGAAAATAGAGAAGAGGTTAAAATTAATTAATCATTTGGACAAAGTAGCTCAAATTACAAATGAAAATAATTCTCAACATTTTGAGCAAGAACGTTTACTATCAGGTGAACGCGCCTCCGTTTCTGACGTTATATATAGTTCCAGCGAAGCAAAGGGTTCCATTATTTCTAGCTCTGAAGAATCAACTGAAAGTTCTCATGAAGTTGAATCTTTTCATGTTAATCATTTTGATGAATCATTTTTGAGCTCTTGGGCCATCAATCATTCAATTCCGCACATTGCGGTTAATGGTTTGCTTAAAGGCCTAAGGATGCATCCCTGCTTTTCGTCATTTCCAAAAGATGTGCGAACCCTTCTGAAAACTCCAATTTCAACAACTATTCGACAGGTTCTTCCAGGCAATTATGTACACTTTGGTTTATCGAATCAAATTTCAAAAGTTATGTTAAATAACTTAGATACAGATTTTTCGGTTTCACTTCAATTTAATATCGATGGATTGCCAATTTACAAAAGTTCAAAGAGAGAATTTTGGCCAATACTTTGCAAGGTTTCTGAAAGTGGCAGTGATCCATTTGTTGTAGGGATATATTGCGGGGAAGGAAAACCTAATAATGTTCACGACTTTCTCGCGGAATTTGTCATCGAATTGAAGCAGCTCTGTGACCAAGGGTTCAAATTAGATGAGCATAGAACAGTAACAGTATCTTCAATTTCTTTTGTTTGTGACGCGCCAGCTAGAGCCTACATTTGCTGTGTGAAGTCTCATGCTGGATATTTTGCTTGTACAAAGTGCAAAATTGAAGGAAATTATGTTTCAAATCGTGTGACATTCCCAGGAGTTAATTTTCCTCCTCGCAGTGATCAAGAATTTCGTCAAAAGCTCTTTGATGACCACAATCTTGATCGAAGCCCTCTTGAATGTCTCGAAAGATTGGACATGGTAAAGGACATACCATTTGAGTACATGCATCTAGTTTGCCTTGAGTTGTGAGAAAAATGCTATTACTCTGGGTTAGAGCGGCAAAAACCATATAAACTGTCAAGAAGCCTAATTGATTTGATCTCACATCGTCTTGTAAGCTTAGCCAAAGCCACTCCCTCAGATTTTAATAGAAAGCCTAGAAGCTTGAATGATATCGACAGATGGAAAGCAACGGAGTTTAGAAACTTCGTTCTTTATACTGGCCCGTTTGTTCTATTTAATGTTCTTCCTCTTCAGCACTACAAATTATTCTTATGCTTGCATGTTGCTATTCGGTTGTTGGCTTCTGAGAAAACATGTTTTAGTTATAATGCTTACTCAAAATCACTGTTACTGTATTTTAATCAAAATTTTGCCAATTGTTTTGGCGACGAGACTATCTCATATAATATCCATAGCATTGTACATTTGGCTGATGATGTGAAACGTTTTGGCCCCTTGACGAGTTTTCTGCATTTCCTTTCGAGAATTGTTTAGGAAAGCTAAAGAGAATATTAAGAAAAACTTCTTCTGAATTACAACAAGTTCATCGACGTTTAGTTGAAATCCAACATACAAACCTATCTAAGGTACCTATTATAGAATCAAAGCTTCAACAACCTCACAGTATGGGTCCAATTATGTTAAATTTTACTGGAAGGCAATTCAAAAGTATAAGAGTGCAAAGGTTTCCCTGTCATTACGAGACGGCGATAATTGTGTGCTGCTAAACGGTACTCAGCCGTTCTTGATTCGAACATTGTTCAGAATGAAACAGTATATATATTAGGAAACAATTTAATTCCTGTTAAAAATTTGTACAATTATCCCTGCGAGTCTTCCATTTTAAAAATTTTTGTCGTTAAAATAGACTCTGAACTAAGACATGTTTCATGTGATGAAATTTCTCAGAAAGGATACCTGCTTCAATATCCACATAAGTCTTTATACGTCTTTCTTCCGTTGATCCACAGCTGCTGACAAAAGAATATGTACTACATCGTTAAATTTCCCGATCATGACGAAGTTGCCGTTATTCCAGACAACTGGTATAAAGAAGAAGAGGGGCTTTGCTACTGGCCAGATGGTATTGCTGATATCAAAATACAACGACTCATTCAAAAAAGTATCTCCGGATCCAAAGTGGAAGAAGTGGAAAGCGGAAATTATGAAAACATTTCGTAAGTTTGTATTTAAAAAGTTAACGTAATTTAAATATTTTTCGTTGCAGTGACTTTTGATGGAGCTCAAGGAAAATTAAAAAGCTGAAATGACGTCTGACCTTAGTGATAAAATGATGAGAAAAGGCCCTATCAAAACCCAAAAGGTACCAATGTGGGAGTTCAAGTGACGAAGCGTCAACTGACGAATCGTCTTTGCACCGAAATAGAAACCATAAGAAAACAAAAAGACTGATGATATATCACGTATTTCTCTTCCCAAAGTGCCTGAAATTGGAACCGTTTATTCCAACTTAAATAGTGTGGTTTTTCAGATCCACTTGATGGCATTCCCATTATTACCCAGGAAAACAAGTAAGATTTAATTACATTACATTGTAATATGTTAAAATTACATCAATTTTCAGATTAACACAAACTGACCCCATTTCAGGCTCTTTTAACACCGGTTAGTAAAGAATTATATTTATTGTTGAACATCACTGGTAATAAGTATATTTATTTTAGAAAATACCCTTGTATTATCGAGTCTGGCATTGCTACGAAAGGACGTTGATAACATTTTAGCAATTCTTTCAAAAGATCGGCTGTCTGAAACAATAGCAAATCATGACATTAATTTCGACAGTTTACCTGAGTTACCATTAAAGTCAACGGAGGGCCTTAGTTCATTTGAAGCTACTCTTCACTCTAACAAAGTCAAAGTAGATGTGGTACGTTAATTCAGTATTTCAACATGAATCAAACTATACTAGACGTTTTAGACAAAATATCTTGGATCAATGGGAGGCAGATGTACAACGGATGCAATTGGGCGAATTATGCGAGCTTTGATGATTGACGACCTTGCCTGTCAATACAGCTTCAGGGGAAAAAGGGAAACACGCATTTAATTTGTTTGCGAGAATATTGGAATGCATACTAAAAAAAAAAAAAAAAAAAAAAAAAAAAAAAAAAAAAAAAAAAAAAAAAACAAAAAAAAAAAAAAAAAAAAAAAAAAAAAAAAAAAAAAAAAAACAAAAAAAAAAAAAAACAAAAAAAAAAAAACCCCCACACCCACCCACAAAAGGTACATTTTTTAACTTTTTTAATATTTGAGAACTGATGAAATGTTCTTTGTCTTGTAGTTGCAGCACGAGAAGCCACGAAGACTTTGATTACTCTCTGTGAATGTGAGGCAGCAGTTGCAAATTGGTTAGTCAATGCAGGAGATCGAGTAAAAAAGAACTAAAAGGTTATAACTTTTTGTATATTGCTTTTGCCAACAAGTTTTTTAACAATATGATTTCGTTCTAGACTTTCTGGGTGTGCAACAATCCTCGAACCAGATTCTGATCACCAAAAATAAATTAGTCCTTTTTGTAATGAATGCGCCTACCTAGTACCTAATTAGTATTTACGCTTTTCATATACCTATTATGTTGTAGATTGTATACATTTTTGTGTAAATAAATGCATTATTTAACATTTTGTAATTTTAAAGTTTTTAAAAGTTTTAAAGGTATAAAAATACAGCAGTATTTTATTGAATATATTTACAGTAAAACTTCCAGCTATTAATTTGTCACGTCAACTTAATAGCTAGAAGTTTTACTGCAAACTATATTCAATAATCTTTATTTCATCGTTAATTATTATTAAATACAGAAATAAATAGATAAGACATCGCATGAACATCGCTTAGAGATCGACGGTGACCAAGGCACGGTGTCTCGGAGAGGTCTCGCTCAATATCGAAAACTTCGATCTCTGAGGCCCGCGTCGGTATACCAACGGTGTTTCAAAGACTTACGAGAGATCTAAGGTGATATTAGTGCGACGTCGAATATCGACAATTCTTTATCGATTCGATATAGGAAAGATATCATTTTGCTAACTGGGATATTCACTGTGTTCATACAGAAATTTCACTTAGCGATAATCTTGGTCTTAAGTAGCGTTCGCGCTGTACCCACGCGCAGCCAGGAGTAGCCAAGGTGTAGCTAAAGTAAATTCGTCGATTTCCGATTGTGCGGTATATCGCGAAATGCCACTGGTAAGAAATAGTAAACTTTTAGTATAACCGCTAAGTCATGAATAATATTCTTGCGCGTGAGTACAGCGCCCGATTTCCGTACGATCACCGAATTCAAACGTTCCGAAACCCAACGAAACTTCTGCGCAACGAAGTATTATTATTCTGTGCCACTATCGTCGTTGTCGCATATCACTTTTGTGTAACCAAAACTATTCTCCAATTTCAAAAGTTTCGGATTTACCTTTTGATATTTAGTCTTTCGGTTACAGATAACTACTTTATGTCGTTACAGTTTTCTTACCAATACCCCAAACACACACACATTATTACAGTTTTCTTCACTATTTATGTCATTACAGTTTTCTTACCGACACGCGAATTACATACAATATTACATCAGTTTTCTTCACTACACAAGTAAACTAAACAATACAACCATTGATTATAAAATTCGTAAAGATACGCAAGCCTTAATATTTTTCGTAACTACATCTCCTACAAGCAACGAATGCCCCTTTCACCCCTCGGCCAACAAACTGTTCATTGGGAAAGTGCTGCTGCGAACGGTTTAATATTGTAACATTGATTCTGTTACTGCTTCACATACATGCAACATCGGTCTCTACCTACGAGAATGTGAATAAAAAATGTGCACTCATGTAATTTAGCTTGCTTCGAATGTATCCTAGTGTATCATAATAGTTGGATTTGCGAATTGTTTTTAAATTTTGTTTCAAACTTCAATTATTATTTTTTTCGAAAATAGGAGTTAAGTTAAGGTCAATCGGTTAAATACACTCATTAAATTATTAAAAATTGTTAAAAATTGCTAATTTTTAATTTAAAAATTTTCCTAAAACCAAATTTACTTGGATTGAACTTAAACTAAATCAAGATAAAATTTTTAATTTCCGGTGTTTCTTTCTAAGATTAGCGGAATTAAACGCATTAATTCCAGTTTTTCCAATTCGCTTTAAGAGTAGCGTTTATTTTTAATTTAATTAACAAATTGATAGTAAATGTCTTATGTTCAATACAAACTTAAGAAAATTGTTTGCTTTCTGATGTTAAACATGTAAAAATATTTTTAACGATACCTTTTGTACATTTATGAATAGCGAATGACGAATTAAATACTTTTGATAAGTGAGATACAAACTAAATATGCTCGGCTTCATAATCTTTACACATTAAATAAAGTTCATTTTCAGAAAATAAATCTTCCTCCCACTTAATTATTTTTCTCTACATATCTCACATTCATACCTTTTCAACTGCTTAAATGCTAGATAACCAGTTCAATAAACTATGCTACAAGATTCTAAAGAACAAACGGAAAACACCAAAAACTGCACAAAACGCAGCAAAAACTCGTTTTTGTGCAGTTTTTTGGTGTTTTCCTTTGTTACAGTTAGCACGTGCATAATAAAAATAATAATGTGCACTCAACTCAATTTATCCCGGTGCGTTCTAATAGTTGGATTTGCGAATTGTTTTTAAATTTTGTTTCAAACTTCAATAAAACAACAATTTAATTTGTAAGAAATAAAATGTATTTGCATCAATACAAGTTATGATAAAAAAATCATTTTTATGTATTTCCATATAATTGTGGTTATTATTTACATAAACAATTTACTCGCTTCGGACCCAGTTGGAAAAGATGCATCTGCTGAGTTTTTTTTAATCGAGAAGGACGTCCTCGGTTGTAATTTGCTTAGATGCGCAAGTTGATTCTAAGAAGAAAAAAATAACATAAATTCACTGATAAAAGATATGCTGAGTCAATTATATTTAATTTTGAATATTTTTTCAAAATTAATTACACACAAAACTTTTAGTTTAGCTTCTAATGACAAGTTTTTATGTTCAATAACAAATAACAAAAAAGTTGTTAAAGGACTTTTCAATTTTCTTAGGAACCCTTTCGATTGCTACACAGAGTGATCTGCGTAGAGCGTGCATTAAAAGTTTTTTAACTTTCAGATAAATCAGAAACTTGAAAAAACCTCGCTCGTTTTTTTAAATTTTTGGCTTTCAATGAATTTTAAAAATAAAATTATATATTGTAGTACTTTATAAGACAAGTTGAATTAAATTTTAAAAAAATTCAAAATTTGATTAGGTAAGGTCATGTTTGAGGTCAAAAGTCAAACATATATTCGTAAATATCTCATCAAGTATTCCATGTACACAGTCGTGTAATATATCAATCAAAAGGGAATTAATTGCAAGCCAATTTCAAAAATGCATTTAAAAATATTTTAACATTTTGGGTTCAAAAGTTATTTCACTTTCAATTTTTTGAAAATATCGACTTTTTGTTTCACAACCTATACTAACGTGCAATATATCAATCAAAAGCGTGTAGAAAGCCAATTCCAAAACTATTTTCAAAACTGTTTTACTAGATTGGGTTTAAAAGTTATTGCACTTTAAAAGTGTTTTTGAAGATTTCGACTTTTTTGTTTATCAACTTGCATTGCCCAGTAACATATCAATCAAAAGCTGATTGAAAAACAATTCCAAAACTGCTTTCAAAAATGAGGTGGCATTACGGGTTCAAAAGTTATTGCAATTTTTAAGTTTTTTATCAGGTTTAAGATCGTGTAATGTAATGTAACTCTAATATTTATGTGTTCTAATCAAACGTAGAATTTTTTGTTCTATGCAGTTCTGGTCTTTCTCATTTCTAGTCAACTTTAGTTTTTCTCTTTTCTAGTCAACTCTAGTCTATCTCTTCTCTAGTCAACTCTAGTTTTTCTCTTTTTTAGTCAACTCTAGTCTTTCTCTTTTCTTGTCATACTGAGCACCCACTGAAAGCCCCGTTGCAAAAACACCTCAATAGGATTTACCAGCCTAATTTAGGGATACGGCATTCAAGAAAATCAGATGTTTGTTATTATTTAATGAAAATAAGGTTGCAAGCGCATTAAGTTGTTTAAAAATGGAGATACAAAAAAAAGAAAAATACTAGAGTTGACTAAAAAAGAAAAAACTAGATAGAAAAAAAGACTAGATTTGACTAGAAAAGAGAAAGACTAGAGTTGACTAGAAAAGAAAAAGACTAGAGCTGACTAAAAAAAGACTAGAGTTGACAAGAAAAACACTAGAGTTGACTAGAAAAGAAAAAAACTAGAGTTGACTAGAAAAAAAAAGACTAAAGTTGACTAGAAATGAGAGAGCCCAGAACTGCGTAGAACAAAAAATTCTACGTTTGATTAGAACACATAAATACTAGAGTTACATTACATTACACGATCTTATGCTTGATAAAAAACTTAAAAGTGCAATAACCCGTAATGCCACCTCATTTTTGAGAGCAGTTTTGGAACTGTCTTTCAATCAGCTTTTGATTGCTATATTACTGGGCAATGCAAGTTGATAAACAAAAAGTCGAAATCTTCAAAAAACTTTTAAAGTGCAATAACTATTGAACCCAATCTAGTAAAACAGTTTTGGAATTGGCTTTCCACACGCTTTTGATTGATATATTGCACGTTAGTACAGATTATGAAACAAAAAGTCAATATTTTCAAAAAATTTAAAACTAAAATAACTTTTGAACCCAAAATGTTAAAATATTTTTAAATGCATTTTTGAAATTGGTTTGCAATTCCTTTTCATTGATATATTACACGACTGTGTACATGGAATACTTTTTGAGATATTTACGAATATATGTTTGACCTTTGATCTCAAACATGACCTTACCTAATCAAATTTTAAAATTTAATTTAACTTGTCTTATAGTACTACATCATATAATGTAGATTATATAAACTCAGAATTATATGGCCAATCGACTGATGTAAAAAGAATTATAGGTTTGTATTTAAAATAAGAAATTTGATAGCAATTTTGGCACACCCTGTATAGCCGAAGGTCTGAAACTATTTTAGGTAGAACGAAAATGATCGATTATGGCCGCGTACTAAATTTCAAGTTTCTGATTTATCTGCATGTTAAAAAACTTTTAATGCACGCCTCTTCTACGCAGATCACCCGTTATACGTACGCTACATGAATGCATAAGCATGTTTATCTCATCAATTTGAATTAAAAGAAAACCCTAACGGGTAAATAAAAATATTTGCTTACCTTCTTTCTAGAATTTTACAGGCACTGATTTTACACTTAATAATTTACGTTTATTGTTTATAATAATTTCGGAGGGTAAAAAAGTTTTTCACATATTAACTTATTTCCTAAAGTGTCAATATCCACAACCGCAATACAAATTTTTCCACAATTTTTTTGGTAGTCCTTTGTAGGTTTCACATTTTTGTAAGAAATTTAAAAAAAACGTATGTCCACGGCGTCTACGCTCTTCTTTTAATTATTTGTGCAACTAACGTATTCATAATTACTAATTGTCACAAAAATTACGGTAACAAATTTTATAATCAATGCAGTTTCTTGTAACAATGAAGTAACTTCGAACCTCAAACCACTTTCATATTCATATTCAAGATACACGCATTGAGAGAGGTACGGTGGAACTGACATAAAAAAATGGAGGGGGAAACTGAGAATATTCTCCTAATTGTACGGTAGAGCCATCTATTTTCATCGTACTTTTGTGTCCCATTTCGTCCATATAGGTTGCGCATCTTTACAAATTTTATAATCAATGATACAACGAATAATAATGTTCGAATTACCGACATGAAGTCTCTCGTCGGCACTCGCCGCACACTTTCATTTTTTCCCTGTTGCCACGTTTTTTTCTCTTTCTTACACTCCTATAAGTTTCCTTTCCTCCGTCTACTTCACTGGTCTTTTCTGCTTCAAACTTTCGTGTGTATTTTATATTCAGCGTTTGTCACACTCACACCCGTAGCTTTTTAGTTCTTTTCTATCTTCTCTCTTTATAAATTAAACATACTAATCATTCTCTCCTTTTGGGTATTCATTTCCTCTCCAGATTCCGCTCAAGACCCTTATTCTTATCTCTTCCCTCGCCTTCTCATCTGTGTACTTCCATTATCTTCCCTCTAATTTATCCGTTACTATTGCCTTTTTAATATTTACTTTTCTCAATGCATCCTTCAATATCTGCTCTTTATATCTCACGCTTTCTCTCTTTCCTCCTTCCATTGTCCTATTCTCTGTTTTTTGCAATTCTATGATATGATGTTATGGATATAATCCTTTGGAAAATATGCGAGAGCCTTTTCGATAATTACGGTTAATCACCCCTTGTGGGTTAAAAAACGTTTTAGCAAATCAAAATCAAAGTTGGAAATACTTTTTAAACACTTCCCGAACATGGCGGCACTGTAGTTTTAAAAACGATTTGTAGCGTGGCTTGTATAAGAGCATTGTCTAAATAGTAAGAGTAACTCCCTAGACAAACAAAACCTTAGCAACTGGCAGAGAATAAGGCATTTCAACGGTTTTGCCAAAATGGCGTCTGTGGGGCAAACAAACCTTTGTTTACATTCGAATGTGTGTAATTTCTGTTGAATTTTCGTAGTTTTAGTGGTGGTTTTAATTAAGTTAATTATAGAATCTGCGAAAGAGTATTTTAACTCAATCTATGTTTAAAATTACAAATAACAGGGATTCTGACAAACTTAACACTGTCCCGATTTCCTCTACTGCATCGTTCACTACACAATGCTGTCATTATGATAAATTACAAATTAATTAAACGTATAAACTATATTAAAATCCTATAATTACACGTAAGTTTGCCCTGCAGTGGCCATTTTTAAATGTCTTTGACAGCTATCCGACAACGCATTGAAATGCCTTGTTGTTTCCCGCATTCGGGAGAAGCACACTATGTGCGGTAACTTCTGCGCAATGGTCCATCTCTCTTATCCGAAACGGCGAACTTCGTAATTTTATGAATGATTTTCTAATAAAAAAATTTAAATTAAAGTTCATAATAATTATGATAAAGTGAACAAATTTATTTTCAATAAACTATTAAACATGAACTCAAATATATTTGAATAGTTGACTTCGGTTTAGTTAATCTATATGCAAATAAATATAAATGATCTTTATTTATACCTTCTAAATTAATAAAATAAACAAACCTAATTAAATACAATCACAGAATAATAATTACATAAACATGATCGTTTAAAAAAATAGATTAAACATTACAAAAATCAAAAAATTATACAGAGATCAATTCATTTTGCCAAACATTTCAATCGACGAACGCGCTAAAGAAACATTTTATCATATAATCATTAAATTAATAATCTTATAGTGAACTTATTAGGAAGGAGCTTCAATATTACAATGTATGCGCTTAATTAAAGATTAGATAATCACAATCTATATTTGGTACAAAAAAATTACATTACATGTTACTCAGGATTTACAGTGAAAAAAAATTGTAAAAAATAAAAGACAAACGTATTATATAATTTTTATTTCTTTGAATAATACTTAACACTAATTACTCTAATTGATTCAAATGTTCAGTAATAAATTAAGGAGGGAGAGTGGTGTAAGTATTGCACTGGCGAAGTCACGATTGTCAGATGCCAGCACCACCCCACGGCCGTGGAATGTAACATACGATAAACAAGACAATATATAAATTATAAATATATTATAGATATAAAAACAAAGAGGGGCCTACGCCTCCATCACAATAGCTACCGATACAATTACATACAGTCTCGGTAAAAATTGCCTACTATAATACAGCATCACTATCATAACTTGTCACGATCGTAGCATATAAAAACAAATAGCAACGGTGCGTAGCTATGCACAGTACCTCTTGTAGGTAACAATCCATTTAGATAAATAACACAGCCTCGCAAAGCCAAATACTTTTAGGTATCATTCATATGATAGGTAAACATTTTACTAACATTATAATACAGCTTATTAAACATATGTACAATATTTAAAATCACGTAACAGGACCCGTTACATGTGTCCAGTCAGTATTAAAATTACTTTACTATACATATTTTACAATCGGCTAAAATTAGCCGTATAAAGAATAAATTAAGTATACACAATACAACCTTTGTTGTTTTTAAACTTTTTAATAGTACACAGCACCACTCAACTAATCCGATTGAGGAAACAGCGCCTGTGCCAGCACTCACCACTAGAGCTGTTCCACAAATTTTGTCAGTTGGTCTTGTGGTGTCATAGGTGGTACGTCCCCGTTATCTTGATTTTGACTTGCGGGAGATGTGTGCGGATGTAAACTGCTCGAATGATTTTGACTTAGAAGCATTTCGGACGTCGCTAAATCGTGTGGCGACGGTTGGGGACCTCTCGGACTTGGCACAGGCTGGTTTCTAGGACTAGGTGCTGGTCTACTCGAAGGATTTGGCTGCGGGCTTCTAATAGGAGGCGGGCTACGTACACTTTGCATTAGTTGTTGTTGTTGTTGAACCGATATGCCACCAGGAGGCGGGCCCATTACGCTTTGTGGAGATGGCACTGGTGGAGGTGTAGGTTTCAGTCCTTGCATTGGTGCATATTGCTGATCTGAGAATGTGTTATTGTAAGAGGTCATATGCGGTTGTCGTATTGCTGGAAGGCGTTGTTGATATGGAGGAGCGGGTGGTTGTTGGAACTGTTGTTGCTGTTGCCGTTGCTGCATCACAAGTAGCTGTTGATGTTTATACCATTGCTGTTGTTGTGTCATGGGTTGACCAGGTGGACCTGGAGTAGGACCTTGACCGGGGCCTTGGCTAAGCATAGTTTGCATCTGCATTCTGTTTTGATGTTGAGCCGGAGTCTGTTGCTGACTTAACATATGCTGTAACTGTTGCGGAGATGCACCAGCAACTCCTGCTCCTGCACCTTGTTGAGCTTGAGATTGTGCCTAAAATGCAATTTAATTAAGAACCAATCGAACAAAAATGTTTTCCATTTTACCGTTTATTCAATTCAAGGAAAGGAGTGGGTTCGGGATAATTTTTTAGTAGGCCAGGAATTAAGGAACTAAATCTGTAACAACTACAAATTTAGAGTGATTAATGCAAACGACAATAGAATACTACGTATACATAATTAATAATTTTAATTTATTACCACATTCATTTATTTTACAAAGCAAAATGTCTTTCAAATTTTTTCATCAATTCCAAAGCAATTAGTAAAAACATATTTGTAGGGTTTTCTACCTCTGATACATAACAGGAGAAAAAAAATGGCATTCATAAGTAATACCTGTAATTTCAGAAAGGTTAATTGTTGAAGTTGCAGTCCGAATACAAAATTTCATTTCGGTTCCGAGACTTTAAATACACATTCATACGCTTAGGATAATCGTCGAAGACAGCACTCTTAAACAAAATGAGCGGAGTAAACTATTTTTTTACAGTGCAAGTTGTAACTGAAATAAAATATGCGGCGCTGTGGAAAAAACAATCTACTTAGACCTATTTTATCGTGTATTGGTTCACCAACTTACTCACTATCCAAATTTATGACTACAATACTAAATAATGTATAACCAATTTTTAATTTTAGAGTGATTAATTCCTTGACAAAATTAAACATCTAAGTATTCCTATTAATCATAGATGGAACAGCCATGGGGAATTGTTCATCCTGGATGAGATGACCATGCATGACCTTATCAGTTTTGTCATAAAACAGTTAGACTTTCAATCTATTTTTATACATATGTCGATGATATCATTACATGCATCCCATTCAATAAAATAGATAAAGTCCTCAATCTCTTTAATAGTTATAACACCCATCTGAAATTTACAATGCAACTAGAAGAAAATAATAAAGTACCTTTCCTAGATATTTAGATTATTAGAGATGATCAACACAATAAGCAATTGCAAACTGATTGGTACATCAAATCAATTGCATCTAATAGAACAATCAATTATTGTTCACACCATCCTCTTTATCAAAAAATATATATAATTACTAACACGAAACATAAAATATTAAGTCTTTGTAGCCCTGAATTTATTCACACCAACCTTGCAATACTTAAAAAATTTAAAAAAACAATAGCAGGATTTTACAAAAAAATTATAGTATACAACACTCAAATACACAGACCATTGAATCAACTGATCTACAATATCATAAAATCATCAATGTTTTTGGACCTTCTGACAAACTAATAAAAATTTTTAAAAATGTGAACTTAAAAATCAGTGTTTATAACTAAAACGTACACGATCCACCATAGTTTTTACAAAAAAGTTACAGACAAACTACCACTCACAGAAAAACCATATGTCGTATACAAGATCAATAATTGTAAAGCTGTTCAGGATGTTACATAGGTCACACAAAACAAAACCTCGATTTCGATAATCTTGTTATTTTACATGTGGAATGTAACTATAATAAGAGATTGATTTCAGAAATGATCTATATTAAATATTAAATGTACTATTTGCCCTTTCACCTGATTGAATTATGTTAGATTGCACTCGGTTATCTTTTTTTACTATATTATAGCAATGCAAAACGAGCGTCCTTCAAAAATATTCGTTAACGTTATATTGAATGTTTGCATATTGTAAGTGTTTTTACCTTTTTAACAATTTTGCTAATTGACCATAGAGCTTATCCACATCTAATTTTCATTATATTCAATTCAGACATTAATATTTTGTGATGAACTCGCTTTAATTATTGATTTACAATTATTTGATGTTATATTTAATCTTGTCTCATATGTATTTCATTTTGTTTGTCAATAGAGGCCTGAAGAAGAACCAAGAACCAAGATGTGTACTATCTGGCACACAACACTATGCCACTTTTTTTGTCTAAAGAAACTCACTCCATTCGTCCGGTAGACCTATAGACTCGTTATAACAGTACTTTCACCCTAATAAAACAATATACCATTTATAAGACGAATCGTGATCAAGAAAGAGACGAAAAAGAAGATATAATCATTTTTTAGAAAAGTCTATGGGAAAAATAGAATTTTCAACTTTACAATTTTAAATGAGAATCACTGTAGGTGCTAGTATCATTAAATATGATTTTTACTTAGCTTTCCAAAAATATACGGTTTCTAAGATTTTATTTTTAAGGATATTATTCATTTACAAAACTATTACTAAATATCTAGCTGGCTGTGATTTTTTCCAAAATAAGAAAAGTAAGACATCAAAGCTTTTGTATTTTGTTTCTTTGAATAAGTGAACAACAACAATATATTTCAAAAACAATATTTGAGACACAGAAAGTAATTATTTAAAGGGCAGCTCAAGTTTTATGACAAAGACCTTGATTTCAGACAAAATCATATATTTAGAGCAAGACAACCTTCAACTGCTGTTTGTAATAATTTATTTCGATGTATAACAGATCCAGCAACATTTGAAAGCTTGTAAAGAATGGTAGATTTTATTTGTTAAGCATAATTTTGACATTACGGCAGAATTTTGGATATAATCTGTCGAACCAAAAGGGCCGTTAAATTAAAGTCGGATTCACCGGATTTTAGGTATGACTCATTGCAGTAAAGTATGATAATCGACGTTACATAGTTTTCCGTTTTTGTAAATAAAAATATCAGTAAAATGCAATGGACCCATTTAGTAGTGACGTCACAAACAAACCGTGTAATTCAAAATTCGGTACTTTGCAAAATTGTAGACGAAAAAGTGAACCTTAAGTACAACCACTTCAGGGTTATATTAAAATAGATCAATAAAAGGTGATTGATTTTCCAATATACACGCATAAATAAGAGAAATCGTTGTCATATTCACTAATTCTGAACCTTTATCTTTCATCTAGTATCAATATTACATTTTCAAATAGCATATTTTTATTATAAATTAAGATTAATTTTTATACTACAAATACATGCGCAGAAAACCAGCTGGCGGGAACAGTAATTTTAGAAATACGCACCGGGTTAACCTTATACTTTGTAATTGGGATTTCCTTTGTTGTTCCTGGCGTTACTCTTGTTTCTTTATTAGCTTATTTATTCGTTTACTTTATTAGTTTGTTCTTTATAATACGTAATTTAAAGTTTAATTTAATAGTATTTCATTGTAGTTCCCGCCACCTTATTTTTCTGTCTTTCTTTTTCAACTTTCCTTTATTCAAATCAGTATTTTTCAATACTAATCACTTATGATATCGAAGCAAATTAAGTAAGTACAAGATATTAACAACAAATTAATGCTAATATGATAGCATATGAATAGTTGTGATGCCAAAGAAATTGGAAGCAGAGGCAATCATTATGAAAGAAATAGACTATGCGAGAACGTGACAATGGTGCTGTATATTGTTGGTTTTCACGTCAGTTATGCAGGTATTTTACGAATTAAAAGTACTATTTTATCTTACGGCTTAATTCATTATAGCGAACTGCAGAAGCCATGGCTTTAACATAAATAATGTGTCTTCGATTAAGAAAAAAAATGAAGGAGAACGTAGACTCTGTAGTACCAAAACAAAAACGTGGGAAGTCATAGTCTTGTGTTGTTGATAATTTTGTGCAAGATGTGATTAAACGAACAATTTACATTATGCATAATAATGGTAAGTATAGCTCAAATTAATTTTTTTACAAATAATTGTGACCAATTTCGAGCAATATGTTACTGTTGCAACACTGCAACATGAAATTGCTAGCGGTGGTGTATTTAACTTTAGCAAAAGGGGTTTAACAAGACTATAATATTAGGTTTTCCTTTAAACTTGATGAGAGCAGATGGGGTTTATTTGAACAAAACCACATTGCAGCAAGTCGTGTTAGATTTTTATGAGAATACTTTACTGCA
Source organism: Abscondita cerata (assembly GCA_030710515.1). Classification (NCBI taxonomy): domain Eukaryota; kingdom Metazoa; phylum Arthropoda; class Insecta; order Coleoptera; family Lampyridae; genus Abscondita; species Abscondita cerata. Next base: position 298,378 of record JALBCR010002644.1, on the reverse strand, counting down.
TTATATGGTCCTGTATATATGGATCAAACAACTTGGATATTTAGTAGAGGTTCACTAAAAGAAGTTGGCAGGATGCTTCTAAACAATGCATAAAGAAAAAACCAGTTGGAGAACATAAAAGGTTTGTCCCTGATTTTATACTTACAAATAATAAATTAAAATCTGTTTTTTAGGTTTATTGTTGTACATGCAGGAAACAGAAACGACTTTATTTTTAATGCTTCACTTCTATTTTCATCTAAATCACCAAACGAAAATTATATATTTTACAATGCCAGTTACTATTCAACACTGAAAGAAAAAATACCTAATGCTTCAACAACAAAACAAGATTTGTGTACATTTTTAATAAAGCATAATGTATTGCATGATCAGAAGATGTTAAATAAAAACGACCATAGGATATTAGGTTACCTCCATATCATTGCCAATTTAACCCAATCCAATTAATTTGAGCTAATTGCAAGCAGTACTATAATAAACAAAATTGGAGAGTTGAATTCACAGTACACTGAAGAATATGTTCATAAAGAAATAACTTAGGGAACCCTTAATTATTAGTATAGGTTGTAATGAAAGTTCTAGTTCGGAATATGGTGCAGATGAATCTAATCCTTTTTTAATTAGTTTTTATGTAGTTGATTGATTTTGCATTACAACTCAGTAACCACTGTGAGTGGACAGTCGATACAACATTATTTAAATCAAACAATTGTTAAAATTAAGTTAAATAGGTACCTGAAAACTAAATGTTGAATTTAACACTAAAGTAAAATTATTTTCTTGTTCGCATACATTAATTTATCATATATTGTAAGTTTTGCAACTGTACTACTATACTATAAATAAATTATAATTATTATAACTTCCCACAACCTTTATTCAATGACACATTTTTTAAAAAAGATGAACAGAAAATTTCTGATCAAACTGGTTTTACAAATTATACAAAATTGACAGTAGGAATTATTTATTAGTTACAACATACGAGCGCCTGGATTGATGCAACGATTTGTAGCGATGAGTCATACCACAAACCCGATAAATCCGACTATACCTAGATGTTCCAATTCTTGGAATATGTACAAAAAATATTTATTGTACACTTTTTTTCAAATAAAAGTTGTTTGTACTTTCATTATACACAACTTTTATATTTTTTGATCCAATGAGTAATTACTGAGAAATGACAATCACGTGACACTAATTGCCCAACTAACATGATAACGTCAGAACGACGTAGAAAATTGATTATTGTATCGAATAAGTCGAACGAAGAATGATCGACGTCGAATCTTATGTGGTTAAAGACTGACGTATAACCATCGAAAAATGTGATTGGTAATAACAAATTTATCTACACCCAACACTGACTTATAACCATCGAAAAATAACCGACGGTTATAGAACAGAAACTGTAGTATATAGTCGGATTCACCGGGTTTTAGGTATGACTCATCGCAGTAAAATATGATAATCGACGTGACATAGTTGTCTGTTTCTGTAAACAAAAATATCAGTGAAATGCAATTGAGAAACGTATGTCGTTCCGTTTATTTCATGTGCAAGCAATAAACGTATGTCGAATAATATTCTTTGTTTACATTGACATAACCCTACATTCGTACTTCAAGTTGCCACACCGTTTTTGAATTTTTTCAACTTTCCTTTATTCAAATCAGTTTTTTCACTTATTCATCGAAGCGGATTAAGTAAGTACATGATATTAACCAAAAATTCAATATTAATACGATAGCAATTGGAAGCCGAGGCAGTCAGTATGAAAGTAATGGACTATTTTAACGTGACAACGGTGCTGTATTGTTGCCTTTCACATCAGTTATGCAAGTATTTAATGAATTAAAAGTACTATTTTATCTTACGGCTATATGGAGTTAACGTAAATACTGTACCTTCGATTAAGAAAAGATATGAAGTGAAGGAGAACGAAGACCCTGCGGTGCCAAAACAAAAACCTAGGAAGTCAAAGTCTTGTGATGTTGATAATTTTGTGAAAGATGTTAAACAAACAATTTACAATATGCATACTAACTTGGACATTTAGTTGAGGTTCATCAAAAAGGAGTTGGCACGATGCTTCTAAACAAAGCATAAACAACCACTTGGAGAAGGCAAAAAGTTTGTGCCCGATTTTATACTTACAAGTAATAAATTAAAATCTGTTTTTAGGTTTATTGTTGTACATGCAGGAAACAGCAAAGACTTTATTGCTAATGTAAATTTAACAAAACCTAGTTTAATTATATTAGACAACGCCAATTACCATTCAACACTAAAAGAAGAATACCCAATGCTTCAACGACGAAACAAGATTTGTGTACATTTTATTAAAGCATAATGTGATGTATAATCAGAAAATGTTAAAACGAGAACTTTTACAATTAGTTAACAAAAATTCAAACCCGAAAATTTATGAAAAAGATGAGCTTGCACTCACGAACATGTATAAGACGTGTAGAAACAATCGCTCCAAAGAATAGATTGTACATATTGGATGAAATGCATTCAACATGCTGAAAAAGAAATGAAGAAGTCGTGGGATATTGAGCAGCGGTTTGAACTTGTGGAATTATATCGAATGCTTTTAATTTTTATGTAGTTGATTCATTTTGTGTTACAACCCAGTAACGACTCTGAGTGGATGAATGTACATTCGATAAAGCGGTATTTAAATCAAACAATTGTTAAAATTCAGTTAAATAGGTACTTCAAAACTAAACGTTGAATTTAACACTAAAGTAAAATTATTTTAAGAAGTTATATACGTGGACATCTGGGCCATATACATTAATTTATCATAATATTATAGTTTTGCAACTGTACAAATACATAAATAAATTATAATTATTATAACTTCCCACAACCTTTATTCAATGACACAATTTAAAAAATGAACAGAAAACCAGAAAATTTCTGGTCAAAAACAACACATTTATGATTTTTTAATTAGTTTGAAACAGCTGATCTAACTGGATTGACAGATTGCACAAAAATTGATATTAGGAATTATTCATTGAACTGTATATATAGTTCAGTGGAATTATTTATTAGTTACGACATAGGAGCGCCTGGATTGATGCATACGATTTGTAACGATGAGTCATACCTAAAACTCGGTGAATCCCACTCTAGTAAAACGTTGTTCGTTATAACGTAGCTCCGTCTCTGGTTGGGAGAAAAACTACTCAGCAGAGATAGGAACCAAATATCTAAGGTTAAAACCAAGCAAAATGGTGGACAATTTAAATAGCACAGATACTTTATTTTGTACCAAACACTAATTATAGATTTTAACGGTTTTTCAATGTATTTGAGCAAGTCAAATTATTTCCGAAAAAAAACAATCCGAAAATACAATTTTTATCTATACAAAGTAAATGTTAGCATTAGGTAGTTTACAAACTATTTGTAAAATAAATGATATGCTGTTAAATCTACAGAATATATTACAAAAATGTTTTACGATTTAAGTGGTATTAGTACCTATACGGTTATTAAAGCATATTATACTTCTTATAGGAGATGTTTAGAGCTGGTGGTTGAAGAAAACACATTTTCATTATTCCGCTGACGTTTCAATAATAATGAACATGATGTTTTCTTAAACCGCCAACTCTAAACCACCATCTTCGAACATCGTCTAAGATCCAAATAAGTTGGTAAACTACAAAGAAATACACAACCATAAAGGAGATCATCGTACAATGAAAAGTTTGAAACTACACCAAAATTATTGCCAGTGTGTTCGCACTTATCAAAGACAAAAAAATAATGTCTTTTGCTGGTTCATCAAAGAAGTTAAACATTCAAAGAATGAAATCTCTACAAGAGGTATACACATTTCTTTAAGACAAGACTATCCACATAAACGGATAATGTCTGTTGTAGGTATTTTCTTCATTACCTTAATCCCAACTTGTTTTAAAGTGGAGAATAGCCGTTGAAAACTTTTCAAAGTTACTATAAAGCTCTTTACTGTTGTTGGAGCTACACCAATTCGTGTAAGAACGTTACAGTGACACTAAATTAAAAATAATGACATTAAAACTAATTATACCATCAACAACAGCGCCACCTCTGGTTAAGAGAAACACTACAAATATGATTTGATTTGTTCCCATAACTTGTTCCATATGAGTTTTCCGACTGTGCGCATAACAAATAAGTACTAAATGCGGGGCACGTTCGAAAAACCTAACCAGAGGTGACGCTGTTGTTGATGCTGCAAGTGGGTTAATTAGTGTTAGTCTCATTTCAGAATATCATTTTAAATTTAATGTCATGGTCAATTTTACTAGTTATATACGTAAATAAAGTATAATATTTAGTGTGGGAATCGCCAGATTTACTACCCGTAAAAATGCTCTCCCTAAAATTAGTGTGTTGTGAACTAGCTTTATATGTAATTCCTTATTGATAATTCAAATGAGATGACAATCGTCAGGCTTTACGTCAATTTTACACACATTAACATATGTCTTGTTCAACAAATTGAGTTTTTATTACTCGAAAACAATCGTGTAACGAATACATAAACTTCAAATACATTGAAACAAAAAACAATCAGCACACACTCTGCGTACTTTTCGATACAAATTCTACATTCTCCCACCTTCTTTTGGCGAAAATAACAATTAACATTTAGAATTAATAACTCCAAGACTGATACTTATTAGGTTTACAAACTTTCCTACCACTTCTAGTTATAACAAAATTGTCAGTCTGCTTCATTCATTCCAAGGGCTTTTGTAATAACGCTTTCGCTCTTGCCGCCTTATTAATAGGACCGACTCCGGAACCATCCTCAAGAGTGTGTTCTCATTGACGTAACTCGAGCTTAGCGTCTCCGATAATTCTTACTGCTTCAGCTTTGAATTTCTCATAATCTTGGAAACTATCTACTGAACACAATAAGTTGTCCACATACATTGAATTCTTTAGCATCTTTGCTACCTCGTTGTTTCCACTTGCAGAGTCCAAGTGAGTTTCTATAACTGCAGAGAGTAGAAACGGGCTACAGTTAACTCCGAAGACAACTCTGGTGTGCCGGAATATCTTCAACGCGGAATGTTTCTTCTCCCACCACAAAAACCAGAGAAAGTTGCGATCTTCTTCTTGTACTTCCAGCATTTAGAAGGTTTTTCTAATGTCAGCAGAAACTCCAACTTTCTTTTCTCGGAATTTCATCAATATGGCCGGGAGCATTCAATTGTGTTTGGTCCTTTATATAAGCAATCATTGAGTGAAGGATGTCGGCCTGCCGTACTAGACGTGTCGAAAACCGGACGGACTGGCGTTGTTTCACTCTCCTTAAATACTGGGTGATGAGGTAGATAATGACTTTGTTCACACTCATCTTTCACTTCTTCAATAAATCCCTCGTTGCCATGATAAAAAGATCTTATCGTACACTGCATACTTTCCATGCTTATCCAGTTTATTTGTGGTGGAGACAAGTCTTCTTTCGGCTAGTGTGCGATAGGTAGGAAGTTTTTGTGGTCCGCTAATCCAAGGCAATTGAAGACAATATCGTCCTTCCTCATTTCGGGTAGTGGTAGATTGGAATAATTTTCGAGCTTTCCGATCCTTTTCTGCCACTGATAGGCTAGCCACGGGATCTTTTACTCCAATCACTTCTAGATTCCAAAATTTGGAAATATCTTTCTCGGCAATGAACATTGATATAATTTCCTTTGAAACTCCGTCACACGGAGAAGGCACTGATCCACTGAGAGTCCATCCAAAGAAAGTCTACGTTGCCCCCAATCCGCAATTGAGCTTGTGAATGTTGCCTGTATAAGCTGAAACCATAAATCGCTGCCAATTACAATATCAATGTCTTTGAATGCAACTTGAACTGCACAACTGTCTTGAATGTCGATCCCCTTCCGTTTTAACTCTCGAATCCACGGTCCGTTTGGAACTCTAGGAACTCCACATCCAAGTTTCTTCGATTCTCGCAATGTCAGTTGTAACTTGTTCCTTCCGTCAAGGCTTGATACAGTTCCCAAATGCTTGAACACTTTTAGATAATTTGTAACTAACCCATCAAACAAAACTGTTTCTGATGCCACCGGCTCGCTGTGAATTTCCTCCACTGCCTTACTGGAAATGTAACTGCGTTGACTGCCCTCGTCAAACAGGTGGCGAACAATACGGGAATTGCTTGTTCCTATTGACACCTTCACTAGCACTGTCTTCATCAATACATCACCGGTACATTCCACATTAACTTGTCCAGCAGTGGTGGGTAGGATAGAGTCGAACTGGTTAAGAGTCTGATTTGATTGTGTCACGTGTGATGACATGTCTAACATCGGGCACATGAGTGTCTGGTGTTTCTTCGGACATAACAAACATTGCACAAAGGACTTTCACTTTCTCTTAGACACAAGAAGTAAGCGTTGCTCTCTTGCAACTTCTTAACCTTCTCGTCCATACTAAGTTGTCTGGTCTTTCCACAATCCTTGCTCTCATGTTTGCCTTCACAAAATCCCGAAGGTTGGCCTTGAAAAGGACCTGCTGCCGTTGATGGACTACCACTGAATCTAATTTGCTTGTTCTCTTTTTGTTCCTTTTATTTTCTGTTTCGGCTTCCTTTTGTCCCTGAAAGCCTGACTGGGCCAGAATGATGCGTTGCTTAATTTGAATTCAGACTTGAGAAATTCCATGAGTAGATCCAGCCTGGTCCTTGATGGTTTTTCCTTAGATCCGTCCGTAGTGCACAAAGGGTTTCTCTGCCATGCTAGAAGGATCTCCTCACTCAAACTTGACTGGCAAAATAAATACCATTACCGACATTTTTTTCTATATGATGAAAACAAAAACTGTTAGAAAACAGATTCAGCAAATAGAAGAAGCGTCCTTTTTATTAATCGACATGATCGGTTTCAACCCTGGAAAGTTTATGACAACCAAACATAAAATCGTGGATATGCTCTACAGTCTGTCCGCGAGTAATGATTATGCCATAATAATTTTACAAATAGACGAATATTTCAGAAAACTTCTCTTATACTTTATGCAAAAAGGGAAATCAAGCGAATCGTGGGCGTTCAAGCAGAAATCACTAAGTCCAATTTTATCATTATTGAGATAATAATAGTGGTAGCCACAAAAAAGTCTGCTTTTTAAAGTGGCAGAACTCACTAAGTCCACAGACTGATATATTAAACCTGTCAGAGTTGACAATTCTCACTAAGTCACAAAAAGACATTTGTCTGACAGGCAAAAGTAACTAACTGGACTTAATGACTTTTGTAGGTGTAAACGTATAAATACAAAAGTCACTCGACGGACTTAATAAGTCTTGTGCTTCTTATTGCCAGTATTAGTGCGTACAAGTCCTGTGTTAAATGTTGACAATAATGAATGGTAGCAGAGGTAAACGTATACTGGAACTTGCTGTTAGGTCTAATAACACTGCAAATTCACCTGCACTTGTAGAAAATCGTAATGAGTTCTCTGTGCCAGCAGTTTCAAATAAGGTTAGAATTTTATTTCGTTGTAGCCTACAGTGATTTTCATGAAATTTAAATGTGTATTTTAGGCGACAGAGGAAAATGATCCTGAACAATTTGATGACGGTGATGCTGATAAAGATTTTAATCCAAATGATGAATTGGATTCTGATACTAGTGATGTGGGAAAGAAGAAATTTCAGAAGCTGGTAAAATCTTTAAAATTAGGTTAATTGGATAAAATGCAGAATTTTGACAACGTAAAAAAAAAGAAGTCGTTGGAATAAATCAGACGAATCAAGGTGGTCTAGTAATGTGACAAAAAAGTGTAGAAATTTAGGACAAGCATATTCTACAAAAAAAGGACCAAAACTGGCCAAGGTTCCCCAATATATAAATTGCAATAATTGCAAATTTAAATGCTCCCAGCATTTTAACGAACAGTCAAGAATCGATTTATGCTCAAGTTACTGGTAGTTAGAAACATTTTGTCGCAAAAAAGATTTTATACTTCAAAATGTTAAATCACATATCCCACAAAGACAACGATTTCGAAAAGCGGATGGTAAAGCACGAACAAATGCGAAGCAATTCTACTTCTTTAAAAATGATACCCCTACCAGAGTTTGTCAGAAGTTCTTCCTAAAAACTCTTGCTATCAGCAATGGGCCTCTCAATACTGCATTTCTCAATAAAAATAATACGTCAGGGCTATATCAAGGTGATGACAAACTTGGAAAACACAAACGAGTTTATTGGCTAAACTCTGTTTAGAAGAGAGACAGAGTATTAAAAAATATATTGAGAGCTTCCCTGTGACGGAGTCACATTACTGCAGAAAATCATCACAAAGAAAATACTTGGATGCTAAGTTATCGATAGCCAAAATGTATTCCTTGTACCAAGAAGTGTGTGCCGAAAATGGCGAAATTCCCGCAGCATGACAACATACAAGAGAGTTTTTTGTCAGAAATACAACGAATCGTTTTTTAAGCCAAGAAAAGATGTATGTATGAGATACCAGTCGGCAGCAGAAGTACAAAAAGTTGCACTACAGTCATCGTATGATGATCACAAGCAACGTGAAACTGATGCAAATAATTCTAAAATGCATGACAAGGACCGGGCAACTAATGATCCAAGTTTCGTCACTGTGACGAAAGAAGTAACGGAATTATCACTTTTCTCGGACACTTGTGGCGGTCAGAAACGCAACCAAAATGTTCTTGCAATGTTGTACTATTTTGTTCATTATAGCTATTGAGAAACAGAAAAGGTACTTGTCTGTGTACACAATGAACGAATGGATAAATGTTTTTAGAATGGTTAGATCGAAGAGAGGCAAGAAGAAGAATGACCAGTATTTTGTGAAGGAACTAAGATTTGCAGATTTTTATGATTTAAAAAAGCTATCACAGCATCTTCTGAAAAACAGAACAGTCAATAGTATTGGTGAGAGTAAACTGGCTAAAAATCAAAAATTTCCGAATAGAAAAAGCTAATCCCAACATAATCAAATACAGATTATAATTATTTTAACATAACCATACACGGAAAGAGTCGACCTTCTGCTCCACCTACACTTGAAAAAGCATACTCTGAAATGTTACTAATAGCCGAAAAAAATATGCGGACTTGCAAAAGTTATGTGCCAGCAAAGATATTCCTGAAGAATTTCACGCTTGTTATTCATCTCTGCCACATTCCAAATCAGTGCGGAACAAAATCCCGAACCTGCTATAGGAAGCGACAGCGAAACCGGGGAAGACGATTGAAATTATTCAATGCCATATCTTTAGCGACAAAATGTAACCACGTGTCTTAGTTTGTAAGAGTTCCAATTTGCTGTTTTAATTAATGTTTTGTGTAAGTTGTAAAATAAAACTTTTCATTAAGTTCCTATAATGTTTTTTTTTGTCGGTCAAAAATCACTAAGTCCATCAAATGTCATTTTTGCAGCAGTGGGAGTAGTTATTCCTTTTTTGAAATATGCCATTATAAGGTATACCCGGGTGTGTGTTGAACAGGTTTCTATTTCAACTATATCACCAAAAATGTATTTTAGTAGGCTATTTGAATCTTCAGATGCAGTTTTTATAAAACTATTAATTTGGACTTAGTGATTTCTGCTTGAAAGCCCACGGAATATAGCAGTCATATAAAGGCATTTTCTTTGCTAAACCGATCTTTAAGACATGTATGTCTCACCGACAAGGTTGTGAATTTAGGATTTACATTACCGTCGCGTTTGATTCCTAAAGTAAAAGAAAGTAAAAGTTCAGACGAAGACGACAGTGATGAGTCAGAGGTTGACAGACCCGAAAGTACTCAAACCAACGTAAAAGTTTCCGAGCATATGGATGAACAATTGGCAAAGATGTGTCCATTTTTTCTTGAACTATACGAATGCCAATGTACTAAACTAAATACTTATCCTAGTCAAGGGTGCAACGACAAATTCTGCTTTACAAAAATACAGCAGCATGCTAGCCAGGTTAATTATTTTAAAGGGACTGTTTATCGAATGCAGAAAATAAATCGACTAGCTTACCCCGATCAGATTATGACTTATCCAATATCTTATCAAGAAATAGTCACACATCCAAAATGCGACCCTTCGACCAAATTGTTACGCGAAAAACTGTATTCTCTTCGCTCAGGAATCAAAAGTAAATTTCATCCTCTTGTTGTATACGATTTGGATTTTTTATACAAAACAAATGCTCCATTTCAAATTCATCACCCAAAAACTGTACCTGTAAAAACTACTAGGATGAATAAGAATAACAAGCTTATATTTGAATCGCGCTTCGAATGTGGAAATTTACGCAAAGCCATTCAAGTTGATGAATATGCATATGAACTGTTTTTGAGTCCAGATACCTACACCACAAAAAGGTTTCCAGTGGTTTTACTTTGAAATAGCTAATATGATGTCAGGCGTTGAATACACTTTTAACATCGTGAACTTTTCTAAATGGCATGCGCCCAGTGATGTTTTCCCTTTACGATCATCATTTATGTGGAATTGGGTGGAAAAGAACATCTGGTAGAGTTATGTATTACAGTAATCATTACACCTGGTGACCTCCCTGGACACTATTTCCGTTATCAACGCTCTGGAACGGTTTGTATCAATCCACGGAAGACCAGTGACTTTGTACAGCGATAATGGCACCAATTTTGTTGCTACCCAAGCGCTATTCAAGAAGATGAACTGGAAGACGATTGAGGAGGAGTCAAATGGCAAGCAGATCCAGTGGACCCTTAATTGTCCGACAGCAAGTTGGTGGGGTGGTGCCTTATCAAACCGGTGAAGGATCTTCTTAAAAGAATGTTAGGAAAACTAAGCTGACCTTAAATGTGACTCAAGTTTCAAGTACAGGCTGGAAATGGGATTTTGTCCTTTGTGGTCACGTTACTAATCACAAGCTTAAGTTACTCCCTCACATAAACTTGTAGGAGTAGGTCCTTACCCCCAAAGCGACGCTTAAGTGCTAAAATCACTTCGGATAATTGTCGCCGGTCAATGGGTAACTATCGACTAGTTCTCTCATTTCAGTATTCTTTTCCATTGACATTATGAAATACTGGAACTTGTCGCTGTTGTGGAGAGAAAGGTCGTCACGTATCTTCTGGAATTGTGACCAGAACGCTAACCACTCTTTGAGATCACCATTGAACGTCTTTAACTGAATTTTCGGCAACTTGAATGTGTTCTTCATTTCAAAACTGTCTGAGACAACAGCACCAGATTCACTTGGTGCAGACCCTCGCGGTTCTATAAGTTTCTCTCCATCTAGCCGACATAATCTGTACCTTTCTTCGTTGATGTCGATGGCTTCAATCTCTGCGTTCAGAAATTCATCGGTGACATCGTCCTTCGAAAGTTTTTGGAGAATTTCTTCATCACACTGAGCTACCTTAACTTGAATGTTAATCATTCGGTCGAGCTTAACTTGAACTTTATTCTTATCAGGCGTCTGCTCTTTTAACAGTTCCCCTAACTCCGTGATGACTTTTGACAGTTGGGCACGGAAGAGCCGTCTTGTTGCTTTAAGGGCCGTCATTGTTCACAACACTGATCTCGGTGGAACCTCCAAATGTGGGAATCGCTAGATTGACTACCCGTAAAAATGCTCTCCTAAAATTAACGTGTTGTGAACTAGCTTTATATGTAATTCCTTATTGATAATTCAAATGAGCTAACTCGTCAGGCTTTACGTCAATTTTACACTCACTTAACATATGTCTTGATCAACAACTTGAGTTTTTATTACTCGAAAATAATCGTGTAACGAATACATAAACTTCAAATACATTAAAACAAAAACAATCAGCACACACTCTGCGTACTTTTCGATACAAATTCTACATTTAGTATTGCCATTGGTATTTGAATATAGTTACCGAAAAAACCAGTTCCAACATCAATGAAGAACTTTATTGTATTTTTATTATTATTTTTAAAACAAGTTGGGATTAAGGTAATGAAAAAAATTTATTCAATTCTATCCGGCAAAAAGATTTAAGAAACAACAATCCTTCCGATAACATGTTCCAATGCATACGCTGTATGAGTGTTTGGGTACGAAGTTAAATTCACCTTTCTGCTGTGAATTGCGAAGATGACTACTATTTTTATAACGTTCAGAGATGGGTTATTAAAGGTACAAATTAGTATTTTAAAGTTACTTACTTACAGATACGTTAATTTTTATTTATAGCAATTATGCGCTTATATGGCTGGTTTTGTTTAAATAAATGTTTGTCTGTTGAAGAGATTGCATTATTTGTAAGTTCCACTTCTTTGATGAACCGTATACCCAATTACTGATACAGAGATGAACGTTAAATTTGTCTTTAATAAGTGCGAACACACTGACAATAATTTTACGTATAGTTTCAAACTTTACTCGTAATTGTATGATGATCTCCTTTATGGTAGTATCTGATATTTTTTCCAATGATGAAGAGCCTCAGAAGAAAAAAAGAACGGCGTTTTGTCAGATCAAAAACTTCATGCATGAATAGGTCCCCAAGAATTAGTGTTAATTTGTAACAAAGAGGTATGTAATCACATTGTGTGTTAAGTATCGTTTACATCCACTTAAATTAAACTAACCTACAAAACATAAGAATTAACGCACGTTGAACATTAATTTGCCATCATCCATCATAAAAACTGCATTATAACATAATTTAAAGTAAGAAAATATCATACTTAAATGGGGAACGTCTTAGGCAATTATCTTAGTAATTCAGCACCGTTGACAGAATGATTCTTTTGATTTTGAGGTAATTTTGAAAAAATATCCTTTTTATTTATGAGAATTTTTCGAATCTGCAAAAACATTTTCATAAAAACTTTTCACGGAAATCACGCCTGTCAAGTCAGATTACATACAATGTTTCGGTTTTTTGAAACCATCAGTTTCGTTTTTTGTATAGCTCCCATATTGGATTATATCGTCGGAAAGAGTATTTCAAGAGCTTTTCAGCGATATATCGCTCTTAGGAAAATAATCTTACTATGGTGTTAAGAAATGCAAAAAAGAGTAATCCTTTTTATACAACTGGCAACGCTGCAGGTTAAAAAAGGTGTAATCTACTATAATTTTTTATTGATTATCAATAATTAAAGAATACAGTTACCCAGATAACTAAACGAATGTAAACATAAAATTTCATTGTTATCTCAATAGTGAGCATTAACGTTCAAAATGTCTTCCATTCTTTTCGACACACTTTTGACACTTTGAGGAAATGGATCTTATCATTGTATATTGCGATTTATGGTGCCTATAACGTCTTTTCTTCTAAAATTTCCCGGGTAGGTACTTGGTGGCTCAAATTCATAGACCTCGTTTTTGACATACCTCCATAGGTAAAAATCTAAGGAGGTAATATCGGGAAACGAGCAGGCCACAAAAGACGGCCAACTATTTGAAATTATTCCTTCTCTGAACGTTTATCGAAGAAATTCTCCAACAGCTCTTGTGTTATGAGCAGGGCATCCGTCAGGTTGAAACCAGACTCGGTTTAAATAATTTCCATCTGGAACAACTTCTCTTATAACAGGAACTATCTGGTTTCTTAACATTTGGAGGTAACGATCTCCATTCAATATTATTCTTCGAAAAGGAATGGGCCAATAATTACATTTTCAGAAATAGTTATTTAGTTGTCGATGCCAGAAACTATTTCATAATTTCAGCACATCTTACCTAAAATGCCACACCAAACATTGGACCCAAAACGGACTTGAGTCTCCGTTCTGCACCAAGTTCGGGATTTTCCGTAGCCCAAGTGATTATTACGGCGATTGAAAAATTAGCAGTTACTAATTTTATACTCGTCAGTCCATACAACGTAATTTTGGAAATATTCATCGGCATTGCACTGATTCAAATACCATAGACAATTGTGGGTTTGTACTGATGATAGTGTTTCGTTTTCAGCGTTCTCTGTATTGTCTATTTTGATACGTTAAGTTCCCGATTCGTTGCTCTAATTGATCATCTTAAATTTTCATTGAAATATTCAAAAACACTGTTATCACGCTTATTATTATCGACATTATAAATTCTTCGATCTAGGTTTTTCAAAACTTCAAAAATTAAGTAAATTACGAACAAGTTTACGGAAAGTATTTTGCTGTTTGAAAAGTACGAGACTTTTTTCTTTTTATTACTAAAACAAAATTATTTTGTAGAGTGTTATACATCGTTGAAAAGCTCTTGAAACGATCTTTCTGATATAAAAATCCAATTTGGCCACCATAAGAAAAATAAAAGTTGATGATGATTTCAAAAAACCGAAACGTATGTAAGATCTAACTTGACAGACGTCTTTTCAGTGAAAAGTTGCTATGAAAATGTTTTTGCAGATTCGAAAAATTCTCATAAATAAAAAAGATACGAGAGGTATGAAAAAATGCACATTTTTGTTTTTTCAAAATAATTTCAAAATCAAACACAGCTAGAATCGTTCTGCCAACGGTGCTGAATTACTAACATAATTGCCTAAAAGGTTCCCTATTTAACCGTATCTGTATATCTTATAGTTTGTAATCCCAATGCATTCTCCATAAATTTGGGACACGCTGTATAGTTTTGAAGTTATTGCTATGTAATTCTGAATGACGTCTTCAAACTTCAAATTTGGAATGCTGTGATTGGTGGAATTAACGTACGAATTATTTAGTTCCTTCTTAAGTTGAAGTTGACTTGACAATTCCGTATGCTACGTTAGTTTTCTGTATGTATACTTGAATGTCAGTGCAAGCATTAACGGAACGATGTTCAACTAAGCTCTAGTTGTAAGTTTTTACTTATCAGTCTTTATTACTAATTATTATTATTCTTAAGTTTTAACGGCATATGCGGTCGTACCGCAATTGTTAACTTAAATGACTTAGTCGAGAATATTTATAAGTATAGGAAACATAGAAAGAACAAACAAGAAGAATTTCTCAAACAAGGAAGAAAAGGAACTGCGTTTATTAAGAGACAGGATTATGGATTTTAAGAAGATAAAGATAGAATTATCATACCTGAGAATTAAAAATCGGGTAGCACATATTAGATTCATAAACATATACGCATCTACAGATCTAGCACGGGAAGAAGAAAAGGAGGAATTTTACGAAAAACTAGACGAAGTCTACAAAAGCATAGAAAATCATGCCACCATAATAGAGGAAGACTGAAGACTATAATGACAAAATAGAGAAGGAGGAGTATTTTAGTAATGTAGGGAGAAACACACAATACACGAAGTAACGATAGACAACGAAAAATGTTTAGCAATTATGGCAACACAAATGAATATGGTTACAGCAAGTACAATGTTCTAAGATACAGCGCACCGAAGCAATTAAAGACTCCGGAAAATGTGATTATATTAAAAATTTGTAGTGGTAAAACATTAGCCAATCAGAATTAAGAAATAACGGATAAATACAGTCCTGACAGAAGTTTGAGTTATCAATTTCCATCTTTTGACAAGTTTGGTTCCTCCAGCTTCTGCGTTTATTCATTTTTATAAAAAACAGTTATTTTCAAAACTCTTTTACTGCGATATTTTGTGAAATGGTAAGCATATTTATTTATAGTGATTTTAAATAATTGAATAATTTAAATTTATATTACATAACCTCAAAAGCACTCTAAAGTTTATTTTTGTTAGCACAAATTTCTTCAGTTACTTTTAATGCCTTAAGGACAATTAACGTTTTAATTTAAATAGTCATGTTTGATATAAAAATAATTAGGTTCTTACACAATTTTGTGTTTCCAGGTTTCATTTGTATTTTAACTTGTCTACGAAGCCAGAAACATTATTAAACTGTCATGGAGTTCTTCGATCAACAGAAAGCTGCAGGTGTGTGGTCATTTCCTTTAGAGAAGGCAACAGAATTAGCTGCAGCTGCGACTAGAAAATCGATCACTTTCATAAAGCAAATAAGGTAAATGTGTGATATGTAACAGCTGAATTTGTAAATAATTAATGTTGTTATTAGGAATGAAACTCGAAAAGCTGAAAGTGGAATATTAAATTCTCCATCGAAGATGAAAAGGAGTGGTGGTTTTAACAAAATTGTTTTGGATGATTTTGATTTGGGCGTTTTTAAACTGTTCACGAAGTTTACACCGTAGACAAGAAGGTACCAACGATGGTCCAGATATTATTTGAAAAGCATTGTTACAAATGGGGTTTAAATACAAAAAGTGTCACGACAAAAGAAAATTGTTAATGGAACGCAACGATATTGTAGCTTGGCGTTCTCGCTATTTAAGGAAGTTACGAGAGAATGATGCCTTGTGAGTAATGAAGAAACCAGTTATGTACTTAGACGAAACCTACATTCATCCTTATTATGGAGTTACCGCGCTGGTAATCCGAAGACGAACTTGGTGTTTACCACATAGACAGATCCGGGCAGAGGTACAGTGCGTACGGAGAAAGCTTGCTTTGGGCGCGCAGCAAAGTTCGTGCACTCGGAAGCGATCGTCACGTAAACTGCTTTTGCCACGTTTAACGGTGGCGTCAATTTTTATGAGTTTTGGTTTACCGTCTTGTGCTGGAGTTTCGGGAGACCCGTGTTTTGCCTTCCTTGATAACTGTTGCCACTAATATTACGGACACTTTTGTTGCTTCCGACACACTTTGTGTAAGTGTTTTAGTGTATACGAATGATTTAATGCTTTTAAATAATTATACATATTACACACCACTTCGCGGGTTTGGCTATGTATTACTTGTCCGTGTTGACCCAGAGTTAAACTCATTTTAATGTAGTATTGAACTAATTGCGTTAAAATCAAGACAGACTTAATAACTCGAAAGATTAAATACATTTTGTAATGTAGTTAATTAAACTAGAGAAAGTGCGTAAATGCAAAAGAGATTAGTCATATTGGAAGTCAATTATTGAATAGCATTTGAATGTTTTAATAATTACCCTACACATCATTTAGGGGCAGTTTTTCAATCTCTGGTTAACGTAACTTTCGGTTAATTTCAAAGGAGGCAATTGTGACAACAATTATCTTCATGACAGTAAACCTATAATTTAAGTTATACAATGCTTGTAAAACTGGCCGTAAGAGTAACGGTATTTGAAGGAATGTTTGTTAATTATTTGTACCTTATTGACTTTAAAACATCATTTAAGACAAAAATAATTTTTTAAATTCAAGCCACATTTTACCTCTTAAACTGAACAATTTAGGAGTGAAACCACTGGTATCTCCCGATTGTCAAAGTTGAAAATTTACAATTAGGATAGTGCGCATCCGTCCTTGGGGCAATCTCTCTGTATATACTGTACATTAATGTTCATACAGGTGGATCATACACATTGAAGTGAAAAATGGACTATTGGTTTTAAATCTCAGACAAAATCTGAAGACTACCATGACGATATGAACCATAATAACTTTATGCAATGGATGCAGAAGCAACTAATTCTAAATTTGCCTCCGAACGGTATTGTTATGGATAACGCACCATATCATAGCGTTCAAATAAAAACCACAACTACTAAGCAAGAAAAACAAGCGTTTATCGCCCCGATACTAATAAACGTCAAAGAACGAATAGAAAGTAGGATGTTGTAAAAAAACATAAAAATGTATAAAATAAATATTTTTGTAAATATTGTAAGATTTTTGAAAATCTATCTGGGTTAAAGCCCCAAAATCTAATAAATCATCTGCACTACGAAATAAGGGGACAAACTTTAAGGAGTGATTCTACTTTCGAAAATATGAAAAAAAGTTCCTATAAACATGAGTCCGCAAAAGCCTTTTAAAGAAGCTACGGTCCTTTGAGATGCCACCAAGAAATGGTTTTTATTTAATATCTCAGAGATAAAGCGATGCGATTTCGTGTACAATTTACTATTAGTAATAGCTGCCATTTTACAGGATTGGTAAAAATTATTTCAACCATAGGCGTATGAAACCGGTGGGGGAGGTAAATTTATTCATCATGTTTTTTATGCTTTGACTTTTTTGACAATTTGACACCAAAATATGATTTATTATCTAAAATTACATAAAAAAGGTACTCTTCATAAAATGTTGTAGGACCAACCATTTTTTTGACAAATGTGTTTTAGTTGTAGAAGTGACAAAAATTCATAATATTGTCAGTTATTTTAATTTAAGCCTGTAAGATCTGCATTTACGAAAACTAACCATAGCAACGAAAACGAAAACTAACCATAGCAACGATTGTTTTTAAGTATCGCTTAAATTAAAGTTGTGTTGGTGCATACGGCCATAAGTCACCGTGAAGTGAACCGAAACAATCTGAAATTCGTGCATAAAAGAACGTATAAGTTCAACCATCAAACTGTCATACTTCTATTCGTATCCCGAATCTAAAATAATAATGAACATCGTACAAATATTACCGTAAGTAATACGAGTGAGTTGGTATGAAATTGCTGAAAATTTTTGATCTCAAATACGAGTGTGTTTCCGATAAATTCAACCGTGATTGAACCATTATGACAAAATTAATAAATCTGATTGGTCGAGAAAATGTGAGTGGAATTTTCATCAGTAATACAATTTGTTGGAATGAAATTGCTGGAAATTTTAGATCTCAAATACGAGTGATTTGAGGAGAAAATTCACTGCAATTTCATACCATCGAGTTTTATTCGGCATGAAAATTCCACAAACAAAGTTTTGGAAATTTCCGATGAATTCAACCGTGATTAGTCCTTTATGACAAACTTAATGAATCTGATTGGTCGAGTAATTGTGAGTGGAATTTTCAACAGTAATATATTAAGTGCATAGTGACTTATCGACAATACTGGTTAGGTAATATACGGAAGCAGGAGTGCGAATTTCCCAAGCAGCAAGCAGGAGTGCATTACCAACCGGTATTTTCGATAAGTCACTATGCACGAAATACATTTTGGTGACTATTGCAAAAGTAAAAAATTCAACTTTGGTATTAAAAAAATCGAATAGTTTGAGTAACTGATTTCAATTTAAATAAATAATATTTTTCGTAATTTTGTGTTTGTTTAATGTGATTGATAATACGAAAAATATAAGTCTTTGTGATTGGTTTAAAATTACAAAATAAAATGCAATAGTCAGTAAATTTTTAAGTTGTTACGAACATTTTTTAATTAGCAATTTATCGAGCGACATTGTTAAAAAAATCACTAGACGAGTGATTTTTAATCAATGTCACGAGATAAACTGGCAACAAATTTGAGTAAATAAATTAAAAAAATTATTGACAAAAATTTTATCACGAATGATATTCGGATGACTATTTCATGAGTAAAACTACTAGGTAATAGAAACTTAGTTTATTTTAGAAGAAGCATTAGAAATAGAACCTGCAGTTCCTATCGAAATAATAAAACGTAAAATTTTGTTTATTTATTAAAATTCATATAGCGACGAAAATTTCACTATTCTTATTGGTTCAGAACTTGTATGAATGAAATAGTAAAGTTAAATTTAAACAATCGTTTCGCGTAGAACTCCACATTGCCCGATACTAATAAACGTGAAAGAACGTACAGAAAGTGTAGAATACTCGATAGAAAAATTGAAAAAAACGAGACGTGGTAGAATTAGTATATTGTATTACACGAGAAGAAAATCACAGTTTCCATGCGAGTGTGTAAGCTGTGCGAGGGTGGTAGCCCGAGCGCTGATAATCACGAGCAATGAAATATGATTTTATCCTCTAGTAATACACTATACTTTTTCCACGACCAGTATGTAGTATCTATGACTTTTATTAAAATTTTATTTAATATTTAACTGTCAAAAGTATTAAAGCTCCTTAAAAATTCAATGTGGACGAGATTCCCAATGATTTTGGGCCTTCTTATAGGAGTTGAGGAACAATAGGGTCGTCAATGATACACCATGTTCTTAATAGCCGACGTTTCGATTGGCGATGGCCAATCTTTCTCAAGGCAATCTAGATGTCACCAACTCTTAGATTGCCTTGAGAAAGATTGGCCATCGCCAATCGAAACGTCGGCTATTAAGAACATGGTGTATCATTGACGACCCTATTGTTCCTCAACTCCTATAAGAAGGCCCAAAATTATTGGGAATCTCGTCCACATTTAACTGTCAGTTTGGTAATTAAAAAATATAGCTGTTACATAACCACCAAACATTTTTTTTTCTCAATAATGAACAATAATTATCAAGTTTACTTTTTATTTGAAGTGTAGACGTCGTTTTGTTAGATTTTCAGGTTAGATAAATAAATGTCAGTTTCAAATCAAAACGAGCAACCAATCAGCTTTTGCAACTACTTCAGTCAATTGGGTTATATATACCGTTACTAGTAACGAAATGATATTCTGCAGATGTTTAGATATGGCAAATTTTCTCTAGTGGTTTATGACTAGTTGTAAAGTTTTCATAGTGGTCGTGGAAAATAGTTATATTCTACTGTGGCTACATAAAAATATAGACATTACGTTACCTCTGTTTATTGGCATCTTAACAGCTGGCAATGAGTACGTTGAATATACATATTTGAGGTCTCAATTGTACCCATATAAGTTCCCATACGATGTTGTCGTTCTAAGTGTCAAAAAAATAATTGTGTTGGTTACTCACTATTAATATCGGTTCTATCCTTTTGAATATGCCGTTTACACATGCAGAGAAACGTGATATCGAAGACATACCTTATTTGTCATAAACATTTTTTGAGGGATTTGATTATTATTACATGATTCTATAACGTCATCATGTGTTTTCGTTATAATTACTATAGATATGTCAGCTTTATGGGACAGTTTTGTATATTAAATAATTCTCCCCACAGCCGTTGGGAATGCTGCGGTAATACTGTCAGTCAGTAACTGTTAATTTGACATTTAGTTAACCGTGTTTTGTCCATATTTACAAAAATTATGTGTATGTAAATGTCAGTTGATGTCAGTCCAAGTTTAGTTTATCGTGATTTTGGCATTGAAAATATAAAAATAGTATCACCAGTTAAGTTACTGACCGTTGAAAATAATGTCATATAATTTATATCAAAAGACAAGTAAGAAGTTAAAGAAAAGACGTCATAAGTCATAAACCGCGCATCTACATGAAGGTCAACAGCCACCAGATCTTGAAGATGTAAGATTTTTGTAATATTTTCAATTATAAAATTTACAATTTCTTTTTCAAATAGTTATGTACTTCAGGTGAGAAAATAGATTTTAACAAATTCCATAAATGAAGTAGGTGTGTAGTTACTCCCATAGCCGCATGTGGCGCTACAATTTGAATTTTATTTTTAATGTGTGAGTTTCATATCTAAAGTGGGTCGTTTGTGGTTATAATTGAGAAACTTACGAATTAGTGGTTTACTGTGGAAATAGTTTGTAACTGGTTGAAAATGCAAATTGTTTGATACAACGAACTCATGAGTTTTAATTTTAGTCATTATTAAATTTTGATATTTGAAACGATCTTATTGTTGAAGTAGAAAACCCTTTTTGAAATTCAAGAACATGTCGTTGATTAATTATGTATAAAATTACGAGTAACTTAAAAACACAAAGAATTTTTTAAAAATTATTAACCACTTAAAAAATAAATTAATAAAAATAATAAAAGTACCTGTCGTTGTTTTATAAACGCGGCCATAAGTTGCGGATTTGACTTCAATATTTGCAGAATCTGCTGCTGTTGGTCGGGTGATTGAGGGACCGCAACGTTTGCATCAACTGTTGCAAGGCTTGTTTGTGCATTTGTGCATTTCCGGGATTGGCTAAAGTCGGCGCTCCCGGTCTAACTGTCGGTGTACCACCTTGCATAGGACCAGCTCCCAATTGTGTTTGTTGTTGTTGCATCAATTGCGGTCCCGGTTGCCTCAAACCCTGAGTAGTACTTCCCGGATACCTTTGTTGCCATTGTTCCATTGGTAACAGATTTCCACCTAATTTAAAAAAATCGTTAACAAAAAAAGTTATTAAGGTTTAGATGTTCGCCGTCCATACACAAGCAAAACTATAATTTCTTTGCTCGATAGGTAAGAATGGCAATTATTTTAGCGAGACAAAGAAAAGTTTGGAAAATCACCACAAGATTTTCAACACCCTGAAATCTCGCAATTTTTAATTTTATAGTGCCTACCTGGAGGGGCTCCTAGATGAGTCATGCTACGTTGTACTTGAGGTGGAGGCATCGTCTGCCCAGGAACTCCTGCACCGGGATTTAATTTTCCGAATCCTACGTGCGGTTGCTGTTGTCTAGCTGCTTCTTCTTGAACCTGCTTTACCACTTGTAACACGTTTGCAGGAGGTGTTTGAGTTCCCGGTTTCATTCCTATTCCTGGTTGATGAGGTGATTGCATTCCCATCCCTGTTGTCGACATCGAGTTCGGATTCATCGAACTTGCAGGGCTAACAGCTCCGGGAACTACATTTTGAGCTCCTGATGTTAAAGCAGGTACATTACTAGCGGATACGGAATTTGATGATTGCATTGTGGAAGTTGTATTCATTACAGCCATTCTTCTTCTCAATAATTGAGCTTGTTGCAAACGTTGTTGCAATTGTTGTTGTTTCAGCCTATGTTTAATATTGGAACAGAAAGGTACAGGACACTTGGTTTCTTGGCAGTACTTAGCGTGATAACAGCACAAGGCAATAAGTTGCTTACAAATTGGACAACCACCATTAGTCTTTCGTTTACAGACTTTGGTGTGCGTCACAACTCGCTTCATCTTTTGGCAACTGGGCAGTCTACAGTTAGCATCTCTACATTGACAAGCATGAACGAGAGACTGTATACAACGTTGAATAGATAGCTTTTTAGCTTCTTGAGGATTCGCTTTCTTTTGATCGCTCGGCGAGGAACCGTCGTCAATATCCAAACCGAGTTTTTCCATTTTATGAGGATGACCATCTTTTTCGTAACATTGGATACAAAGATCGAAGTCATCACATACCGTACAATGATAGCGCGTTTCCACGTGTCCTTTACAATTGTTACAAGTATATACAAATTTATCTTGTCCTTGATTATGTAATTCGTACAACATAGCCATTGTACTATATTTGGCTCTTCTGAGAGATGAAAATTCATAATGTTTCTCACGTGCCATTGTTAAAAATGCATCTCTTCCATCCATGAGATCACAATTAATGAACGGGTCGGGATCTTGAATAGGCTGAAAACAAAAATCAAACATAATACCCCAAATAATCCACAAAAATCTAATGTACATACCCCTAAACTCGCAGCGGATTGAACAGAATGTAAACGAATAACAAAGAAAACTTCTTTATGCTTTTCCATAGTTGCAAATATCTTTGCAGATAGATCGTTTCCTGTTTGCGGCGTATTCGACTTTTTACTATTCTTTCGTTGATTCGCTTTGGACTTATTGCTTTTCTTTGCTTTTTTCTGCCCTTTTTTCTTTCCATCAGGACCGGTTTCGTTTTCTTCCGTCAACGAAAATATCTATAAAATAATATTATCGTTAAAAATGACGCCAAAATTATCATCAAACGTACTGCATTAGCAGCTGCCTCCGCAGCTTCAGCCTGTTTACGCTTTTCTTCCTCCTCCTGGTCAAGTTCTTTAATGCTTTCCTCGAAAACGTTTGGCCAGAAATCACCTTCAAAATATGGTAAGTCAGCAGCCGACCGCAAATTATCTTCCATGGCTTGTTTCAATATATCCTACACAAATTATAAAGTTAACAAAACCACAATGATAAGAAATTCTAGTTTTGCACCTTGTAATCCAAGACAATTCTTTCGATAATCCCTTTATCTAACATCTTTTTGTACCATTCTTGCAATTTCTTTGGTCTAGGAATTTTCTGTTCCACAGGATGGCAGTGAAAAATATAATCGTCACCTTCTGACGGAGGACAGGCCCAAATATGAGCCATTGTATACCCTAATTGTTTTACATAATCCATATAACCTAATAATATTTCGTGATACACTGCGGTCCTAAACTGCCGTGGTTTAAAAAAGTGAACGGAATCTAAATACGCAATATATACACGTCTCGTATTAGGTGCAGGACAATCCGAACCGTATTCCTGCACATGCATACCGAAAAAACACACATCAACTCCGTCGATTTCTTCAAAGGCAAACAACGCCTTTGCGCGGTAAGGAAATTCGGCCGAAAGATCGCCGCATTCGACGAATTTACTACGCATACCCGGTTTTACTTCGACTACTTTTTCGGAACTCGAAACTACACGAATATGCACCTCGCCGGCACCGGCTTCTTTTTTCTTCAAGAAATTGTTCACGCTGTTTCTATGTATACACCCAATTTGGTTGTAGGTAATCGTTTAGCGTTGAATTTGTTTTCTTTTCTTTTAGATCCTTTCTTTTTATGGCACTCGTCACAAGTAAAGCCAATAGGCCATATACAGTCTGTATGAAGAACGCATATTTGATGTAATTTACGTCCGCATTCGTTACAATGCACAAATTGTTCCATTTCTAAATGATCATTCTTCATTTCTTTAAACTGATCTTTTTTAATTGCCCTAACAGAAAAATTTCATTTACTCAACACTTCAACAATACACTCTTATAATACAATTCGAACGATGGATCTATGTCACTCTATTGTACAAAAAAAACCTCAATATGTGGTACCTTGTTTTATGTCAAAATAGAGATAATGTTGAAAATAATCGCAATTTTTATAGCTTCGTATTTTATTAAATATTCCAACATAGTATGCTGTTTTATTATAAGTAAAAGCAATAAGTGAGAAAAAAGTGAAAAAACAAATAATCAGTTATTTTCATTAATGTTTAGTTATTATTGTTAAAACTTCTTCACGCAGTCAATCATCCAAAGATTCAAAAGTATTGAATGTCTTAAACAAGGAACTTCTGCAAATGTGCAGCAAATTTTACAGGAGATAAACAAATAAAACGCATGTATTCTATATTTTGTAATGCTTAATTATTAATGAATATATAAACGGAAAAGGGGCAAAATTGCAATTTGAATGTTTTTATTAACTAGACAAACAAACGAACTCATGAAGGTAACAATATCTCAAAAACTTAACACATGTCTTGACAATATGATCGTGCTGATCATACAATTTAATGTAGAAATTAAGATATGAATTCAAAATGGAGTCATCCATTAAAAAAAAACTAAAATTTTGAAAATATTTTTAGTTGGAGTAATAGATTTTTTTACCACCTCTAGCAAGGAAGGGTTCTAACAGGCCACATATTAAATCTAAAATTTCATCTCTAGGCATACAAATATTATGATCACCATAATTACAAAGATCCAGCGTTCTAAGTTTAGAAAAAAAAAAAAAAAAATAAATAATAGTTCTTGGTACTTACGTTTGCGCCTGAGTTGGATCATCACCAAGAGTAACAGTGTCACCTTGAATGTCATTGAAGCACTTTTGGCAGAATGTATATCTGTTGGATCCAAGTCCATAAGCATTTAGACTGTTGTCATACGGCATCACACAAATGTAGAAAAGCACATCAATTCAGCCATGTGTTTGTTAAATGACATAGGTTGGGGTGAACAGGAAAAAAGAGACATGTGTTAGAAGCAGTGTATGAGTGCAAAGTTTACTATTACATATATCTTTGTTTGGCGGTAAAACCAAAAAATGATTATGCAGTAGCAAAAACAATTTTTTAAAATTATCTTAAAAACCGACGCTATTCAATACAATTAAGCCGTTAACATTTAGGCAAAACGATATTGCAATAGTGATGTGCAAACAACTGTTAAAGGGTGTAACTTCACAAACGTATATCACCTATTCCTTAATTTTAAAGTGAGAATTAAACACAGTTACAATTTTCATTTCATCAGTTTTGAAAAGCGATGATGCGGTAGCATTAATGATAAAAAGCTCACCAATTTCAAATGCAAAATTTTATAATCCTTTGCAGTTGAAATTTTTAATTTGAAATAAGGTCGTATTTTTATCCCTCTTAAAATTAAGACCAAAGTTACTCAATGTATCATAGATCATCTTGCCAAAATTTCGTCTTTTGGTTGTAGTACTACATTCTAAGTTACGAAAACCTCATTTTTATTTTTAATATACTTTCCAGTTTCTATTTAAATTTGTTTTCAAGTTACATATTTTTGCGAAAATAATATTTTCCTATCACATACTTTTAGTTAAAATAGTATTACAAAACTATAAATACAATTTTCTTTTGAAATGCATGCACTGTGATATCACTTCCACAAAATTATGAGAGGGAACTAATGCTAATAACGTCAGATATTGCGACGCATTGTTTGCCAGAAACTACCCCAGAACCGTTTCTGAAAGGAACCTATTCGTAATTACATTTCAAGAAAAAGACGCAATTTAATGGCGAAAGTAAATTGAAGAATAAAGCAAAAAGTGTATCAAATTGCTAATCAATAAAAACTCTGGTTTATAATTTACAAGTAAGTAAAGAAAGGCTTAAAACCAGGTCAACCTGGAAAAATAGGAAGAACGTTTTTGATTGCGTTAAAAATGTTGGGTGGAGTCTTCTATTACCGAGGAAAAAAGTGCCCATCTCCAACCCGGGCGGTTTATACTTTTTGAACCTTTTTAATTTTTAAATAATGCAAAAAATGAAAAAAGAAGTAATTTAATTTTTTTTTTTTAAAGAAATGTCTAGAAATGGCTATTATGACGTTACAAAACCCGCGACACATAAAACCGTCTGAAAATATGCGTCCATATGCCCCCATTTGGCTGCCATTTTTGAAAAAATTTAATCGATGTATTATATTTTTTTTACGTGCTACGATCTTGAAAAAAAAGAATGTAAAATGTGAGTGTATGAATAAGGAATTGTAATTTTTTTTAACTTTAATCCTCCCTATTGGTGGCGTACCGCATAAATTATTAACTTGCTATTAATCTTATATTTTTTTCCTTCTTTTGGGTACGACTATATATATGGGTACGAACGAATACGCTTGTAGAATTAACTTACGTTGTGCGGATATATTTAAATTGTGCTCTGTTCCTTCTTTTATGGTGTGTTATTAAATATAACGTTTTTGTAGGTTACTTGTGTCTCTCTCTCTTTATTGTATTTATTGCTCCTTTAATTTGTTACGGTTGATTGTTGCGTCTGTTTCTTTAGTTCGGAAGCAGGTTTGTATCCACGCATTAGGACTATGGCGCCCTCGGATTAAATCAAGACAGTTCTGAAGAAGCGGTGGATCCTTTTTTCTCACCCACGCCCTACTCTTCGGCTGCCGGCAAAACTTACTTTTCTTCAATTAACCGTAGCAACATACAAGGGATGGTAAAGGCTCTCAAATGTCACAGTCCTCTTAATCTATCAACGAGTTTGGCTTCAAGACCCATTGTTTTATTTGTAAAGAGACGGCCAGTAAAAGAGAGGAATTGAAGAAGCGAAAGGAAATTTCATGCCATTTTATTTATTTATTTAGTCGTATGGTACATTATTTTTCATTATTGTATTGTGTAATGTATGGGTCCTCAGAAGATCAGTATAAACCTGTACAGTATGGTGACGAAACCATCTGTAATTGTGGGTTGGTTCGTCTTGGCATAGCATTTGCTTCAAAGTTTAGGAAAACCACTAAAACCTAAACATGCCAACTCAATATCATTAGACACATCGCTAGAAAAAGAGGGGACCGCATCGGACAGGAAGTGTTTTGTCGTTAGGTATAGCTACCGATTTGGTTGCTACAGATGCGAGTTACCATTAAGATTACTATTGCGATTTGTAAAACCGATTTCAACCTGAAGGACGGTTGGAAGACCGGCGGATGACTCAAAAGTCGAAGCCTTCAACAAATTATGTGTGAAATGATAAGAGGAAATAGACAAATGTCAGTACAGTGTTCAAGAATTGACAGATTTAATGCGAAAATTCCTTCCCAGTAATGTAAATATTATGACCGCCACCAAGAAATACTGAGACATACCGACACGTAGGTGTAGACTATAGCATCTTATAGGCTCTCTACATAATGAAGGAATGTCGAAGATGCGACTTTTCTTTGATATAGATGCTAGCAATACGAATGGTGGAAGCAACCTAGAATCTGGAAGAGGTCAGAGCAGTAGCATTGTTTAGTTCGCTTTCGACAATGCAGAGGTCAACGTTCATACCATTGACAGCAATAGAATCTTCCATAAAATGGGAGGCATTATGTACAAGACGCCTAAAGAAAACTTTAAACCTCAAGAAGAGTTTCTCGGGTTAAGAAGGTCATCAAAGCAAGCGACTTTACTTCAGTATTTGAAAAACTTCAAGACCGAATGGAAATCATTTCGTATGTAAAGCCAACCGAAGATGGTCTTGCAAAAGTAACAATCAGTGATGTGGGCATCGTCAATACAAGGGAAAACCAGTCAACCGCTAAGTCAGCAATTTTTGTCAATGTCTTATGGACGAGCAGATTTCTTTTGACCACACAGACTATACCTAATTGAATTGATTGTATGCAACAAAGTTCGAGCGGGCCATATGAACAAAAATTGATTCTAGAAGACATCATTATCAGCCCGCTGTTGGTGCATTGGTTTATGAGCTTAATCGGCAACATCAACAGGTAGAAGACACAAGTTGTACTGGAGCTCTTTAGTGGTACTTACAAACAATGGAGGATTTACTTCAATGTTTCCCCGAAAAATACGTAGAGATTTCACCAAGACTGGATTCTTCACCATAAGACATACTGATTGATTTTGGTCCGGAATATCTTCAGGTAAAGGTTCCTGTCGTGATTAATAGTTTTTCTTCTTCTTTTTTTAAACGACAATGCGATTCGTAACACTAATTGTGCTTTAAACTGGCAGAATTGGGCATCGAACAAGAGTTGGCGGATGTGGAATTACAGAGAGCTCACTGACAGCAGACAAGAACGCGATAGACAGAACTCCGAAGACAGAACATCGTTTTCGCAAAGGCCGTCGGAAGAACTCGTATCGCTTTCAACGGAGGTAATTGCCAAAGCATCCGTCACCTGCAATTAAGAAGTTAACATTTGTCTTCAAGCAATGATGAGCGTCTCTGGTAAAAAGTTTTTTGAGCTGAAATTAAAGCTGAAGGACAGAACGTTTACCTCGGCGCCCTGAGTGATACGATTACCCAACAAGGTGGTCCAAATACGTCCAGAACAGCAGTGTTAATGAAGAACTAAAGAAGGGAAGCGTTTTGCTATGAATAAGCTCCATAACCCCATCCCTTTTTGACTATAGCACTATGAGCAAAACATCGAAATCTCTTTTAGCTGAAGCCCTTCATGATCGCTGTTCATATGAAACGAACTGTCCTCTGAACACCATGTGCTTAATGGAGGTCATCTACTATACACAATCGCGAATTGAAAACGCTAGTCTACTTCCTCGATGTTTGCGAGGATTACATTCCAATACATATTGAAAAAACACAGTAAAAGGAGTGTAGTAGTTTTCGATGGGTACTACGGCCCGCCAAGCACCAAAGCAGGAGAACAACGAAGCAGATCCCAAATTAGCACTTCTGTTTCGGATGTGCGAAGAAATTTATCAGTGACTACTTCAAATGGCAAATTTTTGGTTAACTATTCGAACATAGCCAAGTCGTTGATCTTCTCTTGGACGTTCCTCGTACTGCATGAATCACTGTGCATCAGGCTGAAAGCGATGCAGACGTCCTTGTAGCCACAACAGTATTGTCTATGGCTATGCAATATCTGGATCAGACACCACGTGTGCGTTCTTTCGCAAAGGCAGAAAAACATATCTGTTAATACTCGAGCAAAAAAACGATCTGAGCACAAAAATGGGAATCTTCAACAAAGCAGACGCCACGCCACCCTCGAAGAATCGCTGCCGCTAGGGAAACTTTTGTTATCAAGCTGTACAGAACCAAGAAACTGGAAAAGCAGCAGAACAAGTCGAGACAACTTTAGGTACGTCAACTATACAGGCACGCTATTGAGCAGCAGGCTTTCGATAGAATGCAGGATGTATTACCAGGTAAATTTTCAATTTTCGTGGAAGAAGTACGTAGTCACAGGAATTTAATTACTACTTATTTCTTTATTTCAATCTATATGAAATTTTAAAGAATGGGTATATGCTCCCAATTTAATCACATATTGAGAATATCCTCAAAAGTGGTTAGATATTTGGCATACGTATCCGAGTACCATAACGTTAAACATTTAACATTGTGTTTTCTTTTTTTGCAGTGTAGTCGCCGTCGCCTAGTCAAGCCATTACATATAAGCCTTATGTTACTTTATCCTTAGATTGTTTTCGGTAACCGTAGTGAATCGTACGGTAAAAATCAGATTTCGTGTTTAGTCTCGTACTGTTCGAATACACTGCCGTACTGTAATTTGTAGAGTTCGACGATGCCATAAATTAGTCGGAAACGATACCCTCCAACCATAGTTATATCTAAATACATCGATTAAAACCCCAATTTTTCCAAATGAAATTTCTTTTTTAATTTTTTTTGCATTATTTAAAATAAAAAATGGCTCAAAAGTATGAAGTACCCAGGTTAGAGATGGGGATTATTTTCTCAGACACTCCACTCAACATTTTGGCGCAAACAAAACTTCCTTACTAATTTTTTCCAGATTGAAAGCCTTTCTTTCCTGTACTAAAAGTGTTTTTAATAACAATAAAGAACAGATACAAGGTGCTGTAGACGAAGCTGGTACTGTTTCCCACAATAAAGTACTCTTCTACAAAAAAAAGAAATTTGCTAATGAGAGTTACAACTTTGTTGTCAGCAACCAGCAAGTTCTTTGATTTTATACATTTAGTAAAAAAAGCTGAAAAGCAATATGGTGAACTATAATGTACATTATCAATGGAAAAATAAAACAGTGGAGGTCGCTTCTTGGAGTCATATTGAACCCATATATACTGTATAAGATACATTTTCATGAAGATTGACACATTTTTATATATGTGTAAAGTAACAATTTGCAAACTATATAAATTAATTAATTTGCTTTAATAAATAATGCAAAAATGACTTTTTTTTTACCAAATATTTTAAGTGTGAAATTTGTACAGTTCTTGTGTGTTGGGCATATTATTTATTTACCACATGTAATTCGTCGAGTACTTGTGTGAAATGCCGTATTTTGAGTCATTTTATTAATAACTAGTTATTAATAACAGTCAACGGTAATTCCACACGATTAAAGACGAATTCAAGTAATTAACGTTACAGTACGAAATGTTGGCGGGATTTTTACGACTTCAGTTCTTTGATGTCAAGTGCCAATTATTGCTAGCATCCTCTATCCTATAATTCCACCACCATATTAAACGATTGGTTACTTTAAATAAAATTAATCAATAAGATTTTATGAAAATTAATATTCATTTTATACCAGTTTACATGAATAACTGCATCGGGTAAGGGAAAAATCTGGCAATAAGATATTTTTTAAAACACGAATGAACTTATGAAATAATTGTGGCGACGAATGGAATTATATTTCATTATTTTTGGATTACGTGTTAAGGCGCGTATCCATTTGCAACAAATAGTCCTTAACGTAACCGCGAACACGTTATGTTACAGAAAGTAGAGACGGTGTTCTGTTGCATTTTATTCGTATCCAATTTGACACGTGTAACTGACGAACTACCTTTGTCGGTTTTTAGCCGTCGCATCAAAGGATGTTGTTACGTGTTACGTTACATGCAGCGACAAGTTGGGACGAGTACGTAGGTACTATGTACAGTTATTTTCAAAATAATCGAGTACACCTTAAAAATAAAGACGTCGTTAAATTACAATTTTTAATACGTGTACATCTCGTTTTTTTTAAGCAAGTTATGTTTAACGTTCTCTGTTCATTTGGACATTTTAGTTGTCAATAAAAATTTCATCGCTTCATGTTGTATCATAACCTCGACTGTTACATTAAAAATGAATGACACGTTTAAAAACACAAAACTCTTTTGCTACTAACTGTATCATCTAGTAACATGTTCGTGGTTACGCTGCGGGGCTTTCAACATAAATAGATGTACGCCTATAAACTTATGTTCAGTTACGGGCACTTTTCAATCAGATTTTTTTAAATCAGTAACCTAGGTTACATTAGCTATTAATTGAACTTTTTAAAATTATTAACAACCGCGTTACTGACGAAATATGTAACACATTGGTCGATTCGTCAAAGACAAATATAACTTGAAAACTACCAATTTAAAGTTTCTTTATTTCATCAAGTTCTCAAAGCATTTTCATTCTTCCTTGGCGACATTGTAAACTATCTTGGAAATAATACATTAATAACTTCGGAAGAAATTTTCTGCAATTCAATATTTTATTTAATGTTAATCATTTAAATAATGCGTTTTCTATAACAACATCTAAGTAACGTTAATGTTTAAATTCTTCATAAGTGTGTTTCTACTGTTCATCACTAATAATAAATCAAAATAAAAATTGAATTATAAAACGACTTTGTGGCGAACTTCCATATGCATCATTTTTAAACTAAGAGTTCATAAGACACTTTTCTATCTAAGTTACATACAGTGGGCGAAACGTTGATGTCACATAACAGTATATGTTAAAAATCAACATATAATCAGATTCATTAATCAAAACACAAATTAAAATTTAGCTTTTAAAAAAAACCTTGTTGCCAAATTTTTTCGCTACCTGGTGTATATAATTGGCGTCAAAAAGTTGTTCGGTCTAGTGGCGGTTTCTTTGCGATCACGTCTACGGTTATATAGTTTACAACCTTAATACAAAATAAAACGGCATCGATAATGCGAGTTAAGGAACACGATTTTTGATAAAATGATCGTTTATTCAATATATTATATTTAAAATTGAAAATAATCAAGAAATAAAGGTATACCTGTTCTGATAACTGTAATATTTCGCGTCCCTAGGTATCGTGCACAGCTGCTTCCCGTAGCAACACAAAACTTGTGGATTAAAAGTATATTTTCTTCCACAGCAATAGCCCATGGATTGCATAACCGGATCAATTTCTTGTTCGAACACTTCCGATAACTGCAACCAAAATGCGTGACAATACGGAAATGTAAACTTATGGAAAAAAAACTTACCTTTGTACAATAGCGGTACACGCGACTCGTCTTTCTATTATATAACCAGGCATTATCGAACATCAACCAAACATCGTCTACGTATTCCCAAGGATCTTGATATTGCCCAACATCCAATTTCCTTTTAATAGTAGATAAGTCAATAGGTTTCTTTATAATATCAAAATAATCTGGGATGCATAAACTTTGAGGATCAACTGGTTGGCGAAACGGTATACTTTCGGGATCTTGCCTATATAATTTTTCCAGCGTAGGCATTAGTTTTTGCCGCAACTCATCCGGTTTAAATACTAAAACCATACTTCGTAGTATTAATTCTAACCCAATGAGAACTTACTACATATTCGTTTTTTATCCATGCTAGTTTGTTGCACCATTTCTAACGTTGCGGATGTTGGTTTGATATCCACAGTATTATCCGGAGTACTAGGAGGTTCCTCTTTTATTCGCATTTCTTCTTTAATATCAGACTCGTCCATAGGTTCCGTTTTTATCTCGTGAGATACTTCAGTCTTTATTCCCTTACCACCCTGTGAAGGTTGCTCCACGCTAGGTAGTTCTCCATTCTCTTGCTTCACTTCTATCGAAGGTTCTTCAAGTTTAATAGTATCTAATTTGCCTTTTAATTCCGCCCGATGATTGTGGCGATCCATCTTCGTCCTTGTCATGAGCGGCTGTAATTGCTGCCATTTGGGCTGATAGAGATCGTTGGATTCCGCCGTTTCCGAGTCCGCTTCTTTCAGAATTGTTCATACCTTTACCTACACGAACAATATGATCACAATTGTTAAGAAATAATTTGGATCTTTACCTAGGCTGGCCACACCAGACGGAGAAGAGACGATCGGCGTCGAAGGTGCGGGAGATGGTCCTCTTGACGAACTAACCGAAGTGGGACCCATATTGTGTGTTACAGGTGTTGAAACGTCAGGGGTCGAATTTGGTAATCGCGTGGTACTAGCACTAATTTGATTTGTACCGGGAACACTAGATTGTTGAAGACCAAACGCAGAAGGAGAAGGTGCTAGCCTTTTCGAAACTTCGTTAAATTGAGATTGGTTACTTGCGGGTGACGTGGAAGGTAAGTTCGGACCATTTGTGAATTGAGATGACGATGTTCCCGATTGAGTTATGGATTGTTGAGAAAGTGTCTGTCCAAATGGCGATAAGCTCGGATTATTCGTGGCGGTTGGACTAGGTCCGGGTAATCCAACAACATTAGGCTGAGCGTTTTGCGACGTGTTTTGTCCTGGGAATATCATTCTACTTCCAGGAGGATTAATTACACCTGCAAGACCCACAAGAGATCCTGGTGAATTACTTCTCAAAACTGGTTGTCTAGTAGGAAGTCGATTTACTGAAACGATACCTGGTACACCTGGTCGTAATTCAGGTTGCTGTTGGACTTGCTGTTGCTGCAGTTGCTGTTGCTCCTTACGTTTCTGTCGTTTTTCTTCCAACTCCTTTTGTATTTTATAAATTTTTTCAGCGAGTAAATGGTAGTATTCGGAACGAGAATTAGCCATTTCGTACATATCTCCTTCAACTTTCCGTGCATAAGCGACAAGATTATGCATACGTTTATCGAGCATCGCTTGAGGATCGGGAGTAGGAAAAATTGCTTGTACCAACTTATGAACCAAATGATTACGTAAATCTGGCGTAACAGACTGATGCCATTCTTTGGTGCCTTGTACGGGAGTCGCAGTTACTTGACCCGCTTGTAAGCCCGTTGGTAACTGAATTCGATTATCACCTCCTACCTAATTTACAAAATCAACGTTAGGTAAGTGATTGATGAATATCACAATTTTGACTTACTACTCCTTGTTGTCCTTGTTCTGCACCTGACCCCACGCCGAATAATTGTTGGACACTGGAAACACTCTGTTGAATATTTGCAGCTACTTGAGCTGCAGAACTCGGCGCCGGAGTGGCAGAGGAATCTGAACTAAGAGGTAAACTAACATTAGGTGCCGCTTGCCCTGGAGGTGGCGGTAGCACTCGAACACCTCCAATGTTAGGTATTGAAGAAGCCACTGTGAGCGGTAATCTTAATCCTGGTCTGGGTTGAGTATTGGGTATAAGGCCAGTTGGCGTTGGACCGGTAGTCCCAGTAGTGGGACACTGTATTCCCAAAGCATCGTAAGCTCTCCTCAAATCTGACGCAGAAGGATTTGGTGACTGAGTAGTTTGCGGAGGATTAGAAGGAGCTACAAACATTATTTTAAAAAGGTTCAAAAATTGATGAGGTAGCTTACTGTTAGGATTATTTCTATTTTTATCAGCTTGTTTCAAAGGTAAGCAAACAGGGCAGTCATTGCGGACACAATGTTTCCAATGACTGATAATCTGTCTCGAAGAACTGCAGTGAGGTACCGAACAACTTTTCCCAGCTTGACAGGTAGTCATATGATTTAAAACGTTTTTCATTGTTTTACAATGTGGTAATGTACACCAAACTTCGCCGTTAGCCTGAGATTCACGTCTTTGACATTTGTGAGCATGCAAAGAAGTACTAGTTGCTGTTGGATGAGTTTGCGTTTTTCAGGATCTATAAAAAATGTTAAGAATCTTGTATTATAGTATGCCAGTTTTCGTTTAGTATGTATGAAGATAAAACAACTTTCTTTGAATTTGTTAGGTATTATTTCCATTACAGTTAATAAAGATATACGCATATTAAATTACCTGTCGAAGCAGCAGGTGCACCCGTTCCTGGTTGGTTCTGCGTCGCGGTCTGAGGACCCGGTTGGGTTCCAGATGGTGCACCAGATTGTGGTTGAGCAGGAGAAGGTGCAGGAGGTTGCGTTTGGGCCATTCCACCTTCGCCTCCAGAAGCAGGTCCCACAAATCGCGTTTGTTGAACACCAATGTTTTGGGGCCTTTGTTGAGGCGTTACTACACCTTTCAAAATTATGATTATTTAGTTCTTCCAAGGAAGAATATCTATTAACGCCCTAAATATGCATATCGAAACTAACGTAATGTAAGGTTTAGAATTTCATTTCATTATAAATATGTCGAAATGAGATACATTGGTATAAAAATTGTACAAATTGCTATCACGTTTTTATTTATGTTTATGTACTTTAGTTGTAACTTCTGCGTTTCTTATCACACGCTTTATCGCAGTGTATTAAACATATTTACAAAACAGTTGTAATATACAACTGTTGAAAACACAAGTTGCGTATGGACATTCTTGTACGATAAAAAAACAAAAAATAAAGTGCTTAAGTTGCATTCCAGATAATGAACAATGTAAAGTACAGGATGTCTCATTTTCGATGAATTTATAATGTATCTCGGTTACTATTAAAGCTAGAGAGATGAGATTTTCGCAATCCTGTTCTACTTCGAAAGGTAAAACAGATTTTTTTGTTATAGCCTAAAATTGATTACTTACGGATTTTTTGGAGCGCTATTTTTATACATTTTTTTACGTAGAATTGAATGATGTAATTTGTTTTTTGATATGACGAATATATAAACTGAACTTAGGTTTTTTTTAAACAAAATATGTAGTTGGCTATGGAACCATTTGAAAGATATTTGTTTGCGCTTTCCACAAGTATAAAACTATATATTTATTTTCATAAATAAAGAAGCTATTGTCATTGTTTATATTTTCGCAAATATTACGTAATATTATAGACGGCCATGAACTAAAAACTGCAAACAGATGACGAATACGTAACTACAATAAAATGACAAATATAAATAGTAAAATAAAGAAAACAGTTAATAAACAGCAAAACATAATAGTTATTTATATATCAAGGCACTAAAGTTGGAGTTCCATGACGAATGTGTTTTAGTTGCAGAGGCGATAGCCGAGGCAAATCAAACTCTTGAGTCATGAAAAAGAACTGTAGTGCCAGGGTACATATTATATATTTTCCAAAATCCCAAAATTTGAACAAAATCGGACATTTTTTTAACGTTCTTTAAGGAGTAAATGTTTGCACGGCACATCTCTACCGACAAAATATGAACTTAAAAATCGTCATATAATGAATTACTTAAGCGCCGATTTTATTTATTTTATTGCCGATTTTTGCTAGTGTCTTCTAATAGCTCCTCCACTCTTTCATATCGTCGTGCATAAATTTTTTAGGTAACCTTACAAAAATAATCTAAAAATGGAGGGATCTCGGGACCTAGGCGGGCAGCTAATTGGTCCCCGAGTATACAGTCATTCGTTTGGAAAGTTTTCATTTAGATAATTTCTAATTAATTCAGAATTATGACAAGGAGTTCCATCTTGTTAAAAATATGTCTCTGACTCTTGCAAACAGAATATTGCCTAAGACTTAAATTTAAGGACTTCTTAAAAACTACTTAGTTACAATTGTTAAAACCATAGCAACGATTGTTTTTAAGCGCTACTTAAGTTAAAGTTGGGTTAGTGCAAACGACCTTAAATACTGTTGAGAGTACCATTAAAACTATGATAAACATACCGTCACTACTTATGTGGGACTCGTCAGACCACATGACAAATCTTCCAAAATCATTATTATTGTGGGTTATTTCTAATTACCAATTACAAAATGCAATTCTTCTTTCAGAGTCACCGGGATATAAATGGTGTATAATTTTGGTGTTGTATGGGATACATTTATGTATTGTATTTATTTTAGAATTTTTTGTAACCGTGTTTTTGACACCCAACTTCTGCCTCTATTTGTCGGACAGATACCTTTGAATTTGCTTCTACTAATGCTAAAACAATTGTGACATCATTTTCGCGATATTCTTTTTCGTAGGTATTCGGCCAGGGTTTTTCGAATGATCCGTAAGATAAATTGTTTTTAAGTCTACGATAAGTAGTTTTATTAGGTTATCTCCTCTCAAAACCTATTGGTCATATCAAAAAAATCTGTAAGAAAGTTTTTAAAAACTCAAAAAATTAGCATCTACAGCTAATTTTAGACTATAACTCAAAAACTAAAAAAAAGTTCATCAAAATCTGTTCTGCCCTTCGAATTGACATTAAAAATGTTGAAAAGGGTCGCGAAAATTCTAATCTCTCTAGCTTAAGTAGTAACCGAGACACCTTATAAATTAACATCAAAATGGGACACCCTGTACATCAACAATTTTGCTGTAAAAAGATTCTTAAGTGTAGTGATTTTTTGTAGTTTATGAAGCATAGTTTGGGAAAAAAATATTTAGGTACGTGTTTGATCGTTACATAGGTAGGGGTAGAAAAGTATAATTATTGCTACAGTAATCCTGCAATTCTATGTACAAATCGTAGCGATCGTAAGTAGATCATAACGTAAAGAAATACAATTTATGTGTTGCTGTAAGCTACAAATTCTCGTAAGAATTTATGATTTCTCGTAAATCATTACAGGCCA
Organism: Abscondita cerata; assembly: GCA_030710515.1. Taxonomy (NCBI): domain Eukaryota; kingdom Metazoa; phylum Arthropoda; class Insecta; order Coleoptera; family Lampyridae; genus Abscondita; species Abscondita cerata. The sequence continues at coordinate 259,948 of JALBCR010002644.1, read as the reverse complement.
AATTTGCCTAACCTTAAAAATTGTTTGCAAATAATACCGATTTGAAAATGGTAGCTACGATCGGTCCATTTACAACTAAAATGTACATTCAATGTCAATATTTTTTATGTACTTTGACCCTCTAAACAATAAGAAAGTGGATGTTAATTATGGAATTCTATTTTTGGGAAGCGATAGTGAATTTTCGATTTCTATTTTCGTCCAAAAATCGACGTTTCTCATATATTGAATGTTTCTAATTCGAGATACAGCGCAACACAAGAAGCTACGAAAAAATTGGAGAACCCATATTTCGAAAACCGATCCATAAAAGAATTTCTCCATGTGATTTTCGAATTTGACGGGTCAAAATAGATAGGAAAAATATAATGGCATTAAATGTACAGAAATGTGTGCCCCATTTTCATGTTATGGGGTTTCTCGCTTATGAGTGAAGATAGAAATTTGCGATTCTCGCAATAGTTGGCTACTTTTTGATGAAACCAAAAATTCATTTACTTATTACATTTCTCCTAACCCCTCTAACGGATAGTTTTTTCATCATTAACTACTTAAAATTATAGGTTTACTGTCATGGAGATAATTGTGGTCACAATTGTCTCCTTGACAATTAACCGGAAGTTAACCTTAACCAGAGATTGTAAAACTGCCCTTAGGTCCAGTTGCACCAAACTGCCGTAGGTTAAAAACAATAGTATTCAAGGATTAAACGTAGTAACGATTGTTTTAACCTATGGTTAAATTTAAGCGAGTTTGGTGCAACTGAACCTAGTCTTTGAGCTACTGGGTGGAATTGAAAACTTTTGGTGAATCTATTATAGAAGAGAAGGTTACCGGATAGAAGTAAGAAATAACAAAAGGACAAAGATAATCAAATATAAGAAAGAAGAATGAAAGTCAGAGAAAGAAGATACAATAGTGGAAGGAATTGCAAGGTACTTAACAGGAGGGCTGACAATGCAAGAAAAAAAGGTGACAGCTAGGTTTAGACTAAGTAATGAAGAAAACGAAATAAATATTGGAAGAAAGTCGAAGAAAGATTACGAAGAATGTGTGGAATTAAGGGAGGAGGAAATGAAAAGAGAAAGTTTACTACAAAAAAAAGGAGATGGTATAAAGTGGATGAAAGAGGTAGACAAGGGAAGAAGATGGTTAGAAGAAAGGAAAATAGAATAAATTATCTTTTTAATTACACCGTGAGTTTTATTTATTTTAAGTTTCTTTTTAATATATAATTGAATTTTAAAGAACAAATAAAAATTTGATTTGATACAACTGGTCGATAACTAAAAAACTCAATTAGACCAGTAGATTCTACGTAAGAAAAGACCCCGTTTTTACTTTACATGTAAATATTTGCATAGTCGAGATTCAAGGGGTCCTCCAAAAGTGACAATTTTCAATTCCACCCTGTAGCTCAAAGCCTAAGAGGGCTAGGAAAAATGTAATTATTGTATCGTTTGTTTCATGAAAAAGTAGCCAAAACTATTGCGAGAACCACAACTTTCTATCTCTACTCTTAAGCGAAAAACCACATAAAACATATGAAAATGGGACTGCGCCATTTGTTACAATACATTCATATCTATCCATTATAAAGTTAACAAATGTAGTGTTAGAATAAAGCCGCAATTATTAATATTTACACTTACCAACTTGAATCCCCTGAGGACCAGCAGCATTAGGATTTGGATAAGCGTAAGAAGGATTATTAGGCATTCCTTGTGCAACAGTACTCATTTGTATCATGGTTGGTGGTTGCATTCGCGGTCCCATATTATGTACTCCATGTGGACCAGGAGCTCTCGTATTTATGTGTTGCATTAAGGTTCGACCTGATATGATAGGCCCATTTTGCATACCCTGATACATAAAAAAACATTAAGTTGTATGCCTACAACTTATTACGTTTGAATGTGAAAAATCAATACCTGAGGTACACCATGATTGGGTGGTATTTGATGTTGCCCGGTTGTCATCATGCTGGTGGTGTTTGTCAATGTTGGTTTATTAACACTACTTGATACGACCAAACTGCCTCCTCCCATATTTCCAATTGTTCCCATACTGCTGTTCGTCATAATCATACCACTTGCACTTACAGCAGCAACATTAGTATTCATCCCTGTTCGAATTACACAAGAAATTACTAATAAAATCATTTTATTGAAATTTAATACCTTGAATGGAACTCAAAACTTGGGGAGAACTACCATTATTGGCAATTGACTGTAATCCTACATTATTGGATATGCTGGACGGTAGACTACCTAAGGACATTGGATCTAAAACACCTTTAGCAACTGATACATTTGGAGGAGATTGGAGATTTGGGCTCTTACTTCCAAGTTGTGTACCCGTCATTGCCAACGCATTTCCAACCAAATTTTTGTTTCCCTTTAACAAAAAAATTTTCTTGTAACTCCCAAACACAAAAATAACAATAATTAAATAAAAATTCGACGAAATGTACATACAATTACCTGTTGCAGTAGATGATGATTCAATTGCATCTGTTGTCTTATAGAGTTAGTGCCATCGGCATTCTCAACACCATTTTGAAGACCGCCTGGTCCTGGACCTTGAGCCGGAGGTTTGTTATTGCCCAAAGGATCAGAAACCATTCCCCAAGTACCTCCCGAAGATATAAGCTCATCGGGTAAATCATTTTCCAAGTTAAACATGTCCATGTTAGACAGCACATCTATACAGAAGGAGAGCCAGTGTAAATTTTTGAGTTGTAACAAGAGTGATTGAATGATTCAACAGAATTGTTTTTTTCTAGATATTCTAAACATTTCTGTATTATCATAAATGAACTTATACCTAATGCAAACATAGAATGATCATCAAGCACTAATAAAGCTATTTACTGTAATATTTATGCAATGCAAATGTTGTTATATACACACCTAATACAAAAAAAAAATACAATTGCGGTCTACTAAGATTTGTAATTTTTTTATACAAATATACAAGTAGCAGTCCATTTAATAAATAGACAAATGGTTATGTTATGTATAAGTTAAAAATTATGTTATTAGTTTTAAGGTATATGAGGTAGTTGAGGCAGTATTTACTTTGCTGTTGACGTATATTCCATTGTTGAAGAAGATCGGGCTGCCCACCACCCAGTGTTTGTCCCAGGCCTTGTCCTGGCCCCAAGCCGTAGTTGTTGAAAGCATGTTGCATCGACACTAATAGTTAGGTAAATAAAGTATTATTTCTTTTCCTTAAGTACCATCACCTACTTAATAATAGTACTTAATTTGGAACTTGTTAGGTTAAGGTAGAGTTTAAGGTGAGTGTAACTGAGAAGCAAATTGATAAAAAAATAAATACAATAAATTGATTCGTGCAAAGGCTTAATACCGCATTCACCATGCAATAAACTAAGAGCAGGGCTGTTTATGTATTATAGACAATACTCGATAAATTTTAATAATAACAAAGATTTGTAATTTTTTGTGAGGTCCTACATTTTTATTTGATATTTTTTTAAAGCATAACCAGTAAGTAACTACTATACATGATAAACAGCTGTTTTTATTAGTTGTGTTTTGCATAGACTGTTTGGGAACATGTCAAACTACAGGAACGCCTTCTCGCGCGCTCAGAATACAGACAATACGAAATAAACAGGTTTAAAATTTTTAAATGAAATTCTTACCGGAGGAATCCGATGTTCCCTGAAAAGGGTCCAATTTCTGCCGCTTAGCATTTGGCGGCCCATCTACAAGATGATCCGCCATAGCACAAATCAGTGCAATTCCCTGTTTACCAAAGCCGAAGCCGAGGCGGCCCAATGTTGCGGCCGACCAAGACACTACACTATATTCGCTATTTATTAGGATTCGAAGACGACGCACATGATTTTAAATCAAAATACGATAAAAACGATGCCAAACAGTCGATGTACCAAGTGTTCGAGAGTCGATGCATCCCTCAAGGCACATATTTATCAAACAAATCAACCATCGGCCATCATGAACTCCGACTAGTCCGACTGGCCGACTATACACCGCGACTGCCTCTCACCATCTTCCGACAGAATCGCACAATGATCTCAAACTAAATCAGTCACACTTTTCAACTTTTTGACACTTTTATAACACACATTGACCCGCTTCAAGTACTAAATGATTTTCTAACCCCAAATTAGGCGAGAAAAGGCCCCTTCGATTTACATGAGAAACAATAATTTCAAGAATTAATCCAAAATTCGACACGATCTGAAACAGGCAAAATGGCGGCTGTTGATGAAACTTTTTCTACGCTTGTCAGAAATATTCTGGCTATTAAATACACCCGTATATACGATTGGCTACTTTTGGACACGTGACGCAACATCGCTACCTCATTGGACCCGGAACTCCGGAAGAAACCATGTGACGTATCAAAACGTCATGTGTGACGTCACGTAGACGAACGACGAATACTTCCGAATTGAAAAACCTTGACGCTCTTGAATGCTTGCTCGTTCGTGACTTCTTGTTGCTGCATAAATAAAAGGCTAGAAGAAGTAAAGATTTTTTTTTAAATTGTCAATGTCACGGTGAAACTGGTCGCAGTAAATTTAACTAAATTCATTAAGCACGCAACCCACCAACATGATTACGAAAATTACTCGATGTAAATATAAACAAAGGCAATACATAACTACGATGTGAATGGAATCGCTTGCGATTATTTTCTGTCGAATATTAACACTATTAAGTAATAATAATTTACTAAAGAGTGAGTATTAAATTCAAATTTTGTGTTTATTTTATACTATAAAGTCTGGTGCACTCACAGTGGGTGCACCTTACATTTTACTAATAACTGATAACATTTTTGTTTTAACAGTTGAACCAAGTTCTGCATTATTTTGAACTTATAAACTCGATTTGGAAAGAGTTAAGGACAAATCATCTTCAATTAACTAATTAAAGCAGTAGTGCTGCGATTTGTGAAAAAAATTATGTCAGTGTCAGACAGACGTCTTCACAATATGTATTGAAAAGTGAACATATTCTGTTGTTTACTTGACAATAGTATAAACTAAGAAATTGTTTCTTAGATTTCAATTATTTTGTTAAAGTTAATTGTAATAAAATGTGATCTCACAGATCGGTATATAAATCTATATGTGTTGATGACACTGTATGCAAAGCTGTGAAACATGCCAACCCTGGTACAGCCTCGTACACGTGTGCATACATAAGACGAGTAAAATCAAAATATAACAGCATTGAATCTCATGATGAAGAACGATAATGATATCAAAATAATAGGATAAAGAGATGGCAAGAATAATATTGTTGCACTTTAGATGTGTTTTATTAAGCCATACAACTTCATCCCTTAAATTATGAGTGTTTGAAAGACCACCTTTAAACTTTATCTGTCAGAACATGTCCAACAGTCTTTCATTGTTTTCACCATCACAATGTGGGTTAGTAATCACAACGTAGACTTATACTTTGCATGCCTATTCTTTTGCGATTAACTTTTGACCAAATTTTTTTTCAAAACCAGACCTTTATTGTTGGCTTATAGATAGGTTTGTATTGAAAACATCAATTTCTAAACCTTTTTTCTCCAATCTTCAACTTCAGAAAAAGCCACAGTGATATTTTACAAGGGTAACTATTTTAGACGAAGAGTTGATATTGTTGCAAATTGGTAAACTTTTGGAGCGATGTGGCAAAGAACGAGAGGAGTAGAATTAATCGTTTTACTAACAATGTTTTTAAGCATGCGTCTATCTTTTTACTATGACAACTATTCATTGAGACGGGACATATTCTGATGTAGAAGAAAATATAATGCTAGTCGGACGGGTGGTAGAAATATAGCTTATGTAAAAAAAAACTTCAATAGATTTACATTGGGGATATCTATATCCCCGAATATCTCTGTATATCTTTGGATATCCTCGAAATTTCTTTGACATTGGTCCTTGCACCTTTCCTTCTATTATGGCGACTTCAAAACAAACAAGCATGTTAGTTTGTCTATAAATACTTATATTTAGTCTGAGGTTAACAGTTTACTTTTATGTAATTACAGCACAACTTTGATAATCCGACAGATATAATTATTTCGTGTCCGAATTAATGAAATTGTCTGGATTACTGAAGTGTAGTTTTTAACCACTAATAACAATCTGTTATATTAGAAACACAATTTTTATTGATACTATGTACATATGTTCCAACGAAAACTTGACCCCCCTTGTAAGTTAGAAACGGATGTGTGCACTGGTAGTTTTTGTTGAAGCTAGTTGTCGCAGAACAAAAACTAGATACTTGGCCACTGTCACACTGACACGAATTAATTATTCATTCATCGTTGTTTACTGTGTTCCAACATGGTTTATTCTACTGAAGAAAGAACAGAAATTGTCGCAACCTATTATCGAAATGATGAATGTGCTAAAGCTGCTGCAAGTTTCGAACTTCAGGTTCTGTTCACAACAGACAACATGAAGTATTCCATCCTGTCAGAAATAAGGGAATTGAAGTTGCAGTTTTAGGACATGTACAAATGGATAATCGACAATCTATCAGACAAGTAGCTAGAGCGTCTGGTGTATCAGCTACTAGTGTTTTTCAGATTTTGAAAGCCTACAAATTCCACTCTTTCAAAATAAGGCTAATTCAGGAATTGAGCGAAGATGATCCTGATCGTTGACTCTAGTTTTGTGAGGAGTTCAGCGAGAAATTGACCAAACCTATTATAGTATAATACATGTGTTTCAGACGAAAGTACTTTTATGTTGAATGTTGAAGTAAATAGACATAATTGTCGTTACTGAAGCGATGTGAATCCTCATTTGGTGATGGAAACACATTCACAAACTCCAAAAAAATTGTATGTTTGGGCCGGTATTCTTGGTAATCATATGTTGGACCATTCTTCATTGACGGTAATCTCAATGGAGACACATACTTAAATCTATTACAAGAATGTGTAGATCCTATGATTACACAAATTTTAGAAAATGATGACATTTCTATGTTCGGGTGAGATAGTTTTTGGACGAACGTTTTCAAATGCGTTGGATCGGCAAAAGAGGTCCAGTGGAGTGGCCAGCTATATCACCTGATCTCACACCGATGGACTTCTTTCTGTGGGGACACCTGAAGTCGAAAGTTCACTCTACTAAGCCTACAAATCTAGAAGAGCTGCGACAGAGAATTGTTCGGGAATGCCGATTGCTGACTCCGGACATCTTGAATAATGTAAGGAACGCTTTCGAATGTAGACTGTATTATTGTATGGAAAAAGTGGAGGTCATTTTGAACAATTTATCCGTTGATTTTGTTTCCATTGATGCTATTTTTGTTGATTTTTTTCAATAAAATAAACGACATCGAATTTTTTGTTTGTTCTTAAATAAAACGTTCAACATTTAATTTCTCAATAACGAATGAACCAATTTCGAAAAAACTCGGAGGTAATCGAAGGACAAAAGACCTTTCAAATGATGTGTCACTCGACCCCCATGCCATTGAAAAAAATATGGGGGTAGTTCCTGACCGCAAGGGGGTGAAGTTTCGGGTATGATTTTCATATCAGAATTAGTGCCCCTAGAAATAAAATTGACGTGTTCTTTGAAATTTTCGATCACACATCCGTTTCTGACTTACAGGGGAGGTCAAGTTTTCGTTGTAACTCCCTGTATACATACTACATATACATGCATAAACATGTACTTTTAAAAAAATGTTCTATTCTTTTTGCAATCTTCTTAACATAGCGCTCTCTGGCTTCGCTCTGAATTCGTTTTAGTAATAATATATCTAGATAAGGAATATCATTCTCTTCTGCCCACTGAACACTAGTAGAAAACCATTTTTCTTCTTCTGAGTGTTTAATTCTATGTGATAAATCGAATTACATCTTCTGGATCATTTTCTTCTTCATTTTCACCTCTAGCGTCTGCAATTAATTCTTCGTCCTGAAACGGTGGGCCACAACATCGTATTTTCCTACTGCCCAATTAGTAGTTTCATCTTCAGTTAAAACATTATTGGGACCGATAATACGGTAGTGCCTCTGTTATTATTACTACATCATCGTGATTTGGTGAAGATTGAAGCTGCTTTTGCAGAGTAGCCAGAGGAGTATTATCATCATTATCTTAATCGGCATCTGCTCGTTTTTGTGCTCATAATTTGGACCAGCTCTTAATGATATTGATTATAATAAGATTTATTACAGCTTCCTTCAAACTGAATTGTTTCAATAGCTTTATAATATCACCGTCTTCTTGTGTTTTTTCTGTAAGTGACTTTTATGTTCTGTATTAAATTTTGATCCATAGGCTGTATAATAGCGGTACAGTTTGGTGGTACAAACAGAACTTTGAAATTTGGATCATTAGAAAAAAGCACCGCGAAAAAGTTTGTGCAGCGATTATTTCGAATCTTTTTTGTGTCCGAAATTTTTGGTGCGCATCACCAACCTCGAAAAATCGATATTTTTTGAGATATCAAACAGGAAAAAATGATCCGAGCTTTAAACAATGTACTTTCACGTGCAAATTGCTGCTGAAATGTGAATACTGTTACAAAAAACTTTTTACTACGGGAGCGGTGTGGTATTATTTTAGGGGTAGAACTTTCATTCCGATGGGACGCAAAATAAACTTTCTACTGAGTCATCATAAAGTTTTTAGATAAGGTGTGGCTATGACTTTGAATTAGCAAATTTTCCATGTCTTTGATAACTTCAGAATTTACATCAAAGTCTATTTAGTCTTTGTTAGTTAACTCGAAGTAAAAAAGTGAATTTTTAGACACAAAGGCGGGCGAAATAGCTATTTATTTTAGCAGTGACGAAACGCATGATTTTTGTAACGAATGTGATAATTGCGACACGTGAATAGCAAGGCCAGCAATATAACACAAGATTCGTTACGTGTAACATAATTTTTTTTTAATATGAAAAAGGAATTCAAATTTTAATTAGGTGTGATTATTTTACCATGATTACTATTTCCAAAGCAAATGTCAAAACAATGTGACAAATTGCAAAAAATTTTACTTTTCGTAACTAGACCGAAAAGTGGACCATTTTGACATCTACTTTGATTATGAAAAATGTCATTTTATATGTCAAAATTAGAAAAAGTGTGTTTTCTGCCACATTTCATTATTCTCCGCTCTAGGGTGTATGTATCGACATTTTCGTAACTTACATATAATGATATCGACTTCACCCCCAATGTCATATTTTTTTATCAATAAGTGTTGCGACATCTAGTGTCGAAATGTGTTAACAGAACACGTTCGAAAATGCATTTGCATTAAGCCAACTTTGTCGACAGATATGTCAGCAGTTACATCCTTTAATTATTATAACCAACTATGAGTGTTCCTTTCGTAGATATCATCAACTTTTATAATGTTTATGAACATATGTTTTGAACAGTACCTAGGTTGAAAAAAATTAATTAATGTAAACCCATTACACAGATCAGTTTGTATTGATCTCTTTATGAAAAAAAAAAACAAAAACTGCACGAGAAATTGCAATTCGTATCGTAGTTATCGAAACACTTATGTTCTTTATTTATTTTGCTGTTTTTTATGTTTTCTGTTTGAGATAGGTACTAGTTCCATTTAGTTAGCTTTTCTAAGTTAATCTTATTAGTTCAGAAGGGTAAAACAAAAAAAGTAGACAAATCGGAAATAATTGCTACACAAGTTTATATTGTTTTAATGCCTTTAATTGGGGCTCAATGTGCTTATCCTAGGTTTTCCCCCTCGTCGAAGTTGTGCTTAAGTGTTGGGGGGGGTTAAAATATACTCCCAAAAGTGGTATTTCTGCGGTTTTACGGTTATATCTCGTAAAGAATATACAATATCAAAAACATTGTTCTGTTAAAAGTTGTACAGCATCAAATTCTACATCAAAGTTAAACAAAAAATAACTGTTACAATTGGAGAACGGTCATAGTTACCGAACTAATTTTTGGCTAATTTTAAAGAAACCTTAAGGCTCAACCAATTATTCCAACGTAGTTTTTTGGTATCTTTCTTCGTTGTCGCACAAACTCAAAATTAATATGATAATCACGGCAATGTGGTAACCGTTTTTATTCACAAAAATGGATACAGTAAAAAAAGATATTATTGCTACGGAGCTGATTTTAGTCTCATATTAAAAGAAATTAAATGATTTACAAACATGTTTAATATAGTTTTTGAATATTTGTTATAGTTTTTACACGAACGAAAAAAATCTGACGAAAGAATCGCTTACTTATAACTTCAAAAGCATATGATTCATAAGAACTGTAACATTTCGAAAACGGTTTGAGTTATTGAGTTGGTTTTATCCAAATTTTAAATCAAATTTAATGCCCTACTAGTTATACAGTGACCGGCAAAGAGTTTGCAACAAATGAGACAAATTTTTGTAATTGAGATCTCCTAAAATTACTTTTGGTAAATGAATTCAGCATATCGAATGACAAAAAAAAGCACTTTGACAAATGTCATGTGACCACTGTCATGGCGAAATTTAAAAAATATCCCTTAAATATGTAAAAGTGAGGTTAGATGACAAGATATTGAAAAATGCTTATGAGAAAAGTTGTTCAGCATTAGATTATACGTCTATGTGCCAATTTTCAAAAATATTAGTTTATCGGCATTTTTTCCGGAAATTTTTGTATGAGCTTATTATCCAGGCAATATTGTAAAAAATTGTTTAAATTGGGTTTAGAATGGAAGAATTGATCATTTTAGGACTATTTTAAAATAATTCTAAATTTGTAATTTTAATCTTTTGTTTTCTGTAGGCTATTGCAACAAAGTCCGTTCTAAAAAAACAATGTTTTTTGTTCTTTACCGTCCATTGGTAGACTAATAAATAAAAATTACTGGATTGTGAAGTTTATTTGTTGGTTTTATTGTGTTTTATGCAAATCAAACGCAAAAAATTTTGTTTTCTCAATGTTGGAAACACTTCCAACAGATTTGAATGGCATGTGTGTTGCCTACGCTGGGGTTAGCGTGCTTAAGGGTTTTTTTCGTATTAGCATTGAATAAGTAACTTATTCAATGGTATTAGTTAGAGCGTTGATTGAAATATTTCAATCAACGGTTAGAGTAAGGGTTCGTGCGGCGTTTTTCATCATTCGCCTTTTGTAAGCAGAAGTGTGTGGTCGTTGTTAGAACTGTTTATTGTAATGTAAAAATAAAGAAAATATATAGTGTTAAATTATGTTTTTAATAATTTAGTTAAAGTTAAAAGAAAAACTGCTCTGCCTTTTCGGCATCAATTAAAATAAATTATAAAGCTAATTAGTGATACAATTCACAAGCTTTTCTTTTAGTAGAACAAAGTTATTCTACACTCAATATTTCCGGAAAAAATGCCGGAAAAGTGATATTTTGAAAATTCGTTATTTTCTTTTGCACATAGACGTATAATCTAATTCTGAACAACTTTTCTCTTTGACATTTTTCAATATCTTGTCATCTAACCTCACTTTTTACATACTTAAGGAATATTTTTTTAAATTTGGCGCCATGGCAGTGGTCACATGACAATTGTCAAGGTGCTGTTTTTTGTCATTTGATATGCTAAATTCATTTGTTAAAAGAAATTTTTGGATATCTGAATTACAAAAATTTTTCCCATTTGTTGCGAACTCATGCCGGTCACTGTATATAATTTAGTTTTTTGGTATTTATATCGTTTTACAAAAACATATAAAATTATGTAATCTGGAAACAAAATGTAACAACATTGAACAAATTAGGGTTCACAAAATCCATGTTTGTTGAAAAACAACAAAAGATACCAAAACATTAAACTTTAGATAATTAGTTGAGCATTCAATTTGGTATACAGTGCGTTTCTGAAAATGGGGGCCACTTTTTCTATTATACTCAATAGATGGCGTCACAGGTGCCGTAGATTAGGGATTTTGTATGTGGCAACGCTGCCATTTCTTGTATCTAAAACGTAAATGAAGTTGCCTAGCTGCTTCCATAGGGACCTGTTTTTCAATTACGTTGCCATATTGTGCAAGAAATCCAGTGAATTCTTACCAAACAACGACATCTGTTTTTGAAAATTGTAAAAGTGGCTTCTATTTTCAGAAATTCTATAATGAAACCAAAACCAACTCAATAGGTTTAACCGTTTTCACGAGCTTTAATGTTATTAAAGTTATCAAGTGAGCTATTTGCTCGGTCTAATTTTCTGTGTTTATGTAAGGATTATAATAATATATTAAAGAAGTAGTTTCATCAGTAGACGCATTTTATAAGACTAGTACAGTTTCGCTAACGAGCCGCGAAGCGGCAAGTTTTCGAATGTACGAGTCGCTAAAATGCCTTCTGAAACGAATTCTTTATACTATTTTTTCTATTTTGGGCTTTTAAGATTGATTTTAAAATAAAATTTTACGAGTTTTTAAATTTAGAGAATTTTGAAGTATAATTTCTAGGGTGGGAATATTTTTATTAAATTTTGGTTTAAATGCTAGTTTAAGTTTAATTAGAACATTTATCATACGTTTCATTTTAAAAAAAATCGGTTGAAATAAAAATAAGTAGATAAATAAATCTACTGAACATTAATGACGATTTAAATTAACGCACGACGAACGTAACGATAGCTTTGACGTTTAATATCAAATCAGTGTTACCACCGTTCGGAATAAAATTGTTCTATTTCTATAAAAGAATTCATTTTTCTATAAAATAACTCATTTGGGTACTTTTATAGCTCTGTAAGCGACCCAAAATTAAAAAAAAATATAAAAAAACTGTATTTGAATTTTTGTTACAAATAATTTTTTTTAAATGCGGCTAAAATCAGCTCCGTAACAGTAATATCTTTTTTACAGTTTTTGCCGCGGTTATCAGATTAATTTTTTGTTTGTGCAAAAACGAAGAAAGTTTTCCAATTGCAACAGCTCTTTTTAAACACTAATTATTAATGTTATCACTTTGCCTATTTTTTCGATGTTATTTTTTGTTTAACTTTTATGCGCACTAGTTTAGAAACGAGTAGCAAAAAATATGCGTCTGGCCTCATTCGATACAGAATTTGATACCGTACAACTTTTAACAAAACAATGTTTTCGATATTTTGAGTGATTTACGAAATATAACCGTAAAACAGCAAAAATGCAACTTTGGGGGTACCTTTTAATTCCCCAAGAAAACAGGAGATTCATATTGGACCACAATTGAAGCCATTAAAACAATAAAATCTTTTGTATCAATTATTTCCGATTTGAATTTTAATTCTACTGGCCTAGACGTTTATAATTTAATTTTCAAACTAAAACTGCAAAAATTTTGTGCAATAGCACATTAACCTTGAAGGCCTATAGCTTGAATTTTCTTCTTCCAAAATACTCAATTTTATACAGTGAGTGAGGATCAAAGGCAAGGTGGCTTCGTACTTGAGAACTAGTGGAATTCTACGAAAATTTCAAAATTAAAACCCTACAACATTTTACTCGATACTTTTGAACAAGCACCCGTATGACCGCTTAACCTCCTTCTTAGAAGTTATTATACTTTCTTAAAACACCTATCGTATCGTTTGTTTTTCTATAAAAAATGTATAAATTACAGCGCACTTTGTGTAGTTAAAGGGTTTTATATTTTGTGCAAAATATTTTATGTCGCTGCACATTTTCTATATGCTTTTATACGTTTGTTAGTATTAGGACGATGTAACTTGTTTGCGGAAAAGTTTGTGTTTCACAACGTGACGGTAATTTCCAAGTTGACAAAAGAAAAGAGTGTTCAATTTTGACATTGATTATTTTGTAAATTTTGTAAATGAATAAAGTGGTTCTTATTATACAGGGTGTCCCAACAACGTTCTCAAAAAGCTTGTTTATTATTAGAGATATATTGACTTTTTTTAATTATAGCTACATTTCTGCTGCACATACTTAAAATATTACAGTTTATATACATCAGGGTGTCAAAACATAAAAAAAATACTAGTTATATTTTTTGAAAGGTATTTTACATGTTTCTTTGTATAGATAGTCAAAGATATTATTTTCTTCTATGCAAATATGCAATCTTCGTCTAAAAGATAGTCTAACACGACTTGGCATATATGCATTTATTAAACGGAATGTTTCGCTTATTCTTTGTTTCTTTGCTCTTCCTCTACATATTCAACGATTTGGATTGTCATTTAAAAATTTTCGAACTTCTCGATGATAATGTACAGGAGCTTGTAATGATCCATACCTCTACTATTCGTAAATATATGCAACCAAAATGACGCTTGTCAACTGTTGTATCTAAACCAACAAAATTAAAACTTTCCGCTAAAATACTCGCACAGCACGTGATCGTCTTTTGTACGGTATGCTAGCCTACCTATAAGAAAACTACTTATCCTTAACTTGTATAGATCTGTTTCGGCATTGACCTGGAGTGTCTCCCTGTTGTGGACACCAGAATCTCTAAACGACATCTACCTAGGTTATAATAGGAACAGGAAAACAAGGTTAGTATCTTGAATTAAATAAGAGGCTTATCTGGGACTTGAGCAAAATAATTACTTTATTTCTTTATCATTACTAACGGTGGAGGAGTCACTTTTAGAAAATGAAGGGGAAAACCTCCCAAAACCCTGAGTAATTTACGTTAAGCCAAATCAGGTTGTCGTAACACACACCGAAAGTATTCAAATAACATAAAAAAATGATATAAAACGTATTTCATTTGTGTCATTTAAAGTATGATAAATTGACTAGTTATTCAGGAGGAAAACGACCGGTCCAAAAACAATCGATCAGGACTGATCTGTCCAGAAATCAGCAATCACCTCTTACCTAAGAAAATAAACAAACGTTTATATCGTTATGCAACTAACGGGTGCCCTAATAGAAGTGATAGGTTTTCTAATAGGGATATCTAGACAGCTGTTAAAGGTACAAACGTCATCCAGCTGTCAAAATATTCAGTAAGGTTTGACAATTCATCATGCATCGTTTCACGCTTCCCGATGCTGATTGTGGCATGGCGGCATCATCGATCCTTATTTCGAAATGAGGAAGGAAACACCGTTACGACCAATGGGCCACGCTACCGAGCGATGTTGGAAAAATTTCTGTGGCCAGAGCTCGATAACATCGATATTACCGACATGTGGTTCCAACAGGATGGAGCCACGAGCCACACAAGCGACGCAACGCTCGAAGCTGTTCGACAGAAGTTTGGCGACTGGATCATCACCAAACGAGCGTTCATCGATTGGCCACCGCGATCGTGTGATTTGACACCTCTCGATTATTTTCTTTGGGGTACATCAAGTCATTGGTCTACTCAACAAACCAGCCACTTTGGATGCCCTCGAAAACAATATTCGAGTAGCCATCGACGCCATAACGCCGCAAATGCTCGAAAATGTCATCCGAAATTGGACCGACCGCTGAAGCACTGCCAGCGAGCCCGAGGCGGACATTTGAATGATGTGCTATTCCATACATAATGTCATGGATGTAGCTTCAAAATAAAGCCAAAACCAATTTGATATCTCAAACTGTTGTTGTTTTATTTAAATTTTTTTTCCTATCGTTCTTATTGGGGCACCCGTTAGATATGACTCTTTCTCTGTTTAGAATATGTTTTACTCACGAATACACATATAAATCCAACATGTAAATGATAAAAGAATGTAAATCATGTAGATGTCGGTCATGGAAACATCCACAGACACAAAACATAACATGTCATCACAAGATTTATAGTGGGCAAACACATAACATCTTAGAGTTTGGTTGCAATGGCGGTGATGAGTAGTCTGTTTTATCATACTATCATTCTCTTTTGAGTTTTGCACGTATATGGTTCGACCATCAATTCAATAATTTACTGATGGTAAAAAGTACATTACCTTATTACATTAACATCAATAGCTATTCTTGCATCACACAGTTATGCAAAAGTTCCCCTGAATGCAAACACGCTGAAACTTCTCACTCTATAGTGAGCATAAATAATAAAATAGGCTTGGTCGCAAGAGGATGGAATCACTGTATAGTAATGTAACATACATCAAGTGATACGCAAAAGCTCGATGCACATACTGTACTCAATCAGCAAATAAGAAAGAGGGAGGGGGATGTAGTGCCTCCGGTCATCTAAACTACTCGCCTCGGTTCCACGCTCGGCTCGAAGCCGCTTCCCCGACAAATATACAGTGAATTTTTTTTATAAGTATACATTACATTAATTGTCCTATGTATACTTTTAAAAGAAACAAGTCAATGCATTGGCACGACCTACCAGATTTTGTGGAAATCAGACATAAGAACAATTCAAATAGTAAAACAATTTTTTTAAGTAAGATTAAAATTGTGCTAAATAAATAAAGTAGTACTTTCAACAACCGTGTCATAAATATCCTTTAAAGCTAAAAGTTAAACTGTTTTAAATGTATTAAACTTAAACACTTGCAATAGTCATTAGCAAAACTAAATTAAAATAAAATTAACAAATTACACAATTTTTTGAAGCTACCTTAAATAAATAAAACCAAACAACAAGCAAATTACTTTATCGAATTTTAAAAACTATAAGAAACCCGCCTTATCTACTTCCATACAATAACGAATTCTGTTTCCAAAACTAAAACTGGCGTTCCTGAGAAATACCGGCTCAATTTCATTCGATCTGACCATAATCCTTTCAATAATAATAATAATACATCTTTATTCGTTTTCATATGTATTACATATAAATTAAAATTAAATTAAATTGGATTAAACATTACATGATTTAACGAATCCCAAGGCGAAGTTCAGTGCTATGTATCATATAGCTACTGTTCTACCACTTAACCTTGTAAATAGCTAGTATCTATAAATTTAATTTAAGTCTTGTATAAGATTATTCGTAAAAACTTTAAGTATCCCCACAAAAAGAAGTCATTATTAGACAAATCTGCTGATCGAGGTGGCTATGTACGGGACCAAACTGCCCTATCCAGCGTTGTTAGAAATAAGCAGTTCAATAATTCGTAATTGCAGCTGTTGAATGAGTTGAAGCACCATCCATTTGAAAAAAGGGCTCATCTAAATTTAAATTTTCTATTGCGAGCAAAACTCTTGTCTTAGCAGTTCTAAAAATTTTACTGAATGGCCCAATAAAGTTTTTATTAACAGTTCCAGCCCACACATGAACTTTATTGTTATATTGGGTTCTTGTGACATTTTGAACGTACTCATTTGTACGGGACCAATACCTAATATTAAACTTTAGAAATTAAACCATAATTTTTACCAAATGTAAAAACTCACCGTTTAATGTAAATGTCGCCTCGTCTGTGAAAATAATGTTCTGTAAAATTTCTTGATTTCGTTCTAATAAATTGAATTTCGCAGAAGTTTACGCGCTTTTCTTTTCCATATCGAATAACTGCTGATGGGTTGAATATTGTATGCTTTGTACGTGAATTTTTAGTTCTACCCACTGAAAACTTGGATACACCAAAATACCTACTAACTTTCCGCAAACAGTAGGGTTTTCTTCAACAAAGCACACAATGTTCATCTCATCAGTTACTACATTTCTCATCTTTTTTTTTCTTTATGCGAGACCTAGTAAGGCAGTCTTTAGATTTAAATTTTTATAGTACGTTCTGAATAGTTTTTAAGCAAGGAATTGGTCTGTCCGCATATTTTATCGAAAATAAATCTCGCACATTTCTTAAACTAACTTGATGCCACAGAACCATTTGAATTTTTCTTGCGTTGTATACATTTTTCAAGAAATAAGGTAGTTATTTTACAAATGACTTTACTTTACTTAAGCTGATCCCAAATAATACTAAAATTTCCCAATTTGACACGTCAACGTCAATTGTTTTTGTTTAGAGCTTATTATATTATAGTGGTAGGCTATGTGAATGCATTGAAACGTTTCTTTTATAAGTATACATAGGACAAACTAATGTTAATGTATACTTATAAAAGAAATTCAATGTATATAGTCCTGTGGTGAATATTCGCATCCGTTCCACGCTCGGCTCAAAGCCGCTCTTCCCCGACGAATATATAAGGTCGTCACCAACGACAGCGAAATTACGGTACTACTTACCGGAATCTCCGCCAATGAAGTAATTGGTAAGTTCAAAATGGGCATAAAGTAAAGTACTTAAATTTCTTATTATGTGTACCAAATATCACTGGAATATTGTATTCCGCTAATTAATAATAATTTAAAAAACGCATACATTTTTATTTTTTCAACGCCTTGTATTTCAAAAACCAAGCGACATTCGGAAAAAATTTATATCACATTTTCGTCTTAAAATTAAGTGAGGATTCAGCTCCTTCATTTTGTCAGAGATGTTAAGAAACACCCTGTATAGCCACAGCTTACTAATTAAATTTTGTGATTTACATATCACAACAATAGAGATTTGAAAATGCAATTATAGAAAAAATCGTGCAAAAAATAGCATACGCAACTTGTGCGTAAACAGTATTCGGGAATTTGTGCTAAATGCTACCCCTTGTGCGCTAACGCGCACTCGGGTTTGCAATGGGGCACTCACTCCCGAAAGAATCTGTTTCCGCACATGTTACGTAGATAACTATTAACTGTCTTTTCCTTATTTGTTGATGTTTTAAATTTTTCTACTTTAATTCGGTTAATAATGCGTAGCGATGTTAGTTTTTGCCTCAATTTCTCTTAACTTAATTGTGCATTTTCTTTTTCTTTGAACATTAACAAAATTTTTAATGCCATACTTTTGTTTATTTGCTGCGCTGTTGTTTTGTATGTAAGGCCCACTGAATTTTTATTTTTCAAAACAGAATTTCTCAAAATTTAGTTATTTTAGGGTAGCTAGCTGGATTTTTACATTCGACTATACAAATCTTATATTGGTGGAAAACTTGTCAAAAATGCTTTTAACCAGTACAATAATTAATAGAGGGTGTCATTTAAAAAAAATGAGTTTTTGACAATTTTAGTTAGTCTTGTTCAAAAAATCGCAACAGGCACATGTCACTGAGCAGGTTGTTGTGTAAACCTTTAAAACATGCGGCTAACATTCGGTGATCAAACAGTGCTAGGGTAGCACCAGTCTTTGAGACACATAAGTTTTTCTTACTTTGACTCTCGCTCCAGACAACACGTTCACACGAAAGTACTTGCTATTATGCTTCAATAGGAGCTTAACTAATTAAAAAATGTTTGCATATTTCTTACAAAGCTTTATTGACAACATTTAAAAAAAAAATTACAAAAAAGGTATAAATCACTAGTGTTTGAGAATTTTTACTAGTGTTTGTTACAAAAAATCCAGTCTTTTAGATTCCTTTTTTGACGAAAAAAATGCTATATGCTATAATCCAAAAATAAAATCAATAATGGACAGATTGCATTAAAAAACAACACTTTGGTATTTTATATTGGCACACCCTGTATATAAAGTGCAATATTTTTTAAATATGCAGCAGAAACGTAGCTATAATTGAAAAAAAAGAAAGTCAATCAGGCTAAATATAAGTACCTATAGGCAAATAACGTGCATCTATGTTTTGAAGTCGCCGTGATAGAAAGAGAGGTGCAAGGATCACTGTCACGTGGAAAAATAACAAAAACTACTTCAATTCAGCATATGAAAAGGTTACATTCAAGCTCCCAGCCAGTCACTGTTAACCTATAAAATACATGACACATCTTGTATTATCTTCCACTTAATTTACACTCGTCACGTGATATTTTAGTGTCGTGCTTCAGTGCTCTCTTTCTAGCATTCCGCCTTCACTTTTCAGTATAAAGCGAATATAGCGTTACTCGTCTAGGTAGTTATACAGGGTCCAGCACATAGAGCGAGCAAGTATATGGAGAACTAATTCGATTCGATTCATTTTCTGAAAATAGTGCTGCGCCTGTTTTCGACATCACTGAACTTAGACAAAATATTATTGTTGATACAGCACTTCCGGTTGTACCGGAAGTAGCTGTCAACTTTCTTATTTCAAAGGTTACATGCTATTTTTTTTTAATTTTCAGATTCTACGTAAAATTTAAGGTGTAGTTTAATTACTACACCATACCCAAAAAATGACTGGTTTTTTAGTTATATCAAATTTAAAAAAAAAATTAAAATCATGCTGAATTGTTATCGTTCATATCTCAAGATGATATCAATATTTTAGTTCCTAATTTGTTGTGGCAATTGTCGATATGTTACAGTAACTCACATATGAATGGAAACTCGAATTGCATGTACAGGGTAAACAAAATTTTCGTGCCAATATGAACAACTTTCCACCTCAAAAACTTGCTTAATTCAAATAGGACACCCTATGTTTTTAATCATCAATCGATATCTTTTGTTGTCCGCTTTCGATACATACTAACATGTCCTATGCTTAAATTGATGATTAAAAACACAGGGTGTCTCATCAATTTGAGCATAGGACATGTTAGTACCTATGTATCGAAAGAGGACAACAAAAGACATCGATTGATGAAAATTCGAGTTTCCATTCGTATGTTAGTTATTGTAACATATCGACAATTGTCACAACAAATTAGGAACTAAAATATTGATATCATCTTGAGATATGAACTATAACAATTCAGCATGATTTTAATTTTTTTTTATATCGATATAACTAAAAAACCAGTCATTTTTTGGGTACGGTATAGTAATTAAACTACACCTTAAATTTTACGTAGAATCTGAAAATAAAATAAAAAATAGCATGTTCCATTTGAAATAAGAAAGTTGACAGCTACTTCCGATACAACCGGAAGTGCTGTAGGAACGAAAATATTTTTTCTGAGTCCAGTGATGTCGAAAACAGGCGCAGCACTACTTTCAGAAAATGAATCGAATTAGTTCTCCATATACTTTTAATGCACGCTCGATGCGCCGGACCCTGTATTTAGTCAGAATATCTCTAATAACAACCAAGTTATGAAGCTTTTTCGAACGCTGGGACACCCTGTATGTTATCGAGTTATTTCCACCGATATTTATTTTACATAAGTTAGTAAACGTAGCTAGTTTACATATTGCTTTGCCTTTATTTTATTTAAAAATCAGGGACAAAAACAGCATTAAATATAAAATTCTTGACTGAAATATTGTTATGTAAACCGAAACACATGCACCAGCGGGGGATAAAGGAATCAACGAACTAAAAAAAACCACCGTTACCGTGTAAAAATATTATCAATATACTTACGCAAAAATAATGTAGAATTTTTTTATTAAAACTTAAAGGAATAACCTACACCGTACATATTATTAAAAAAATAGCATAATTGTTGACAACAAATAAAAATAACAATATAATAGCGTAGGTGTAATTAAGTTACTTACAGTAAACACTGTATAACATTGATTCTTTGTAAGATAAGAGGTGCACACTGAATATTAAACAACATATTAAAAACCAGTGTTTTGCACCTAGTGGTACGACACACCTTAGGATCTAACAAATTCGAACAATCCTTAAATGCTTCTAACAATTATTTAAATGAAAGTATTGGTTCTTTTTACCAAACGTACGGAATCATTAGCCTTCCAAATAGTTATTAGTTGTATTAAAAAAGCTAAACATGCACACATCTTAAGCGTACACGTAATTTGAAAATTAATAATTACAATTTGAAAATAATCAAACTATAATTAAGTTTCATTGTTAACGAAAAACTAACATCCACTCTTAAATGTTTTTAGAACATAATTTGGTTGTAGCGTTACATTAAAGTCTCTATTCGATTTTTTAGTTTATTCTAAATCGAGAGTAAAAAATTCTGTGTAATTAAAATTATGATCAGTTTTCTTTACGTCATATAAAAAATAGATTTCAAGATTCCATATATTAAAAATCTAGAATTTCACTGTATTTTATTTTCAGCATTGTTGTTTGAAGTGGGACAATTTATAACCAATATACCTGCTGTTCAAAATCGTACTAAATTGTTAACGATTTATAATAAACTATCAGTCTGTGCACATTAATAGAGCTTTGTAAATAATGTAAAAACAACTTTACTTTTTTGGCAAAAATTAATGTAACGATATAAGTACGATTCATCTTAGACATAAATTGTAATAGTTCTGTATCTGTAACGATCTATAATTGAATAAATAACTATTTGTTCCAATAATCTACAAATAAGGAACTTACAAATTGATCCCATGCCTTATCACAATTAAAAAACTCAAATTACTTGAACAATTATGGAAGTCCCAAATTACGAATACATTTGAAGCCTTTTCTTAATAAACCTACCTTTAAAAAAATAATAAAGCTACAGCTCACTTTACGGATATACATATAATAACTATTCCCTTTAAGTAGCTTGTAAAAAAATTTAATGTGTTCTGTATGTACTTATATCAACTAATTTCATTTAATTACAAAAACTAAAAATTATATAAAATAATGCAAAAATAAAACGCACATATTAGAAGTTTTAAGCTTCAGACTTAATTTACATTGTAATCATCAAATCATTCATTTTTCTTTTTGTCTCCACCTCCACTGTCACCTGCAGCCGCATTTCCACCCGCCCCGCTAGAGTCTTCTTCGTCCTCTTCATCCGAGTAATTTCTGGGTTCTTCCCTGGTCGCAATAAACGCCCAACAAATTCATACTTTTCTGTAAACAAAATGATTTAATATAGACGAGAATATTTAAATAATTATAATTATCGATAACGGATAACAGTAACAAGCTCTAGATTTACTTATTATTTAGGTTCTAATTAGATCAGTGGGTAATGTCTAAAATTTCACAAACTAATTTGATCAGCAGTTTATTTCGTACCAAGATTTTTTACAATATGTAGTAGGAGTAGGTAGATGGAAACCAAAACAAATTTGATTAGATGTAGTTAACATTTATGTATGTATATGAATAGTAACCAACTAATCCATTAAAAAAAAACTTCAACTATGTGTATATTCTTATTAGTATCCGAAAACCTTATATCATTGTAATTAGATACCTTGGTTATTACGTAGCTACGTATTTTCAAACATATCTGCATAGTAAATACTGAAAATAAACTGTCGCGGCTTTCGTGCTTTAATTAATCGCTATTTTCGATTTAAATAAAAAACAATAGGTAGTATTTTATCCACGTGAAATGAACAACATCTCAAGTGGATAAAACATTAACCTTCGATGCGATTTTAGGCTGTGAAATATTTATCAATACATTAGGTTAGATCTTAATTTTATTCAATTGCTTTCTTCTGAACAAATCTTTACCTGATATTATACTTCATCAATCCTAAGACGAACGTAAGGTAAATATACGCTAATGCGTGATCAACACGTGTTTTGCACATTCCTTGCACCGGATTGGTTATACAGCGCTTGGGCGGTCGCTCTTGCGGGAGCGTAATCAGGTAGTAGTTCAGTGCGGTGATAATATCGAGCACAGACATAGAAATTTTTTCGTCACAATTACAATATTGTTACTTCATGCTTGTGTTGAATAAAATTTTTTTTTTGTATTTGGGCTTTGACGATAATTATTTCCAGCGAGACATAAGTACGTCTCTGACCACCCTGTTCACGTGAACTTCGCATGCATTTGTTGATCTCCTGTTCGTCTTGAAAGTGAATGCAGTAAATGAACAAACACTTTTTTTTCCTTGTATTTGATAATTACACAGTAATGCATTTGCTGTATTTATATTCATTGTTGTTATAAAATAGTATTTTTACTTACTCAAACATTAGCTATGACATTCTATATTCTATATTGGTACAGACTGTATAATTAGCAGTCAAAATTGTTTCACCCATTCATAAGGACATCCTGCCTACATTAACATATATTTTGCCATATCTAACAATGTTTTGTTTTTGCGCTCGGAAATGCCATTTTGCTGTGGTGTGCATCCTACTGTTAAGCGCCTTTGTATGCCATTTTTCTACATCGGTAAAGTTGTCACTCTCACTTTGGGTAAATTGAAAAAAATACCGGCAACAATTTAGCACTAATTTGTACCCAAATAGATTTGCTTTTTAAAGTGCGGGTGCTAACTTGAGCTCAACCTAGCACCCCACTATGTCAAAATCAAATTTCAACAACACAATTAAATGCCTAGAATTAAGCACTAATTTGTACCTACGATGGTTTCTCACATTTTAACGGTTTCGGAAAAACTCTTTTAAAAAACTCGCAAATTAAAAACAATGTCGAATTTAGAACCAATTTGTACCCCCCGATTCATAATCCATTTTTTAGTCCACATCTTATAAACAAGATGATTATAATATAAGAAGTGTGCACACTCCCTTAATCACATTAGATTACTTGTATAATTAATATTCTTAGAATTATACTGAAAAATTATTTCTGTCGCGCATTTCTCATATCTTAATAACTACTTTAAAATATGTGTAAAATGAATATTTTTGTAAATATTCTTCGGAAAGGAAAGTCTATGTAGGTTGAGGGCCCTTTTGGCTTGACAAATTATGCCCAAATTTGAATTAAATCTGCGGTATTATAAATAACACCTACTAATATGCCAAGTTCCAGAAAATTCAGACTAGTGGTTTTCTTGATATTTTGTTGTCATATGGACAACCGACCTTCAGACAGAATTTCTTTTTGCTTGTTATACTAATTACTTACTCGGGAAAAGTTAAAAAAAGGGTGTTAAAGTTTTCGGCTCGGAAACCGTCTACTCCTTGATGTTGAGTAAAAATGGATTATAATTTATTTATTGAGATTAGTGTAAACCATCGTGAATTCAAATTAGTTCTAAATTTGATAGATAATATTGTTTCTTGTTTGGGAATTTTTTTAACGAGTTTTTGGCGAAACTGTTAAAATGGTTTTTTTTCAATTAGCACAATGGGGGTACCAACGTCATTTTTCTTTAAAAAATCATCTATTTAATTTTTAGCATATTCTCGCCCGTTATCTGTTTGAAGACATTTTATTTTATGTCCAGTATCTGCCATCTGCTTGTATTCAACACATGCTTATTTCCGTTCACTTTTATTTTTTGGTAATTTAACCACCGAATAACGAGAAAAATCATCAGTGAACGTAGAAATGTAACGAATACCCCCACATGATGAAACATTAATCGATCCACATAAATCAGAATAGACGATTTCTAAAACTTCACTCGATCTGCAGTCAGTATTTTTAGCAAAAATCGCTTGAACCATTTTTCCTTGTAGACAAACATGTCAATCATGCAGTATCATCAGACAACGTCTCCTGAAACGCATTGATTTTTGGACGTTTTCATCAAATTTTGGATGTTCAAGTTACTAAACCGCTCATTACAAACTTTTAAAACCGAAACTGCCCTTGATTTTTTAGACGTTTTATTAGCAAACCTCTTTCGGATCACATAACACAAATTAATTGTTTTGTTTGTTTGCAATTGCCGAAACGGTACCATTTGAGTTTTTAATTACGCCGCAATCATCATCAAAAGCCACTTTATACCCGCCATCGGTTAATCTTGAAACTGACATGAAGTTTATTTTTTAAACTAGGTATTTGGTAAAAAGCAATGAATGTCATTTTACACGAGATGTCGTAAGACACACATTTTACTTATGGTCATTATTACCGTTATTTAGAACCATTTCAACCGACACTGCTAGAGTTTGCCATGTCGACAATTTTTTGTTCATTTTTGATTTCAACGAATTGTCCTGGGTCGACGCACATATGTGAAATTCACCCGCTGTCGAGGATCTATTTTTGACTTTTTCTCATGTCTGCAGAACAAACAATTTTCTTGGAAACAGCATATATTATGCAACCATATTTTGCTTTTGTTTATCTATAACCAGGACCGCCCTTTTTATTTCTGTACCTACATTTGTTTGCTTTGTGGCCCTCTTTTCCACATTTGTAACAAGTTAGAACTAAAATTAAGATTAGAAGGTTTTCTTGAATCATGAGGGGAGAGAACTAACTTTGCGTTTAAAATTGTGTAACAGTTTTCTTGATATTTAAAAAAAGAAAACCGCGCATAAGTACTAAAAGGAATTTGCTCCAGCAGCAGCTCTCAGGGTCGGTGGGATGCGGTAATAATTTTGGTGAGGTTGGTAGCGATACAATAATTGTCAAAAGAAACTAAATAAAATGGACGCCAGAATGTTTATTTGTGCGGGAGAAAAAAACATACAAAAATTACGGTAGGTGCATATTATTTGCGTGGTAGCGATTGATAAAAGCAATTTACACGTTAGAATCAGCTCAGCTACGATCGTTGCCTTACCTCACAGTTTTGTAACAGTAAGTAGTTATAATCAAAATTTGATATCTTTGCTAACCTCGCACAATTGATTAAAATAAATGTAATAAAAGTAAATATGACCTTTAGTTGACAATCAACGGAGGGATTCCCTTTTCTCGGGACCTGGACCTAATGTGTAGTGCACCGGCCAGAGCGATAAAGAAAGGCTCCAGGCACCACCTCGCCGAGATGGACCTCGGATTGCTTTGCCGTCGTTAGGGCCAAAGGTACGAACTCTCCCAATTCCGGGGACAGCCAGTGAACTAATTTAGATTCTTTTCTAACTGCAGGTAACTGAACGGCCCATAGGTTTTCCTTTTCGTTAGAATCAAGAATAAGGTAAAGAAGATAAAAAAATAAAGCCTGTGATGGAGGGCGGCTTAAGAAGGACATTAAAAATACTATATATTATAGATACACGTACACAAATCATGTGAGAATTGAATAAAGAAATACTGAACCGCATTCGATTTCACAAATAATTTTAGTTGCAGGCTCAGGCGAAAGTTAAATGTAAAAATGGCTATCGTGGCCTGACCAGGAAATAGAAGATAACAATGAATAGTGGGGAAAAGGGGCCGGGATCAAATTTGAATAATTATTAAAAAACGGAAATGATAATAAATTTGAATTTTGGTGCCAAAATGTTTTGTTTACATCGGGGATACATTATTATTCCCCTAGGTGTCGCTAAAATCGGAAACTAGAAATAAATATCAGTTTTAACTGTTACAATTGTTTTGTTTTCCTTCAAACTTTTGACAAACATAGCATTATTTGAGTCAAACTATTCCAAAATTTTAATGTTTCTGTTGTAGACAGTGCATCTCTGTTTTCAATAGCATTTCTTCGTTTATAATTAAATTAAGTTCAGTTAGTTTATCAACAGAGTAAAAGAATTTGTTTAAATAATCTTTGGCATCATCATCTTCCGATGTTTTAGTATAATGAACATGCTTTAAAAGAACAGCCTTAGTTGCAGGTCATTTCAATTCATAAATCGATTAAGTTTCATCCACACATCTCTTGACGCTTTGCAACCTTATTCGGAAGGGTCGATGCTTACAATTAAATGCAATTTGGCCTTAAGATTGGCAGCATCCCAAGCTGCTGCGGCTGCTACGGAATTTTAGTCCTTTTCGTAACTACAGGTTGAATCTTTGGGTTAAGTTTTACAAGTGGTGGCACAAATTTTTTAAAATGCAATAATTGCATCAGAAGGTATTTGACGAGGGCATTTCAATGCTACACTTCATTTTTCTTAAATATGACCCCCTGACCCCCATGGGTCACAAAACGTAAACCCTTTAAAAAATGATATTTGTATGTTTCATGACCTGAAGATCAAGTAGTTTCATTCCAAAATAAAATTAAAATTGACTTATTTATAATATTGCCACAGAACTCCACTCGCAATTTTTTTGCCATTTCATCAAACTCGCGCATCCCTCCACGCACATTAGTAATATGGCCGAAATAACCTCTTTGTTTTTGCGACGTACCAAAGTTGTTTATTAGTTATTCTACAATACAGTTTTTTTTAAACTATTCATTGCCTGTATTGAATTTATAAGGACGTTACTTTAATTATTATGTACGCAAGCACATCTCGTAACCCTCAAGCAAGCAAACGCAATGTGTTATTGGAAAGTACTGGGATGATTGTGCAAAACAATTACAACTTATTTTAAAGTACGAATTCAGGTAATACAGTAATTAGATAATATTTTATTTCATTATATTTAATTGCATTCTTAGGC
This sequence comes from Abscondita cerata, assembly GCA_030710515.1. NCBI lineage: Eukaryota > Metazoa > Arthropoda > Insecta > Coleoptera > Lampyridae > Abscondita > Abscondita cerata. The sequence goes on along the minus strand of JALBCR010002644.1, from coordinate 231,929 downwards.
AACATATTGTCATTGATTGTACAAATGCAATCCTGAACACCTAAACTTTCTTCTCAATCTACAGTGATCATTAAAGACGAGAACATTATTGGATACTTCGGGAAAGAAGACATCTGACTTAATATTAATTAAGAATTTATTACTATTAAAAATCAGGACGACTAATTATATAATACCGGTTGATTCTCAAGATTATGAATTTTATCATCTACTCCATAATGTTATGTATCTATATGAAACGTATGTACCTACGCATGCATGCTTCACCTCATATTCAAGAAGGCAGCAATGGAACTAGTTAGAATTTGAAAGCAAGAAGGAACATAATGGAAAACGTGTCTTATCCTTATCCTCATTTTCTCTATTAACCGCTATTAACCATAAATGTTGCAGTGCAAGCCACCAATTTTGACAATTCCGCTGTTCCATACACAGATATTGCGTGCTATTTTGTGATGGGTAATGAACAATCTTAATCAATCAAATGGTGAAGACGAACTTATGGCAATATAAATTACATCAATATCAGTTAATTGAACCAATCACCGATGGAAAATTTTAGGAGTTGCGACGAGTTACCTAGGTGCAGTATCACATGGACCATTTGGCGGTAGAAGTCTGGGTCTAAGTCGAAGCAAAGTCAGATAAATATCCTTTTATATCATTTTTTGTTAACTGTAAGTACATACATGCGTTGTAATTTTGTTCGAAGTGCTTGCAACTTTAACGTAGATTGCAATTGTTTGTAAATTAACCACTGTAGAATTCAATTTGTTTAATAAAGATAATTGTGAGTTGTATATATTCGTTTAGTTTTGCTTTAGGAACGTTGCACAACGTTGTAACAAAATCATAATTCGAATGGTGATTTCTTCGATGATATGACTTTTTCTTCTAATTCAGAAGTTTAAATTGACATTTCCTTTACTTGCAATTTATAGACAACTAAGTGTAAGACATGTAAAAATACCTTGACTGCCTTCGTAAATAAACAAATTTCAAATTAAAACTGCTAAATGTCTACTATATTTTCTCACAACAAAATAAAAACTACGCACTTTTAATCTTATTTATGTGCTTATTTACATTTTAGAATAAGACACTTTTTTGTTATTTTCGTCGTTTTATTGAAATACCTTGTAAAAGAAAGTCAATAAACCTATATGCGCATGAAGATATGCGCGAACAAATTTTTCAGACATCCTACATCAAAGTGTCGACAGTTGAGCGGAGTTTCTATACAGTTTATTTTTCTGTGATATTGCTGTAAACTCTTGTTAGTAATAAAATATTTTCCAACTAAAAACTTTTAACAATCAGTACTATATAATATCTTGGTAGCAAACCTAACCTAACCCATTTATTTTCAAAGAAATCCTCAAAAATCCATGTTTGGGATAACCTAACATGACCCAACCTAATCATTATAATATAATTTTTAATGTCAATTTCAAAAGGAACAAAACAAAAACTGAAAAAAAATAACCACAGAAGGATATAGACGATCTAATCCAAAGCATGACACGAATAATAAGCATTGGTATGCTTGGGGATGCAACACATTATTAGTTCTGGTTCATAATAACAAAGGAACATTTTATCAAAGTTTAAAATTTGCAGTATAATTTTTTCTGGGTGGTGCATTTCATATGAAAGTGAAGTAGTTAATGACATTTTCTATTACAACATCAAAGTTTGGCCACCCTTTATACATAAAAGGCAGCTTACAATTGCATACACTTATTACATTTATTTTGACAGTTCGATCTGGATAGGAACCTAAACGGCTTGGTATATCCTACTTAAATTCCTGTTAATCTTCGAAATAAACACCTGGCATTAAGCGCGTAAGCAGCTTGGAAAAATTAATCGAATCTTAACAAGTTGAAGGTTTGACTTCAGATGAGCCACTTCAATTTTATTAAATAAATGCTTAATTCATTCTTAATACGGACACAGAAAAATAAATGCGAATGCAGTTTTGTGCCTAACTTCACTTGTCTTTAACTGTTGAAATCAGCTGGGAATTATGCACACTTTCTTAGATTGTTGTAAACAGCACGGAGACAAATTACTTGTAATACATATATTTGTTAAAAATACAACTAAATAAAAAGAAAATGGCAAAAATTTCCGCTATGTGTGGTTAGGTATTTCTTGTGCTGAACAATCAGGCAACAATAGGCGTATTCTTTCAAACTGATCCGATCGATCTCAACTGAACCTGCACATTCTTTCAAACGAATTCATTTACCTCCACTCTGTCCCTAAGTGATCCAAATGAGAACCATCTGAACTGATTCAGTTACATACAGCTAACGTTCATTAGAAAAGTTACTACTGTTGCCAGTTAATAGAAGTATATTTCTTCTCAAATAACACTTGGGGTTACGGATTAATAATTCAATCGGCTTCAGTTTCTATCCAGAACGAACCGTTGAAATAAATGCAGTAACTAGGTTCAAAGAGAATATTTTTAAAGCATGTAAATTATTAACTACAATCATAAAACAAACAATCAATGTTTTTAATTAGCAGACCAAACATGCTTATCAAAACCATTCAAATAATACAATTAAAAAGAAAAATATTTGTTTAAACAATGTATTGATTTAAAGTTCAAAAGGAAGTCTGATATGAATAAGATACAATTGAAAAGTTATTTTTAAATGTATCCAAATCAATGGTACTAATATAAAAAAATAAGGCAAAAAGTAAGAAATAAAAGTAGTCAGAGTGTCTTGGCTCATCTGAATAACGAATAATTTACATTCCTGTCACTAACTGAATTCTATCGTAACAACTACCCGGTTTCTCGGCTTGCTGTCAACTTAGTGCAATTGGGAAAAAGGGTAGCACTTCATTTTTAAGTGTATCGTGATAAAAAGGATGTATCCAAAGAAGTGTACTAAAACTATCCGAGATTCGTTCATAAAATTAAAACTACATAGTAAATAAATACATCTCAATTTAGCAACCAATCAAGTTATGCTTATGTTAAAAGTGATATAGGCTAATCACTAATTAATAGTGATAATTTTGTTTATTAAAGAATACTGTTAGAACCTATTAATATTCCTTTTTGGGAAAATTTGTTATATTCGGAATTTCAGTATCGTTAAACATTTCCTAATTACTAAGAAAAATTAAGTACATAATCATATCTAGCTACTGTTTCATTGGCAGCACTTGAAACCTATGTCCAATGGAAATTTTAAATCAACTTATCTCGCAAGTCATGATACTTATAATTACACAAAATAAAATAAATATAAAAATTGCTATTAACCTTTGAACTGAGCCTCCCATTCTCGAACGGAATCCATTTCCATCGAATTTAAATCACTTAAATCATCGTAACCATCAGTTTTGCATTCTACCGAAAAAGTGGCCAGGCCTCTAGAAGCATCGCGGCCGGCAAAAGCAGAATAAGGACCACCTGAAATGTTATTACAGTATTCAATAAGACGAACACATTATAACATACCGGGTCCATAAAATCGTTTTCCTTTAGTAACATCATATACATTTCCATTGACTGCAACTAAAACACGGCCATCTTCTTGCAATCCATCGTATTTTTAAGATCCTCTAAATAAAAATCTTTTCTTAACTTAGGTAGCTGTGGTTCAGGAGGTTCATACTCAGGCACAGTTTGAGAACGTTTTAAAATTTTGTACGCCAGAAATGCAATCGCGACTACTAATGCAATATTTAAAGGACTTTGTACTATTTCTAAAAATATATTTGTTAAGAAACCGCCCGATTCTAAAGCTGGTGAATCTTCTGCCATTTTGATAAGTTGACACAAGTACGAAACGTAAATTTCCGGACTGACGGAACACTCGACGCTACGCTATACACAACTCACTTAATGCGCCTTTTCTACGTACATAAATTAATTATCTTTCGGTATGTTATTCGTACAATTTCGGTTTTTGATATAAATGCATGAATTAACAGTTTACACGTTTAATTTGAAATATTAGATTTGCATTCTTCAGGTTCGTAGTAACTGGGGGGGGAAGCACTCGAATTTAGTGTAATTCCGATATAGAAACTCGTAACACTATTTAAACAGTAAACGTCACTGCAAAATTTATGTCAATTAATTACTTTAAAAATTACTAATCCCTCGAAAAATATGTCAAACTATACAGGGTGTCTCACAACTAGCTTAAATTAAAAGAGTACGGCCATGATATTTCTAAAAATTTATAAACATGAATTGTAAATTACAATGCTTTTAAATAAAGTTTTGACAGACGGTTAGACCGGAAGTTGCTTTCTTACCTTAGATACCCAAGCATAAGGAATTAACATGGGAAATTGATTCTTTTTCAAATTCTTGATGCTTTCTAACCTATTATAATAATCAATTGAAATGAGTTCTTTTCCCATAACGATTGACCTGCAACATGTAATATTTTGTTTTTTAATTTTTGCACATACCAAAAAAAATATTACATGTCAATTTTTCTCTATCTTTTTATTAAAAATACGCTGAGCGTTTTCCGTTATAATTATAATTATAAGACATAAGTACATGTATTAGTTGTTCCCCTTTAATTGCATACATATTATTTATTATTTATTTATTTTCATTAATGTATTTAACTTTTGTTATTACATGTTATTACAGTTGATCAGTAGCTAAGTTAAACATATATTACATAAAAAAGCAATAATTACTTTTAGGAGTTGTTACATGACAACAAAAAAAAGGCAATGACGCTGTTCTTATTACTCGTTAATAATCAATGATCGTAATCTCAGTGCTTCATCCATATAAAAGTATATATCGTTCAGAACCTGAATGTAAGAAAAATTTAATAAAACTGCAAAAAAGTTATCACAGTTGATTGTGGTGATTACTGTTAAATATTTTTAAGTGGTGTGACAACAAAGATTTTTATAAATAGGACATTGAATACAGATAAATGATTCAGGTAGATTCATATTACAGTACTCCATGGTCAACAAGAAAAACATGTTGTTTCTGAGAATCACCACTTTGGTTTCCGGACCTGGTCATCAAGACCCTCCCGGATAATTAAAAAAATGTACAACACAATTTCACAAAACACAATCACATTACACACTTAATTAATATTATTACATGTGAATACTAGGGTGGGTAAGGGTTGGCATGTTTAGGTTTTAGTGGTTTTCCTAAACCTTGAAGTAAATGCTTTGCCAAGACGAACCAATCCACGATTGCACACGGTTTCGTCACCACACTGTACAGGTTTATACAGATCTTCTGGGGCACCATACATAACACTTACATCACAATACAATATGTAAAATGTATACCATACGATTAAATAAATAAATATTACACAAGAAGCAATTGATATTTGGAGAAATTTTATATGCATTACCATTAATATAAAATGTCATTACACGTTCGTTAATGGTCCGTAGCTGATGCCGTAACGTAAACGTAGTTTTTTAAACGGCAGTTAGAGGCTGTGTAACATGTTTTCATTATTACTAATTTGTTTATATAAAGGGGTGTATGTTGACAGAATTATTCTTTGGTTATCCTCGCTTTTATGGTGACGGGTAGATTAATGTTAGCTTTAAGTAGTCGGCGTTCAGATTAGCCCATATATCCATTAGCTTTGTCAAGATGAAGTATTTTTTTATTTGAGATACCCAGTTGTACTTGCATTTTATTGAATTACCAACGGTTTTGTCTACAGTGGCTAATTTCTTGAAACATAAATATGGTTAAATAGACGCTGCAGTTGGTGTTCCTTTCCTTTGATAAATATGGTAGTCTAGTCTGGGGCATTTTTAACATTCAGTATAGCTAAACAAGTGCGCGTTTGAAAATAAGGATAGATATTTTTTCTAAAGCAAATGTAATTTTTTATTGCAACGGCAATACCTCCTTCGTGCGCTGTCCTGTCTTTTCTTAGTAATGTGTAACCTCTTATCTTAAATTTGTCATTATTCGTTAGGTGTGTCTCGCTAATTAGCATTATGTCTGTCTTGTGTTCGTACATAAAGTGTGTCAATTCTAGTTTTTTATTTTTTTTATTGCGTTCCAGTACGTTATAGTGATGTTGTTAGTCATTAATGTCGTTAATGAAGGAAAGGAACGCTATTGTTTTGTCTTTGTTGGTTGTGCATTGGGATAGGATTTCATTTAATTGTTTAAATTGTTGTAGTAGGGATTTGATGTCAACGTGTGTGTTAAGTGTATTTATTTCGTGTGTCAATTGCTGAAAATCATTAATACCTGACGTTGATGGTTGTACTGAGTTGAAGCGGGCATTTGGGGGATTTTGTGATGACGTCCGGTGTTGTTTTCTTTCTTCCCAAGGGTTGGTATCGGGTAATGGCGCAGGTACATAGCGTTTTGGACTCTTTTTCTTTTTTGTCTTCGATGTTTTTCGTACATTTTACAAGCGGTGCTGTTTGCAGTGTGCGATTCAAAACAGTTTGCACACTTCGGTGGGGTAGATTTGTCTTTTGTACAGTCCCGGGACCAGTGTTCATCTCCACATTTAACACATGTAGGGGTTCAACAAGAATTGCTGGTTGCGTGACCCCAGGCCTGGCAGCGAAGGCATTGACTGACTTTTTTATAATTCACGTGTCGTTGCCAAAAGATGCGTACGTGATTTAGCACTTGTACTTCTTTTTTAGTCGTTTTAAGGTAATTTCGTTGTTCGTGATAACGAGGTAGGCAGGTCTTCGTGTGCCATTCATAGAATACATTTCTTTAATGGGTATTTGGTATACGTTCTCCATTTCGTTTTTGACGTCTCTTGTTTCAGGAGCGTGTTCTAGTCCACTGACCACGAAAGCATGAGTTTTTTCGCTTTTCAGGGTGCATGTGTGGTACTTATTCGATTTCATCTTTTTGTAAGGCGTCGTTAAGTTTTGTCCAGTCCTCTATGTTGTTTAAATATATATTTGTTTTGTTGGAGGTATACCTGATTTGGTAATTAGATTTAGCATACTCATCCAGGTATGGTCTTCTACTTCTCTGTGAATAATTATCGGTGGCAGTTTTACTTTTTCATTTTGATTTTCGTTGCTGGTGATGTGTTGTTGTATTTCGTCTTCTGTTTGTGTTTCCTCGAAGGTTTCTGTGTTATCGTCCATCGTGTTTTCTTCTTGTAAGGTTTTATAGTAATTATTAGTAGGTGTTTGTGGTATGTTTTGCGAAATTGTGGTCGGTCGCTTTGTTAACGTATGAGTTTGGTCTTGGTTTGAAGAATCGGCCACCCTCCGTCTTTTCTTTTTAAAAATTGTCGTAATTTCGTTACTATCCATTTCGTCGGTTTGCACTTTTTGTTCGTTTATTGCATCCTGATCAATTTTTAATGCATTTTGTGATGGAACTGCTATGTCTAATTTTTGGTTTAGTTCGTTAAGACACGAGTTGTAATAAGCCATTTCAATGCGCTGTCAGATAGGTGTCAAAGACCTTTAAAAATGGCTACTGTAGGGCAAACTTACGTATAATTAGATGGATTTTATCATTGAGTTATAGGATTTTAATATAGTTTATACGTTTAATTGATTTGTAATGTACCGTAATGCCAGCATTTGGTTGTGTAGTGAACTGTGGCAGTAGAGGAAATCGTGAAAGTGTTAAGTTTTTTAGAATTCCTGTTATTTGTAATTTTAAGCATAAATTGAGTTAAAATACTATTTCACAGACTCTATAACTAACTTAAATAAAACGACCACTAAAAGTACAAAAAATCAACATAAATTGCTCACATTCGAATGAAAACAAAGGTTTGTTTGCCCTTCAGACGCCATTTTGGCAAAAGCGTTGAAATGCCTTATAATCGCTTACATTTATTTCGCTAACATTTGACACATTTTTATTTTTGTATTGTAGGTTTCGTTCATTCGTTCGCACTGTATCTAATAAAAGTCACCGTATTATGTACACACTAAAACTATTTATTACACTAAAAACACTATTTCTAATTGTAGTATCGACAATTATTGCTAAGATGTCGTTAATTTTTAGTACTTTATTCGAAAGTCCGTTATTTTTCAGGTATAAAACCCACTTAAACTTAAAGTTAGGCTCCCCGGGGGAGGATTTTGTTTTTGGTTTAATTGTAGTTTAGGTAAAGTGCTCGGAATTGCTTCAAATTTTTACCAGTGATAGCTCTTGGTCTACTGATCATAAATATGCAATAAAATTTTGTCGCTCTCAAAATCTGAATTTTTAAAAAAAAAATTTCGAAAAAATTTTGAAAATTTTTGGGTGGGTTTTTTGCATTTTTGCACGCAGTACGGTCGTTCACGACTTCCATGAACACCCTGCCTAACCCCCTTTCAATTCCCCCAAACACCCAAGCTCCGTCGACATTTCACACTTTTCGTTTTTGGTTGTCGGGGGTGAACGGTGTTGGTTGGTAGGTTACAGTTATTACAATTTTCTTCTTAAAAAATTACATGTTTGCATGTGGTTTGAGGTAAACGGTGTTGGTTGGGTGGTGCGATCGGGGGTGAACGGTGTTGGTTGGCCTACCAATTTTCTTCTTAAAAACTTGTCGAATGTGATCCATTTCACAAGAAACACAACTTCTTTTACTTTACTTCAACTTCCGCGCTCCTCTTGTGTCACACCTCTGACGTATTTGGTTGGGTTAGAGTTAGGTTAGGTGGCCCAAAAGTTTTGAAAAATTTTTAAAAATAAAAGTCTTAGATTGACTGAAACGTGCAAAATGCAAAAAACCGACCCAAAATTTTCAAAATTTTTTCGAAAATTATTTTTAAAAAATTCAGTTTTTGAGAGCGACAAAATTTTATTGCATATTTATGATCAGTGGCATGTAGGCTACTTTTGGTAAAAATTTCAAAAAAATCCGAGCACTTTACCTAAAGTACAATTTTTCCATGTTTTTATTGTTAAGGACACTTTTATTCACTTCAACTCTCGGACGTGAACTATCAGACGAGAACTGGTGCTTTCAACGTGGTATGGCCGTTGTCTTCAATTATCGTTACTGTACTACGGTTGCCGCGGCTATTCTAGTAAATTAAAATTTTTATTGATTTCTGATGTTTTTTTGCACAATAGTCGTAAATCAGTAAATAAAAAGATGTGGACAACAACACGCGGTGTTCCCAAGCGGTCACCCATCCAAATACTAACCGCGCCCGACGTTGCTTAACTTCAGTGATCAGATGAGAACTGGTGCTTTCAACGTGGTATGGCCGTTGTCTTCAATTATCGTTACTGTACTACGGTTGCCGCGGCTATTCTAGTAAATTAAAATATTTTTATTGATTTCTGATGTTTTTTGCACAATAGTCGTAAATCAGTAAATAAAAAGATGTAGACAACAACACGCGGTGTTCCCAATCGATTCTTTTATATGAGTCTTAAAGTTTAGTCTTTCGTCAAGGTGCACTCCAAGGTATTTCACTGTTTTTGTGGGAGTAATTAGTTGGTCGTTGACTTTTAATTTGTTGAAAATTTTGTTGTTTGTGAATTTTTTAGTGAAAATGATTTGTTCGGTTTTGTCAGCGTTTATTGTTATTTTCCAGCGTTTGAAGTATTCAGTTAGTTTGTTGATATGTAGTTGTGTGTTATAGTTTGCAGCTTGTGCGTAGTACGAGTGCCCTGTTATGACCGTGTCGTCAGCGTATTTCATTAGTTGTGTTTTATAGTTTTGTGGGATGTCGTTAATGAATATGTTGAATAGTTTGGGTCCCAAGACAGAACCTTGAGGTACCCCGGCGTTTATTCTTTTTGTCGTCGATAATTCGTTGTTAATTCTCATTGTGAAAGATCTTTCTGTTAGATATGAGTGTGTTAGTTTAATAATGTGCGGTGGGAATCCGCACAGAATTAATTTGTATATTAGCCCTTGCTCCAGACTTTGTCGAACGCTTTTTGTAGGTCGAGTAGGGTCATTATTGAGTTTTGGTTTTTGTTAAAGTTTGTCGTTATGTCATATACTTGTTTAGTTATTAGTTGCACGGTGTTGTGTCTTGGTTTTAAAGGCAAATTGGTTATTGTTTTGGATCTTTAATTTTTGTTCTGCTTTGTTGATTCGGATTAGGATAATTTTTTCTACGATTTTACTTATTGTGGAAAGTAAGCTTATGGGGCGATAGTTGTTTGGGTTTTTGTGATTTTTCCGGTTTTGGTATTGGGACAATGACGGCCTCTTTCCAAGTTTTAGGAAAGTGCTGGAATTTTAGTATCGCATTTGTTATATAGGTGAGCTGCGTAATTGTTTTTACCGTCAGATTTTGATAATTTTGTTGTCAACGTCGTCCTTGCCTGGGGATTTGTTTTTTGGTAATGTTTTGATGATGTCTTTTAGTTCGTTGGGGTTGGTGATTATCTTTGCATAGGTTTGTTTGTTTATAGTGTGTGGATCTTTAACGAAACCCGAAACTGTATTTTCTACCATTTCGTGGAACTCGTCTGTTTGTCCATGATTTAATTCGTGCGCTTCTGCCAGAGTTTCGGCCAGGACTTCCGCTTTTTCTTTGTCCGTGACGTAGTCTAAGTTGTTCTTGTGCAGTGTGGGGATGGTTGCATATGATTTTTTTAGATTTTTTGTTAGTCTCCACAAGGAGTTATCCTGCGGTTTTAGTTTTCTTAGAGTGTCTGCCCAGGTTTTGTTGTTGTGCTCTATAATTTCTGTTTTGATTTCGTTATTGAGCTTCTTCATTTCTTCTTTATGATGAACGTCTCTGATGCGTTGCCATTGTTTTCGGTGTTGGTTCTTGTTCTTGATTTTTTGTATTATTGTATTTGGTAGTGTCTCGCGTTGAGTGTCAATTTTCCTTATTTTGGTATGCTTTTCCCTGACAAGTGTGGTCTTGTGATGTTTGTTACATTTTTGGTTATGACTATGTCTATTGTTGTTGGGTCATGTTATTTTCGGGAAAGTGTGTCGGTTTTTTACTATGGTGTATTGTGATGTTGTTTTCGTCTGCGTCGGTTCTTAGCGTGTTGCCATTTGTATTGGCGATGTTGCACCTCCAGTCAGGGTGCTTAGCGTTAAGGTCACTTATAAGTATAACTTTATTGAAAGGGTTAAAGTATTTGTCGAGGTCACTAAACTTAAATTTGTTCGACGGTCTATTATACGCTGCTATTACGTGTGTGTTGTCTGGCGACCTTATTGTTAACGTTTCTATTTGTGTTTGGTTTGTTTGTATGACTGTGTGTGGTATACGGTTGTGGATGACAATGTCTACTCCCCCGTGGTTTTCGCCATTTCCTCTGTCTTTTCTAATTACAGTGTAGCCTCTGATTTTTAGTTTGTGTTTGTCTGTTAGTTTGGTTTCATTGATCAACATGATATCGACCTTTCGATAATTTAAAAAGTTTATTAATTGGTCCTTTTTATTTAGGATGCCGTTTGCGTTCCAACTGATTATGTTAAGTTTAGATGTCATGTTGGTCAATGTTTAGCATAAAATTAAAAACTAAATCTATTTTTGTACCTAAAACCTTTTGTCGCTTGCGAGTACGTTCTTGTTCTTGTTTTTAATTGGGGGAATCTGTCTTCGTTCAGCTGGTATTCTCGTTTTTCTTCTCTTACGGACGGTTTTTTAGTATGCTGGTTTAAACTGTTGATTTTTTGAATGTACACTTTACATTCAGTGCTGTTTGCTGTGTGTGGCCCTGCACACAGTTTTTCGATTGGTGTTGATGTCCACATTTTACGCAGTAGGGTGTTGCGTAACAGTTGGTTGTAGCGTGCCCCCATACCTGACAATGATGACACTGTGTTATTAGTTTATTGTTTATATGCCTTTCCCACGTAATTCGCACGTTTTGTAATGTCTTTATTTGTTTTATGTTTCTTACATTTACCGAAGAGTCAGTTATCACTAAGTAGGCCGGGTTTTTTGTACTCCGCATTTTGTACACGTTTACTACGTTAAAGTTTGCTGTGTCCTTTAACTCCTGTTTTATTTCTTCCCGTTCAGGTTCGTTCTCTAAACCACGTAGTACAAATCCGTGCGTTTTCGTTGATTTAGTTGTGTAAGTGTGGTAGTCTATTTTGTTGATTTGCAATGCTTCATTCAGCTTTGCGAAGTCGTCTGGGTTTTTTACGTATACGTTTGTATAATTTCTATTGTACTTGAGTCCGAATCCGTGTTTGGCGTGTGTTTTAATGTAGTTTGTGAATTGTTTATGATCCTTAATTTCCTCGTGTATTATAATTGGTGGTAGGCGTTATTTTATTTTATTATTTGTGTTTGTTTCTATTTCTTGTTCTTCTTCCTCTACGTCTTCGCCTTCGGTCGTGATAATGTGTTCCATTTCTTCCTGTTGCAATTGCTGGAATTTATTTTGCAGTGGGATAGTTGTTGTTGTTTCCGTCGTTCCTTCTATACGCCGCTTTGTGGCGGGGTGGGATATTTGTGGGTTAAACGTGTTGACTATTCGTCGTTTTTTTGTTTTACACATCTCCTCTCGGAACGTTTGGTCGTTGATGTTGCTTTTACTGGCATTGCTGGTCGCCATCACTCTAAGCCTGTTTGCATCGGTTATTTTTAGGATCACTGGTTTCTCATTTTCGGGGATTATTGATGTGTCTTTTAAGCTGTTTCATACAATGGCTAGTATGTTAGGGTTAGGCTTTGCGATGTCTACGGTTCTGTTAAGGTTATCTGCGTAGAAATGTGCATTTTCATAATGTTCGTTGTTTGTTAACACGCGTACTTTAGCGTCCATTTAATAGATGTTAATTCTTACTTACTTGTTTGTTTGCCTTATTATTATAGTTTTAAACGTATTTCACTATGCTAACACTATTTATTACTCTAAAAACACTGTTTCTAATTGTTGTATCACTAGTTATTTCTAAAATTTTGTTAATTATTTGTCTTTTTATATATTTTTTTTATACAATAGTCCGTTATTTTACAGGTATAAACCCGTTTAAAGACGATACCCCGGGGTGGTTATGTTTTTATTGTTAAAGGACACTATTATTACGTTCGTTCACTTCAACTCTTGGACGTGAACTGAGACTAGAACTGGTGCTTTCAACGTGGTATGGCCGTTGTCTTCAATTATCGTTACTGTACTACGGTTGCCGCGGCTATTCTAGTAAATTAAAATTTTTATTGATTTCTGATATTTTTTTGCACAAATCGTCGTAAATAAGCAAATAAAAAATGTGGACAACAACACGCGGTCACCCATCCAAGTACTGACCGCGCCCGACGTTGCTTAATTTCAGTGATCAGACGAGAACTCAACTCAACTCAACTCAATATTATTACAAAATTCATAAATAATACATTTTTCAATTATAACATAAATGCAATTATAATTAATCAACGTTTATAAAGTAATGAAAATTAAAATTCCTACTAAATAAGTATATGTTTCTAACTAATTTTAGATTTGCTTTTTTTTTTAATTGAAGGTTATTATTTACTTAAGTACAGTAGAATCCGTTTATTATGACTCCGCCTATATTGACCAACCGGTTATTATGACGTAATTACACTACGAAGTTTGGTTTTCATATAAAATTCTTTATAGAAAAGTCGGATATAATGACTTCCCTTACAGTGACATGTCGCTTATTATGACCCATTTTTAATAAATTATGTCCGGTTATAATGACCGACATGATTCTTTACACCTCCGGTAATGTTCATTGATTCCCGACGACGTTCGGCACGTGGCTCGCTTTTGTTTGGAATCTCAGTGAGTAATTGACGCTTGAAGGTCACGCATTGTTTTCGTTTGTTACTGTGAAAAAAATGTCGTCTCAACGACGTAAAGCATTTACAATTGAGGAGAAAGGTGCAATAATATGCAGATTAGAAAATGGAGAATCTAACTCATGTCTTGCAAAGGAATTTGGCGTGGGTCATTCGACAATATCAATGATTTTCAAAAACAAGGACCGCATTAAGCAATCGTTCAATTCAAATGTTTTGAAACCGAAGAGGCTTCGAAAATCACGACAAGAAAATGTTGATGAAGCATTAATTCAGTGGTTTAAAACATGAGAAACAAAGGAATACCTGTCAGCGGCCCTATGCTACAGGAAAAGGCAAATGGTTTTGCCGCGCGTTTTGTTCTCGACTTTAATTGTTCTGCAAGCTGGATCAGTCGTTTTAAAGTTCGACATAACATTGTGGCGGGAAAATTGTCGGTGAATCTTCGTCTGTTGATCAAAATTCAACAACAAACTGGTTGATATCTGTGTGGCCGAATTTACGAAGACAATTTTCTGATGATGAGATATTTAATGCTGATGAAACGGGACTTTTTTACAAATTAATGCCGGATAAAACTTTAAAATTTAAAGGTGAAAATTGTAGTGGAGGTAAGTTGTCGAAAGATAGAATAACTGTCATGGTAGCAGCGAATATGAGTGGCACAGAGAAGAAGAAATTGCTTATTATTGGAAAGTCACAAAAACCAAGATGTTTTAGAAGTGTCAAATCATTACCTGTCGATTATACTAACAATCGTAAAGCTTGGATGACGTCAGAACTTTTTGAAAAATGGCTTCGTGATTGGGATCGTGATTTGGTAAAGAAGAAGAAAAAGATTCTATTGCTGGTTGATAATTGCCCGGCGCATCCAAATGTTACTGATTTAAAGTCTATAACACTTGCTTTCCTTCCGCCGAATACAACATCAGTACTACAGCCAATGGATCAGGGAATAATACGATCACTCAAAACGAATTTTAGGAAGAACCTTGTGCTCAAAATGATTAGTTGTCTTGATGCTAATGAAAACAACTCTTCTACAAAAATAACGGTGCTAGATGCAATTCTGATGGTTAATGATGCCTGGAATAAAATGTCACAAAGTACCATTCATAACTGTTTCAAACATGCAGGATTCATTGAAAGGCACGACGGTTTACCTATTCAAATATCAGAACATGAATTCGATGAAGAAGATGACATTCCTTTATCTTTGTGGTCACGAAACCTAAATTCAGATTCTTTAGCAGCACCGGAAATGTGGGAAGAATATGTTGACATCGATAGCGCTCTCCTCACATTCGAAGAACCCACCGATGAAAATATCGTACAGAACATTAGTGCTAAAGAACAACTCGAAAGTGATGGGGAAGAGGAAGTCGAGGAAGCACCATTACCTACCGCAGAAGAGGCATTAAAAGCTGCGGAATTATTATCACGATTTGTTCACAGCAATATTGAAAATGATAATTTGACCATAGCTATGTCTTCTATACACAATAGTATTAGAGACTGTTTTTACAATAAAATGAAAAACAAAACAGACAAAATTACAGATTACTTACAGTAAAAATACACTTGTATGTGTTATAATGTGCTGATTACGTGCAATTTTGATTTTGATTTAATATGTATGTATACATATTTAATTACTATGTTTCTGTATTAAAATACTTAAGTACATATGTACATATTTACATGAAAAGATTTTTCATTTCACAAAACGCTTTGTATGACGTCCGCTTATTATGACGTGTTTGTCAATTCCTTTCGGTGTCATTATAAACGGACTCTACTGTAATATTATAAAAATTGGAAATGAGATTAATTATTAAACTATTTACTACAGGAAAAATAATCAAAAAACCTGGACCTAGTTGCAGTTGCCATTAGGCTAGATAGAAAAAGAAGAAAGAAGAAAATGGAAAAATTGTTATGGTAATAACTTACTCATCAAATATAGGTAGTGCTTGGTACGGTAATTTATGCTTAATTACAAAAGGAGTATTATGACTTCTGATGTTTGTAATATTGGTCAATAAAGGATTCGTATATATACAGGGTGTTTCATTAATCAGTACAGAAAATGAAACTGGAGATTCCTTGCAAAATTTAAAGGGGGTTTAACATAAAAAAAATTTCCTTAAAGCCTCCCCTGAAGAGTTACAGCCCCTTAAAGATGTGTAAAAATTCACATTAATCGATTTTTTTCTGAAATGACTTGAAATAAAAAAAGAAATCTAAACATTCAAATACTACTACCAAGAAGCCTCCATAATTTCATAATTTTATTCACCCTTGTTCTCTGCAAGGGGGTGAGTCTTACTACCCCTTAGAGTTTTTTACCAGAACTTTTAACAAATTTTTTTTCAATTTTAAAATTCAGATTTTGGAGGGCCAATTCAATTAAAAACTTTTTTTGTCTGTTAAAAATTTCACGTAAACTCAATACTTTTTCACCGAAAAATAAATTAAGCGAACTTGCAGAATTTTTAATTAATAAGTTGCGTATGCAAGTTTGACATAAATAACAATATTATTATTAACTATCATTTTAATTTAAATTAACAATATTATTTCAGATAGTGTTCAAAATGGGCACCATTTTCTTGAATACAGGCTCTTATTCATTTGAACAAATTTCCGTTAACGCTACCTAGCAATGCTACAGATTGTCTAACTCTTCAGGGAGGCTTTAAGGAAATTTTTTTATGTTAAACCCCCCTTTAAATTTTGCAAGGAATCTCCAGTTTCATTTTCTGTACTGATTAATGAAACACCCTGTATATATGGGTAACGTAAAATTTTTGGGATAGGTTAAGAACATAGTCACGTATAAGTTGTAGGTCAGTTTGATTGTGCATGTCTGCAATTCTAGTGTATCTGTCTTTGTTAAGTATTAGTCTTAGGCATTTACATTTGAAATACTTGCATTTTTTTTAAGTTTGTCATCGAGGTACTATACCATACTGGAAAGGCGTAGATTAATACTGGTCCTAGTATTGTTTTATACACAAGCAATTTGTTTGTCATATTCAAAACACAAAACGAGAACTGGTGATTTCAACGTGGTATGGCCGTTGTCTTCAATTATCGTTACTGTACTACGGTTGCCGCGGCTATTCTAGTAAATTAAAATTTTTATTGATTTCTGACGTTTTATATGCAAAATAGTCGTAAATTGTTAAACAAAGGGTTTAATTGAAAGCTATAGTGGTATGTTTATTTAATGTAATTGGAGATAATAAACACTTAAAATACATTCTTCTGACTTGACATTTTTGGCGCATACAACATACATCATGTCAAAACATTGTTGTCACTTATATCTATCTAGAATTCTAGCAGAGTTGCCGCACTTCTTAATTTACTTAATTAAACAATTCTAACACCCTCCCTCAATCCTGCAGAATTCTTCCGCTACTCTAAACTTAACATTAAAACTAAACTTCTAAATTTTTCTGAACCAAGCGACTTAGTAAATATGTCAGCTAATTGGTCGTTCGTACATACAAACGTTACATCTATAATTCCCTTATTAATTAAATCAACAACAAAGTGAAATTTAACATCGATGTGCTTACATCTTTTGTTGTTCTCGAAATTTCTAAGCAACTTAATAGTACTTTGATTATCCTCATACAGAATTATAGGCAACCGATAACTAATCATTAAATCATCTAAAAGATTCTTAATATATATCAATTCGCAACTAGCCGTACAGACAGCAACAAATTCTGACTCAGTACTAGATAGTGTTACAATTGATTGCTTTTAGAGCCCCAACTTATTAAGTTATTATGCAGTTTAAAACAAAAACCACTCACAGACTTTCTATCAATTACATTGTTTGCCCAATCAGCATCAGTATATCCAATTAAACTCTCATTTGAAATGCTAAATTTTAATTTTAGATTGATTGTAGACTTTAAATATTTTAAGACCCTTAATAAGTATTTGAAATGTTCATTTGTAGCACATTCCAGAAATTGACCAAAGTAACTTATACAATAACAAATGTCTGGTCTTGTTCCCATCATAATATACATCATACTACCTAACAATTCTCTAAATGGCAAATCAGTTTTTAATCTTTCATTAGTATTGTTCTTTAAATTTAAATTCTTTTCAATTGGTGTTTTAAAGATCTTACAATCATCTACATTAAATCTTTTCAATAAGTTTTTAATAGCTAAGGTCTGATCTATAGAAATAGTTTTTCCAGTAAAATCTCGATTAACATTTATACCTAGAAAATTTTTTACATTATTTAATTCTTTCATTTTGAAATTTTCACACAATTTGAATTTTACATGCTTTAAAAAGTCTTTGTCATTACAAGCGACCAAAATGTCATCAACATATAGTAATAAGTAACATTGTATGTTCTGTTCATGGTAAGTATACAAACAGTAATCTGATTTTGATCGTTTGAAATTTAAACATGTTATAAAATCGTTAAACTTTTCATTCCAAATTTTTGGAGCTTGTTTGAGACCATATATTGCCTTTTTCAGTTTACATACTTTATTTTTATTCTGTTCACTTACCTTCCATCCTTCTGGAATCTCCATATAAACTTTATCCTTTATTAAACCATTTAAAAATGCATTTTTCACATCCAACTGTTCTAAAAATAGATCATAATTGACACAAATAGATAGTAGTATTCGGAATGTTGATAATCGTGCAACTGGTGCATGTATTTGAGATATATCCTCAATGTCTTGCTGAAAACCTCTAGCAACCAATCTCGCTTTATATTGTATACATCCGTCATTCTCTTTTTCTCTGTAAACCCATCTGGTTCCAATAATTTTTCATTTTTGGGTTTGTCGACTAGTTCCCAAGTTTCATTATCTTCCAAAGCATTTAGTTCTTCTACCATCGCTTTATTCCACTGCTCTCTTTTAGAACTTCTTTCTGCTTCTTTAAAGGTTTTTGGAGTCTCATAAAGTTCGCTCAATAACGCTAAGCACCCAAAATCAACTTCATAATCTTCCAAACGTGTAGGTAACTTTCGTGATCGTTTTGGTCTGCATTCATTCTTGTTTTGTTCTTCAATTGAGTCCTGATTAGTACCTTCCTTATTATCTTCTGGAACTACATCTTCTGTTGTGTACTCTTCTTTATTGTGGTTTGATTCATATTCAATCTCATTTTGTTCAGTGTCTATTTCATCACATGCGTTTACTTTATTTTCTATAAATTGTTCTTTATCTTTATTTTGAATAGAAAATCTTTCTTCATCAAATACTACGTTTCTGCTATGTATTATTTTATTTTCTTCTTTAGACCACAACCTGTAACCGTTCTCCGTATAACCAATAAATTTGCACTTTACACCTTTAGCATCTAATTTTGTCCGCAATGTATCTGGTATTCGCGTATAGGCAACGCAACCAAAAACTCGCATATTTGTTACGTTAGGTTTTCTATTTAGCCACATCTCATATGGTGTCTTATTTTTCTCAATGGATGACTGTGTCCTGTTTAATATATATGCCGCAGTAAGCACTGCTTCTTCCCAAAAAACCTTTTCAATTTCTCCCTGCATTATCATCGCTCTAGCCATATTCAATAAAGTTTGATTTAAGCGTTCTGCAACACCATTTAATTGTGGGGTATATGGAGGAGTATATGAAATATCAATTCCCTTTTCCTCACAAAATTTTTAAATAATGTTGAGGTATACTCACCCCCATTATCACACCTAATTTTTGATACTTTCCTTTCACAGAACAACGCAGTCACTCTTGCAATATAGTTTTTAAAGCATTGAAATACTTCATCTTTCGTTGTAATGACATAGACCATTATGAATCTAGAGTAGTCATCAACAAAAGTCACAAAATAACGATTTCCATTATGAGAAACAGGCGTAATTGGGCCACATACGTCTGTGTGAACTAATTGTAATACTCTATTTGACCTCACACTTTTTGAATAATACGGAAAGATTTTTGTTTGGCCTTTACACATATTTCACATAGTACATTTCTTTTATTATTTCTAATCTTTAAACCACTGACTAAATTTAAATTATTTATCCTAGCCAATGAGTCATAACTCAAATGACCGTATCTCTTATGCCAAAGATCACTTTCTGATTCTACAGCTAAATTTGCATTGCTGGCTCCATCATTTTTACCATTATTAACTTCAAATTTTAATTGATAAAGGTTATTAATTCGTTCACCTTTCGCATATATAACATTATTTCTTTTAATACAGATAGTACCAGCAGCACAAATAATTTCAAATCCTACCTTTTCTATTCTTGATATCGATAACAAATTCACCCTAAGATCGGGAACACAATAAACATCTTCAATTGTAATTGCTATTTCTTTACCATTCACCATACTTATAACCTTCACATTACCACTGCATGTTGCAAGCATCGATTTTCCTTTTTCTGCCAATTGGATCAATTTCGGTTCTTCAAAATATTTTTTATTTACTAATAGGTCTTCAGTATTAATGTAGTGATGAGTGGCCCCGAATCTGCATACCACCATAAACAATTTCTATCATGACCATTATCACTTGTATAAAATGCTACATTTTCAACTTCATTTGCTTCAGATGTACTTGCGTCACAATAATTTGCTCGAACATTATCATTTCTACTGCTACTTCTAGATCTACAGGTTGATGCTCTATGACCAAGTTTATGACACAAATAACATTTTATGCCACAAACATTTTTGTGTGACCAACTTTCCCACAACGATAGCATTTGACACTCACATTTGATTTTAAAGCAACAAATGATGCAGAAGTTGAATTAACTTTAGTTTTACTTGAATTTCCTTTATTATCTTTAAATTCCAATAATCTTTTCTTAACAGATACTAATTTAAGATCATCTTCGTCAGACATCGTTCTAATAGCTGTAACAACGTTTTCGTACTCAACAGGCATCGATAATAATAAAAAAGCAAGCCATATCTGATTCTGAGAAAACAGCGCCTAAACTTTTCAATTCTCTATTAATTTTATCATATTTACTGAAATGATTTTGTAAATCTTCATTCGGGCTATATCTTAAACTAACTAGCTCTTTCAATAAGAAAAACTTTGAACAGGTACCTTTTTAGCAAACACTGTTTCCAGTTTTATTAACATTTCAGCAGCATTTCCAATGTCCTTGATGTATTCAAGATGAGAATCCGCTACGCTTTGAATAATTATATTTCTGGCTTTGTTGTCCTTCTTTATCCAGTCAGCATCTGGTTCATCCTTTCTTTCTTCCAACACATTGTGTACATCAACAGCCCTCAATACTGACTCCAGTCTAAATCTCCAATTGTCGAAATTGTCACCATTAAATGGAAGTATACCATATTTATTGTCATTCAACCCGCGATTCATTTCCATTTTTTCGTTTCAATTTTTTTTTTTTTTTTTATAACCTCACAAAATGTTACTCAACTTTTAAACAAACTTGTACCACTATTCTGGGCCCATAACCTTATGTTAAACAAAGGGTTTAATTGAAAGCTATAGTGGTATGTTTATTTAATGTAATTGGAGATAATAAACACTTAAAATACATTCTTCTGACTTGACATTTTTGGCGCATACAACATACATCATGTCAAAACATTGTTGTCACTTATATCTATCTAGAATTCTAGCAGAGTTGCCGCACTTCTTAATTTACTTAATTAAACAATTCTAACATAAATAAGCAAATAAAAAAATTTAAACAACAGCACGCGGTGTTTCCAAGCGGTCATCAATACAAGAACTGACCGCGCCCAACGTTGCTTAAGTTCAGTGATCAGTCGAGAACTCATGAAAATAACTTAATTTACAGTTCTTACATACATTAACGTACATTTATTACAATTTATTAATAACAATAAGTGTCCGTACATTTCTAATTTTTGTTTTTAATATTAGTTCCTACATTTGCAATGCGTACATAAAATTTTAGTGTTCATTCGAGAGATTCTGTCAATTTTTGTTTTTTTTTTTTGTTTGTGTATGGTGGAGTGTTGTTACTTGTATAGGTTATGCAGGAAAAATAGGACAGAAAATCTGCTTACGGAAACTGTTATGCTTCTTCTTCGTTTACTTCCTCGTATATTGGAAGAGTTTCGTATGGGAGTTTGTGTTTTGTCTCTATAGTTCTGTTATGTCTTCGGATTTGGGTAATTTGGTCTAGGATAGGGTTGCCTTTTAGTTGCTGTCTGTAGAATTTGTCCGATATGTTTTGATATAGTCGTGTACCTATGTATAAGATTTGGGTTTGCTCGTGAAGAAGTTTAATTCTTGTATATCTGTTTGCGTTTAGTATTGTTCTTAGAATCTGGTTTTGAAAAGTTTGGAGAAGTTTAATTGTCGGTTTGGAAGCACTGCATCACGCTGGGGCTGCATTTGTTAGTGTTAGTGTCGACTAATTTATTTACGTGTAGTTGTGTGTTGTACTTTGCGGCTTGTGCATAGTATGAGTATCTAAGTATAGCCGTGTCATCAGCGTATTGCATTATGTGTGTTTTGTAGTTTTGTGGTAGGTTGTGGATGTATAAGTTAAATAGTTTACGTCCCAGCACGGATCTTTGTAGTACGCCGGCATTTATATTTTTGATTTTCGATACTTCGTTGTTTATTTCTATTCTGATGAAACTTCTGTCAGTTAGATATGAATGTAGATTAATCCTGTAGTACATACTTTGTCGAATGCCTCTTGTAAGTCGAGTAGGGTCATCACTGTGTTATTGTTTGTGTTAAAGTTTTTAATTACGTCATGTACTTGTTTGGTTATTAATTGTACGGTGTTGTGTCTCTGTTTGAACGCGAATTGATTGTTGTTTTGGATATTAAGTGTTTTTTCATGTTTATTGATTCGGTTTAGTATTATTTTTTCGACTATTTTACTTATTGAGGACAACAGACTTATACGTCGGTACTTATTCGGGTCTTTGTGGTATTTGCTCGGTTTGGGTGTTGGGACGATTATAGCTTCTTTTTTAGTTACCTGGAAAGTGTTGCATTTTTAATATTGCATTTATTATATAAGTTAGTTGCGTAATTGTTTTTGTTGTCAAGTTTTTGATTATTTTGTTGTAATGTCGTCCTTTACGGGGGCTTTGTTAATTGGTAATATTTTTATTATGTCTTTTATTTCGTCCGGATTGGTGATTAATTTCGCACTGCGTGTCGCTTGGTAAGAAATTCTGTCACAGTATTTTCTACAGTTTTGTTAGATTCGCCTGGTTGATCGTGGTTTAGTTCATGTGCTTCCATTAAAGTTTTAGCTAAAACTTCCATTTTTTCTTCATCCGTGGCGTAGTCGGTGTTATTCTTATGCAATGTGGGTCCTACAATTCCGTATGATTTTTTAAGGTTTTTGGTTAGTCTCCACAGTGAGATATCCTGTGGCTTTAGTTTTTCTAGTGTCTCTGTCCAGATTTTATTGTTATGCTCTTTGATTTCTGTTTTGATTTCGTTATTTAGTCTATTCATTTTACTTTTGTGGTTCGCAGCTCCGGTTCGTTGCCATTGTTAGTTCTTGTTTTTAATCTTTTGTATCACGCTATCAGGTAGTCGCTCGCAGTTGGTGTCCACTTTCTTTATTTTTGTGTGTTTTGACGAAAATGTTGCGCGGATTAGTTTAGTCCGTTCTCTTTTTAGTGTCTTAATGTCGTCAATTTTGTTGTTTATTTGTATTTGTTGATCTAGGTCGCGTCTGACTGCTTTCCAGTCGGTGTCCTTATACGAGGTTATTGTTCTTTGTTTGCTTTTTTCGAATTTGGTGTTCGTTAGTTGTATTTGCACGGGGTTGTGATCAGAGTTCAGATCTTTTAACCTGATTGAGCGTGTTTTGTTTGTAACGTTTTTTGTCACTACTATATCTATTGTTGTCGGAGTCATGTTATTTTCTGAAAATGAGTTAGTTTGTGGTATAATGTATCGTGGTGTTATTTTCATGTGCGTAAGTTCTTAAAGTGTTTCCGTTTGTGTTAGCAATGTTGCACTTCCAGTCAGGGTGTTTTGAGCTTAGATCTCCTATTAATATGACTTAATTAAAGGGGTTAAAGTATTTATCTAGGTCAGTGAACTTAAATTTGTTGGACGATCTGTTGTAAGCTGGCGTTATGTGTGTATTGTCAGACAACCTGATTGTTCTCGTCTCATCTATTTGTGTATGGTTTGTTTGTACAACTGTGAGGTATGCTTTCGTGAATGACTATATCTACTGCTATCTGTTGAAATGTGTAATAATATTTTAAGTTACTTTTATATCTCGTTATATTAAACAATTATTAACATTAACATTAATAATAGTATATTAGTAAAAATATAAAAAGTGGCAACATTGCATATACTGTTAAGTTAGTTAAAAGATATAACCGTTGTTATAATTCGTTTTACATTTATTATTAAAAGTATATATTTAACCGAATACGTTGATTGATTTAAAAATACAGCCACTGCTAAACCTATTCTAACACTATCGATATTTTGATTCGTACTTTTGTTGTCGTTTTGTTACCGTGCGCGTCGTTGCTTTGGCTGTTGTTGATTAGGCAGCTTTCGTTGTTATAATGGGTGATGATTCTTCCTTGCGTCGCTTGCAAGTAGGTTGTTGCCTTTAGTTGTGGGAAACTTTCTTTTGATAGAAGATATTAACCTTTTTGTTCCCTTGCGGGTGGTTTTTTGTTTTGTTGCATTATCTTGTTTATTTTTTTAATGTAGACGTTACATTCGGTACTGTTTGCGGTCCGTCGCAATTAGCGCATTTTTCCAGGTGTGTTCGGGTCTTTTTTGCAGTATTTTTGTTAAGTGTTGTTGTCCACATTTTACACAGGAAGGGGTAGCATAGCAATTGCTTGTGGCGTGACCCCATATTTGACAGCGATGGCACTGCGTTATTTTATTGTTTATGTGTGTTTTTATGAGGGTTTTTAGTACTTCTCATTTTGTACACATTTATTATATTAATTTTTTTGTCGTTTTTAACTCGGTGTTTAATTTCTTCCGGTTCTGGTTCGTGGGCTAGTCCGCGTAATACAAATCATTGTGTTTATGTTGATTTTGTGGTGAAACTATGATAATCAATTTTGTTGTTTTGGAGTGCTCTTTTCAGATCCGTGAAGTCGTCTATGTTTTTTACATATACGTTTGTATAATTCCTGAAGTATTTAAGCTCGTATCCGTATTTAACATGTTTTTTAATGAAGTTTGTGAATTGTTGGTAGTCTTTTATTTCATCGTGAATGATAATTAGTGGTAGCCTTTCCGTTTTTGTATTGTTTATGTTTGTTGTTTCTTCTTCTTCCTCCTCTTCATCATTTTCGTTTTCGTCGCCCTTTTTCCTGCTGCAGTTGCTCGTATTTGTTTCGAAGTGGGATCGTTGTGGTTTCCTTCGTTTATTCCGTTCACTTGATAGCTTCACTTATTTTTAAGATTGCTGGTTTTTCATTCTGGTTGTTGTCTGACAAATCTATTTTTCACTATAGCTACTATATTAGGGTGTAAAATGTCTACAGGCCTAGAGTCATATTTTAAGTTGGTACCTTTTATTTGTGGTGGTAGTTACTAACTTTGGAATTTAGGTTAAGCTTTATTATATTTTTATTAATTAACAATAACACAGCTAATAGTGTTTAGTTGGTTTAGTTTTTTAGTTATTATTTTATTACGAACGTTTATTAAATAAATTTACTTGTGTACGAACTTACAAATGTTGGAAACTTTCGGTAAGTATATGATTAAAAAATTACTGCTTATTCAACTTTAATCTAATTCCAGATAATTAATGCGATAAATAATTGAATTGGTTTCTCCGGAAGCATTGTACCCTAGAGAAATAAACAAATTTGTGTGTGGCATCTGATTGCATTCCTGCAAGATGCATTGGCAGATCTGAAACATTGTTTCATACATCGTGTGTTACTAATAATTTATGTGTATTTAAACAAATACTTGAGGAGATTCGTAATTTATCATTATGTGCAAATGCTTGCTTTACTTGCAGGATAGAATTAGCTTTTGATAAAGTCAATAACTTTCTTTTCAAGGTTTAATTCATCGATACCTCGAAAATAATAATTGACAGAAATCTTCATTAACAAGTTGTAAACCACATTAGCCCATTAGAAAAGAATAAATTTATTTGAAATCTGTAGAAAACTTTGTACGTCAGTGTATTTCTGTAAATAAAATAAGTCTGCGATACATATCTAAGTTATGCATTAACATTTTAATAAATTGGAAGAAGAAATAAGTACAAAACCTTCTTTATTCCGTAAAGTGAAGATAATTTCTGCATGTTCAAAGGCAAACCACCTTGGTTTTAAAACTGCAACTAAAAGTAATTACTTTGCATTTGGATGCCTACGGTCAACCTGGTGTAAGGGGGCATTACTTGTCTAACTTCGAAAACTTTGTATGTGTTGACATGGCTGTAAATGTGTGGTGTATCTGCGTTACCATCACCATCGTTGTCTCTAATTGTGGGTCCATTATATTTCATAGATGTTTCATTATAACACCAATATTTTCATCCGTTGTTACCATGTTGAATGAAATTATGAGGCTACCCCTCAAAGAACTCCGTTCAGGCATTTTGGCTTTTTTCTTATCTTAATAAACAAGATCATTTTGGTACACAATGACTTAAAAAGCATTTCTGATTTTTAACCACAACAATAATAAAGATGAACTTTGATTTACTAATGGTAGTGAACAACACACCAACTTATTAAGTTGAACACTCTGTTCTTACATTACATATTATAGTTCTATTGTATCTTGGTAACAAAGATGTTTGTTTAATCTTCATCATATATGGCAAAGCATACGTTCGTAGTATGTAGATTGCGATAACTCCATCAGCGAATGAAAATCTGACAACTAAAACAAATTTTGTATTTGTATGGTTACAATAAACTATGCATTTGTATTTTTTAATTGATTCGAATCACTCTGGTATATGGGTACCTAGTGACAGATTACACTTTCAAATAACATTCAAAAAATTTGGAGGTTACATTTTTTGGAAGTTAATTTTACGTTTATATGTCTTTACAAATGAGTTATACTAGAAATTAAAAATTAAATTGTATCATTTATACCCGATATTACTACAATTAAGCATCGTTAATGATTTTTTTTGTAATAATTGTCCCCAAACGCAACCTTATGTTAACAGCCACGAGATGGCCGTACCTGTGCTAATTCCGTAACAAGTGCGAGAATATTCTCGAACGATGTTTTCGAATCTAACTATTATGTAACTGAAAAGTAATCCAGAATGTTAGTATTCTAGAATAGGAGTAGAAAAACATATTTCAGGCATCAATTACCTTTAGATTTAGGTCACAACTAACAAGGTTC
Organism: Abscondita cerata; assembly: GCA_030710515.1. NCBI lineage: Eukaryota > Metazoa > Arthropoda > Insecta > Coleoptera > Lampyridae > Abscondita > Abscondita cerata. The sequence goes on along the minus strand of JALBCR010002644.1, from coordinate 204,872 downwards.
AGGGTCAAACGATGGGTGACCACAAATTTAGAAATATGATTGCCCAAAACAAAAAGTTAGACGAAGATTTCAGCGGTTACTTGTACCTTGTTCCAAATCATTAGAAGTTTCGATGCAAAAATAAAGATGTGCATTTATTGTGAAAACATACGAATACAAATAATTTATTATTAGAAAATTTGTAGACGACATAACAATAAAATCGTTTTTTTAGAAATAATTTACTTAAAACTCTTGAGATTATTCAACCGGTCTAATACGTAATATAACTGGAACACTAGTACAAGGTAAAAACAGCTATTTCTGTAACAACAGCAGTAACTAAATCGGAAGGAGTAACATCGTACAATATATTTAATGGAATTAATTTTTTATTTGCCGACCAATTAGCTAACTTGGGGCTTCTTTCTGATGTGTTGATCTTTGCTAAAGCTTCGGGGTCACCTAAACAAATCGTTAACGAATTATATTAAAAATGTTATGACCATTTACCTATTTCATTGCAAACGAAGGAGTCTGTTTGGGCTCTTTCGGAAAATTTGTAATTTTCGCAGCAGACTAATACGGGTTTTTTATAAGCATTTGCAACTAACGCTACTTGTGCTGTACCTATTCTTGACATGACGTAACCATTAGCTAACAAGGCGTGGGCACCTAGTAAGACTTTCGTCACACGACCCATGACAAAACTAGCTGCATTTATTAAAAGATATGAACAAGGGATATCGTTACACACAAGACGTCTCAGCATTTCCTTTCCTTCTAGTAATGGTCGGGCATCTAATACAATCACTTTGAATCTCTTTTCTTGCTTGTGCGCGTCAACGAGTATTTGATGTATTAACGAAGAACTAAAAGAAAAATATTTTTGAGGTATTACGTGATATAAAAATAGACAAGTTTTAAAATAATTATGTAGTATACAATGTGTTCACATTCTAATTCTCATTTATTCGAACTTGTGCTGCACATGTTTTATAGTATGAATACTTGCAACAAATCTTATTTCAAATTCAGTATAAACCTTTAAAGCTTTTAGATAATTAAAAAGCAACCGGTTCATTTCCTTCCAATGAAAATTCTTCTCCGGCTATTTAGTACAGCAAAATTATACCTGTTTATTATTTTCTTCATAGTTTAATAATTGTAATAAAGATATTCATCATGGTGCAATGCAATGCTTTGATAATTTTCAATAATACATTATGAGACTTCAAGATTAAATAGCAATAAAGTGTAAGGTTACATATATTTTTATTTATTTATAAATCTATAAACAGGGTATCCAACCAAAATTGTCCAAACTTCGTATAAGTGTTCCTTAATCAATTCTAAGCAAAAATTATTCTCTGAAGTTTTTCATATAGGTTTGATTAGAACTTTCTTTCGAGATATTGCGCTTTATAGTTGTCAACCCTACTGGATTGTTTTTGTACTTAAAATAACTTAATAATTCTAAACAATAAGAGAAAACCTAGGATAGCAATTTACAATGGATTAACAAACTCAACTTTTATTAACGACCCAATAAAATTAATTACCAAGATTCTCAACGTGCCCCCCCCCCCCCACTTCAATTCTTCTATTAAGTTGCCTCTCCCAATTATAATTTTCCAGGTTTGCGCAAATGACTGTTCCATCCTTCCAATAAGTTCTTCTCTGGTAGCTGGCTTTCCTTGCTGATAAACCCAAGTTTTCGGATGACCTCCAAAGTAAAAATCCTAAGTATTAAAATCTGGAGAGCGTGGTGGCCAACCGATAGACCCGTTCATTAGATTGGAATTCATTGGATCGTTTTTGGAACTTGATTACATCATTACCCAGTAGGGATGACAACTTTAAAGCGCAATATCTCATAAAGGAAGCCCTATATAAAAACTTCAGAGAATCATTTTAGCTAAAATGTAAATATTTACTTCAAACTATTGTATTTATATCTGGCAACAATCAAGCACGTATATCGGCATTGTTGTCGCTGTGATATATTTGATTTGCCCCGTGCGTCAGAAAGGTTAGTAAAGTGACATTTGATGGATGTCATATTGTGTTATTAGCATATACACGGTTTAAATGAATAAGTGCAAAAAAAGAAACAATTCATATGAGTAACCCCTGCTAAGATAAATAATAGGCATTGATTATAGGTTAGAAGCATGTTAGATTTGGCAACTTCGCAAGTAAACAAAATGTTGTTACTTATTTACTCATTGGCTAAGGGAAATGTTGGTAAAGTACTACACATTTAAAGTTGAAAACTTTTTGTTGAATAATAAATTGAAAAAGAATCTAAAAATTGCAAAAAAAGTTGTTTTCGTAATACATTAACCTTATCTATCGATTGCAACCGTTAAAAGATGATTTTCAAATTTTGGAAACATGTCCATTTAAGAGATATGGAAACAACAAAAATACCAAATACAAACCAAACAGAAATAGCAAAAAATAATCCGCGATTGATAGATAAAGACTGGTATGCCAAGGAGTGTGAGAAGAGGGCATAAGAAAAGAAGAGGATAAAGATACAGAAATAGGAGAAAAAATCCAACACACGAAAATCAAAATCAATTAAGATCAATCTATTAAGAAGTAAAGAAAACGCATTAAAAATTTAGTTAATAATAAGGAGATGATGAAAAAATACAACAATACCACCAAGATGGGATTTAGAATAAAAACCAATTACAAAAAAGTAAGTACTCGAAAAACAAACGAAAAAATAACCGGCCAAATCTGAGCTCTAATGGTATTGCCCTCGAAAATTAAACAAAACCAAAAAACAGTATGGTGGTTATGTGGTTTCAAATTGATGTGTTAAGGGGGTTGCTGTCACGTGCACAGAGGTGAAGTTTGGAAGATGACATTTTATGTAAAATGTCTCCCCCTCCAAACCGAAGTTGAACATATATTTGAAATTTTCGGAAAATTCATTATTTTCAACAATAATGGAGAGGGGGGGACAACTTTTCGTTGGAAGACCCTGTATATTAAAAACCATAAACAATAACATTACAGAGGAGTAACCTCTTAGACTAGAGCTAAGGTAGTATAATAATTAAAATTCGTTACAATTTTAAGAAAAGTCATTATTTCGAAAAGTATTAATTTTTAAGAAAATATTAATGTTTGACATAAACTTATATTCTATTAAATACAAATTATAGTTATGACATCAAAAAAAAGGTTTCCAAAGAGTTTAGTTTAAACAGAACAGTTTGTTGTTCATGTTTTAGCTAAACATGATTTTCATTTTAAATTAAAATGTTTCGTCAAATATTTGCCAGAGTTTAATGAATACATCAAAAGGGCAATATTACTAAACAAGCGTTTACCGCAGAACCTCTACATCGCACCAATAATCGAAAATAAATTGCGTTTTAGAAAAAAATGGTTCAAACAAAACCTATAGTCAATAGAATTTCCAATAATTTTTTCTCCTCAACTTTTTTCTAAAATTTATATTAGTGGAGGTATTGTTACAACAATTATTGTCACGTGATTGTTATATATCAGTAATTACTTATCGGATCAAAAAGTAGTTTAAACAAAAGTTGTGTATAACTAAATCATAATCTACTTTTATTTGAAACAAAAATGTGTAAAATAAATATTTTTCTAAATATTTTGAAAATTCGAAAATCTGTGTAGGTTAACGGCCCTTTTGCTACATAGAAACTGCCTAAAGTCTAATCATAACTGTGAATTATAAATAAGGGCCATGTACAAAGTTTCATTAAAATCGGACGGGTGGTTTTCTTGATATCTTATTTACATACTGACTTTTTGCTTTATTATAACGTACTAACTCTAATTCTTCGGAAAAAGTAAAAAAAAGGGTGTTAAAATTTTCGGTTTGGAGACCGTCGCATAACTCCCCATCTCACTTCATATGATGTGCGAGTAATAATTAATTTATAGATTTTAACAATAAGTTTTGCGGCATCTAGTGTCGACTCATGTTAACTATCACGTACGTAAATACATTCGCATTAATATTAAGCAACTTTCTCGACAGATGTGTAGATTTTGTTTGTAATATAATTTCGGAGACACTGAAAAAATATGTCTTTGTACAATAATTTTTTGGGTGTAATGCTATTCTAGACTTTTAGGCAAAATTCAACACAAACGTCATCTGACGAAGATCAGCAGTTGACCGGCGTGATTAAAGCCCCTCCCCTTTTAAACCTGCGTAAGTACAATATGCGAAGCAGAAATCATCAGTCTACATTAGGAGATTGAAGGACCTCTGAAGAAGTGACCACTCATGTTATTGAAACGTTAGGCCAAACAACAGCGGCATTTAGATCCAAATCTCGAAATCACAAGTCCATGTACTTGTATCTCACAAATATCGTTAATGATTTAGAAACTATGCAAAAAACTTCTCGTGGTTTAAATGGACCACCATCTTCTCATTAACTCATCCATATGAGATTTTAAACCTATTCGTTGTCATACAATCATATATTTTTTTCTTGTTGAATGCCGACAATCAGAAATGACTACAGTTAATCAGCAGCATTAGCCTTGCAGTGGTTTAAATATGAAAATTTTTCTAAACTTTTCAGAAAAATGCTTTGGCAACCAATGCACTATTCTTTGTCTAGCTTTGGATCTAAAGGCCGTCGTTGATTGGAATTTCTTCTTAACGTTTCGCAGTTTTTGGACCTCTATCTAGACAACACTAATCCAAAAACAGGCCGCGAAAGCCTAAACCAATTTGTCACACAATGTACGCTTGCCTATTTATTACATAATACGAAAAGTACTATTGTTTTTAATTTTTATGTGTTTTAAATCTGTAAACATTACCTACGCTCTGTCGTCAACTACCTTCGTAAAAACACTTTTAACTCAATTATACCTGGTGTCAAATAAGAATTATTGCTCTGTCGTATTCTGAAAGTGATAACCCCACAGTTTTGGGAGAAAGCGGAAAATATTTTTAAAGCTTGTCGTAGATTATAACTTTTCAATTAATAATGATTGTCCTGCCTACTAGCAGCTATTTTAGAAGTTTGAAAATATTTTTCAGTGATATTGCAGGTCCGTTTTTATTAACAAAAGTTCTTTACTAAAACTGTGGAATTATTATTATTAGTTTTAAGATGTAGTTGGCGATCGATTTTAACACCTGGCACACTTATTAATTTGATCTATATCTAATTATTCAGAAAACAGTATTTGAGATGAATGTATACAGGGTCTACACGGAACCCGTTCATTAGAAGTTTTTAACATGATTATGCTTCCTATTATTTATGAATTTGAAACTTTCAGGTTAAGAATAACCCATAGTCTTCTTTGATGTTCTAAAATATTTCGATGTTGTACAACTTCCGGAATAACCGGAAATTGCCATCAACTTTCTTAAGTTAAATGAAACACCCTGTATATTATTGCATTTTTGGATTCTACAATCGATTCTACGATACATGTATTAGGTTATTCTATACCTATCATTAATAAGGCATTTCAACGCTTTTGTCAAAATGGCGTCTGTAGGGCAAGCAAACCTTTGTTTTTCATTGGAATGTGTGTAATTTCTGTTGATTTTTTGTACTTTTAGTGGTTGTTTTAATTGTTAGTTATAGAATCTGTGAAAGAGTATTTTAACTCAATTTATGTCTAAAATTACAAATAACAGGGATTCTAAAAAACCTAACACTGTTACGATTTCCTCTAGTGCCACAGTTCACTACACAACCAAATGCTGGCATTACGGTACATTACAAATCAATTAAACGTATAAACTATATTAAAATCCTATAACTCAATGATAAAATCCATCTAATTATACGTAAGTTTGCCCTACAGTAGCCATTTTTAAAGATCTTTGACAGCTATCTGTCTTATTGCTTTCGAGTTTGTGATTTTTTAACAAATTTTGTTTGGAAGGGGTGTTTAATAGTCTATCTTTTGCTCTTCTTCAAACACAAAACCTCCATATTTTAAAACAGCAAGTAAAACCATAAGGGTTCACCAAATACATTTGCAGCTTATCATAGGTTACAGGGCGTCCAAAATTTAGTGGCAAAGCCGAGAAACTTCAAACTCAGTCATTTTTTTTTCAAATCGAACACTGTATATTTATATATATATATATATATATATATATATATATATACATTTGTAATAAAAAATCTTTGGGGTTTAAACACGTGTAATAATTATTAAATAATTACAACGTTTCGCCACGCTAACACGCAGCTTTTTCATGTAATTAATAAATAACAATTTAGTTTCCATGCGATTTTGACTTTGAACGTGTCGCTGGACCAGAGTAACCAATAGCATTACGTATCGGTATCATGGTAATGTTGCTTTGCATATTTTGTTGTACTACTTGTTGGATATTTGGAGATCTTCTATCCTGAGGTAAAGTTAATAACGGTTTCCAAGTGTTAGGTAAACCTTTTCCATCATCTCGTTTATTAATGCAACTAGGACGTCTTTCTATCTCGATTTGTTCTTCACATTTTATGCGCCTCCAAAGATAAAAATCTAGGGATCGAGGAGGCCAACTCCAAGGCTCATTTGAACCAAACCATCGGTCTTCGAACATTTCGGTCAATCCCGATAAACCTCTCTCGTATTGTGGGCAGGTGCACCATCCATCTGATACCAACAGTCTTGTCTTATGTTTGGAGGTAAAGTTTGAAGAAAATTTGTAATTGATCCTCTTCAAAGTTCCAAGTATTTCTGTTAATTTAAATTGACATCGTAAATTTCATAGATTACGGAATTATTTAAAAGGCAACAGAACACATTAAAACTGTAGCGGTCTTGAAAATTTACATTTCTGAAAACGTGAAGATTTCCCCCTGCCCAGAAATGATTATTTCGTCGATTAACAACGCCTTCCCGACTAAACTTAGATTCATTGCTCCAAATATCTTTAGATAAAAAATTTTCGTCTTTTTGAATTATTAATAAAATCATTTCACAATACTGAACGATAGGTTTTGTGTAAGTAGTTGTTTTTTTTACCCTAAAACTTCCTGTATTTAAAAAAAAACATGACTCCATTATTCTAAATTCACCTTTGGTAATTGACGTTAGATTAGGATATCATTCATTAAATGTTCTCCTAAGTATTTTTTTACATTCGCCATGGATGTAGAATAAATTTAAAATATCAGTATTGAATATTCAACTGCTTCCATTTTATAAAATAGAATTTTTGCTTCAATGAGAATGACAACCAGAGAAACATTCGTTTATTTAATCATACTCACAGTCTACTTAAAATGTGCTTAGTTTTTAAGTGCAGTTTTAATTAATATTTGATAAAAAGCGTTAATAATGACAAAACCGGTAAAGATAGGTGTAGGGATACCTATAGCATATCGATGCGTAAATTAAATATGTAAAAATATACAAGGTATTCGATTGGAAAAAAATGACTTTCTTGTGTTTGAAGTTTTTAGGCTTTGCCACTAAATTTTGGACGCCGAGTATAACCTGTGATAGGCTGCAAATGTATTTAGTGAACCCTTATGGTTTTACTTATTGTTTTTAAAATATGGAGGTATTAATGATAGCTATAGGATAACCTAATACAGTGTATCGTAGAATCGGTTGTAGAATCCAAAAATGCAATAATATACAGGGTGTTTCATTTAACTTAAGAAAGTTGATGGCAATGTCCGGTTATTCCGGAAGTTGTACATCGGAAATATTTTAGAACAAAAGAAGGCTATGGGTTATTCTTAACCTGAAAGTGTCAAATTCATAAATAGTAGAGAACTCTGTAAACTTCTAATGAACGGGTTCGTGGTAGACCCTGTATAGTAAAAATGTGAATTTAATTCAACGTCTACTATTCATTTGAAAAATTAAAAATTGTTATTCTAGAATAGTTGCACTAGTCAAAATTTTTGAAGGACATCAAGTACATTTATGTAACTTAATAAATGTAATTATTACTGAGTTGTGAAAAATGAAGTATGTAAGGGTAAGAACACGTAGAATATTGTTGCCTGTGCTTTAACTAATCGGTGCTATACAAGGTAGAAAAATATGATCGTGCTTTTTTAATTGGAACTGAACAGTAAGTGCCGACCAGCGAACAAGAACCCAGTTCTGAAGTTGCTTGGCAAATTTTCATTCAGTATATTTGTTGATCAAATTATTGTTAAATTATTTTAATGTAGATGGTTTATTAAATATAGTAGGTAATTTTTGTTCTGTTTTAGATAATGTGTTTAATTTCATTCTCATGTAGCTAAAGAATTTTTTGAATCTCTTTTCAGTTGGGGGAAAAGATGATTGTATTCACCAAATCCCTCAATTAATTTTATGAACTCCTACGATTTTTGCAAGAATACTTTAAATTGATATTATCTAATAGAAAAGTTCGGCAGCTTCATAACAGGTGATCTATGTGATCACCTAAATAGGGAAAGTGCTGGCAGGTGCAAGTATGCTCATTCGCGAACGTTCTACGTGTCCTTACCCTAAGATAGAAAACAGAAGGGTTTAATGAATTAAGCTGTATGAGTTCAAAATAATTAAAAAGTACTTACTATCCATAGGTTAAGATTACGTCCCCATTTGATATTTTCCCTTGAACCTTCAAACTAATAGCTTCACCGGCTTTAGCAATATCTTCTTGAATGTATCGATCAATTCTCTCTAATACACATTCCCTTTTATCATCATCAGATTCGTTTAACTCGCTCTGAACAAAAAGCAACTTAATGGTCTTTATAGCATTTGTCATTGACACAGCTAGTGGTCTACACTTACTTAAGTACGACATACAAACTTGAATGGTACCATCTAAAGAGCGATAAAATTCTTGATTAGGTTGTGTTTTGAAATCGGTTACTAAACATTTCAGAGCTGATAATAACGCCAGGCACCTGGCATTAGAACCTAAAATTGATTTAGTCCTATATTGTTGACCAAGTTTTAAAAATGCCGGATGAACGCCTTTAATTGTTACAGAAAAATTGGTGTTTTGCAATTCTGTATCCTCAAGGTACAAGTGATTAAATAATGCAACCTTATTCGAATGTTTAATTTTAGAGACATCTTTAATAGATGACTTTTTCTCCTCAGCTTTTTTCACTATCTTTTCAGAGTTTTTTTTTTCTATAACTGCTACAGTATCTTGTTAGCTTTGGCGTTTCTTTTGTGCTTCTTGGATAGTTCTTCACTGTGCTTTTTTAGTTCCGTCTTACTAAGGTTTCCAGTATTTACATTTTCAATTTTAGTTTCGATTTTTTCTTTTATGGTCCGTATTTGTTTCTTTTCTAATGTAAGGTACTGTGTCAAGTGGTTTTGTGTCTGATGCTGAAATCATTTTACGTCAATACCTTAGGAGGAGTTTGGAGTTTTAGCCTTCTTAGACGCATCACTTATTTGTGATAACTTAGGTGAGTTCCATTCGCACGTAATCTTTGTTTTATCAATTGCTTTTGTTTTCAACCTTAATATCTTTTATTTTCTGCAGCAACTTTAACGCTCTTTCTTTCTTTTTTCGTTTAATCCATCTGCACCTACTTCTTGCCTGGGAAAAAAGATGATGCAATACATTTTAATGTCAAATCTCAGAGGAGATTGCATTCATGCACTTCTTTAATTGTGTACCTTGTGAATATTTTCTTGATTCATTGTGTAACATCTTTGTTTCAAATAATTTTTAAAATAATCTCGCAATGTAAGCATAACATGCACATACAAAAGTTACAGTGTTACCAAAAACACAATATTAATTTGAATTTAAATTTTTATCAAATCAATCTGTGCAGAAGTTTTCAAACAAAGTATACAGTAAGTTTCATAATTATAAATTAGTACACACCAGAGAAATGATACACCTCAGACTAAACATAGGTACCTATATATACAGGGTGATCTGCGTATAGCGTGCATTAAAAGGTTGTTAACTTGCAGATAAATCAAAAACTTGAAATTCAGTACGCAGCCATAATCGATCATTTTCGTTCTACCTAAAATATTTTCAGACCTCCAGCTATACAGGGTGTGCGAAAAGTTGTTATCAACTTTCTTATTTTAAATACAAACCTATAATTCTTTTTGCATGGGCGATTATCCATATAATTCTGAGTTAATATAACCTAAGTTATGTTATCTTATTCCTTAACCGTTTTTTGACATTTTATTTTTTTCAAAAAAAAATGGTCTTTGAGAAGTTAACGAAAAAAATGTTATTCGAAATCAGTTGAGATTATAAAATTAAATTTATGGAGAAGTTGGCTGAAAGTTGGCTTACTCCTGATGTCCTACTGGTGATTCCATCTGTACCATATGGGCACAGGCAATTTTCAAATATCACTATAAAAATGATCAAAAAATCAATTTGATCAAATGGCACATTCTGCTTTTTTTTTCATCATTCTAGAGAAAATTGAAAATTTTCTATACCCAATTCCTCTCGAATGACGTAACAAAAAGCAGAAGGTATCATTTGAAAAAAATGACTTTTATGATCATTTTTGATTGTGATATATGAAAGTTGCGTAATGTTCATATGCTACAAAATTAAACCTTTAGTAGGACATCAGGAGTAAGCCTGTATTTTCAGCGATGTGTTCCATAAATTTCATTTTATAATCTCAACTGATTTGTGAGATACAAATTTTTTCGTTAACTATTACAAAGCACATTTTTTGGAAAACATTAAAAACGGTCAAGGATAAGACAATTATTTATACTATTCATCGAACAAGCTAGGTATTACAACCAAATATTTAATAAACGGGTATAGCCCACAAAAATTGAACTGTAGATTATCTTAATCTATAAAGTTGCAATATAAATCCGCTTTTGATTCTGATCAATAATTGTTAACGGATTGTTAAAGCAACAAATGGTTTTTAGTCATCTACACATTTAGTTCAATGTGACAAGAGAGTTATAGTACGAATTCAAAATATATGCAAGAACTAATTTGTATTTCTCAAGAATGATACAAAAAACGCATAAAGAAAATTGTAATTTTATTATAGTAGAGGTTACAGCTATTAAGTAACTTACAGCTATAAAGTATGAATTTGAAAACAGCGTCAGCTTATTTCTAGTATGTCGCATTGTAGCATTTATTACTTCAACACTAATTAATTTGGCCCTACTTAAAAATCTGATTTTCTAAATATCTTAGCATATACTAATATAAGACCAGATAAAATAAGACACGGATAGAAATCAGAAATTCCTGGAAATAGTCATTAAAAAAATCACAAACATAAACAATGATATAACTCAAAATGTGCCCGACTGACAAACGGCGGCGAATGCCTCGCTAATCAAGTTTTGGTTCAAGTTCTAGCTACTAGGTATATATCTATGAGGTACCTAGACAAGTAACGCTCGGAATACTAGAAAGACAGTACTGAAGAACGACACTAAAATATCACGTGACTTGTGGAAATTTGTGTGTGGAAGTGGAAAATATACAATAAGGTATGTGTTAAGTATTTTAGGTTAATACACTGACAGTTGTCATGTATTTTAGGTTAACAATGATAAGTGCGAGCATGAATTTAAGCTTTTCATGTCGTCGTTGATACTGCAATAGGTCGTATGTCAAAATCAAATCAAAAAGTTTTCAGGCGGTAAAAAATTGAATATTTTTGTTACTTTAAGAGTTATAATTTGATAAAATATGGAGAACAGACTGTGCTATGTTACTTTTATTGTGGATAACAGTTGGTTATGAACAGTTATTGTAAGTGCGTTCGTTATTTACGTCGGATCAATATTTTTAGTCCCGGCCGTTCATTTATTCTGTCCAGCGGTAGGGGAAGTGAATCTAAGCCGTTCTGTAATTCCGTCTGGATTCGTCCGACGTAAATCTGTTCGCTCGAAGGTTTTGAACAAATCATGTAGATTTATCTACGTTTGTGAGGTTAGAACGAAGCGGTTGTTGTCATTACAGAACTAAAATTTAGTATGGTTGTCATAGTAGATGAGAAATTAAATTCAAGTTGTATTGCCTGAAATCACGTGACTAAAACATCAGTCCACTCCGCGAGGTAAAAAACGAACGCACTTTGTATTCCTTATTAGTTATGTTTACATACGACATATTGATTCTAAAAATTGGCTAATTTCATCTGACACAAGATATTTTGCCGTTTCATGTTTGAATGAAAAACACTTAAATTGTTTTTTTTCTTTTATTAAATTAGTAAGTAGATATATTGACTAATTAAAACCTTTAAAAAACTAAAATCTCTTAAAAACCAAAAAACTATAGCCCAGCATGGTTGAACAAAGTAGTTAGTGTAATCACTAACATCGATTATTTTTTGTGTTTAAAGTTGAACGCAAATGAACACATTCTTCAAATAAAGTACAATTTGGATGGGTTAAAGTGTCATAAAAAGGGTGATAGTCTGCAGACATTAACAATTTGAGTTCTTGCAGGTGCAAAAATTTTGACAACTCAATGGCACATGGTGAATTATATAACGGTGGATGTTCGGCAGGGTAAGATTTCCGTGAAGGACGTCTGTGTATATCAGTCCACATATCTGTGAAGTTCAGTTTGTACCGAATAATGCCTTCTGGCAAGTACTGTAGTGCACAAATGTCAGTAACACACGGATCTCCAGTTTTAGAGCCAGGTCGAATACTGGTATAAATTAATGAGTCATATTTAAAGAAATCTTGATATGCCAATGTAATGACATTGTATGGCGATGACTATTCTCTGGCTGATCTAATAATATGTATATAGTCAGCAGGAATAAAAACGTCCCGTTTTCGTCCTAACCTCATTTCTATAGGGCTATGAATGAAGTCAACCTCCATCTGGGTATGACCCACTTCCAAATATTTTTGTTCTATCGTTAATTTTTCTCTATAGAAAACTCGAGGAGACAATTTGATAACTTACTATTTCAATTTTGATAACAGCCGTCGCTTCATGTTACAATTTTTGAAGGTTTGTGCTTCTCGATTTCACCTAAAAGGAACTTCATCATAACTGAAGCAAAAATATCGCTTTCTAAACCTCCATTAGTCTCATGCTATAAAAAGCAAGATTCATCTTTATTATTCAAATTGTAGAATGTCAGGTTGTGAACCTTTAACTTGGTTTTGAAGTAAATTGATCATGCCTGTAGAGTAGATGTCGAGATTCATAGACTTGAACACTTTCATGAATGTTCTCCAGGAACATACCCTTCTACTTTCTTGTTCACAGGTTTTACGGAATACGGGATATAAGTGCCTATAACTATTCCATATTGATTCCAAATAAAGTTTTCGACTTGATGATCTACAGTAATGTGACTCTACATTTGGCAAATGTTCTAGAAACTCACGAACAATTTTCTGACAATCGGTTTCTGAAGAGTGTTCCTTTTCTATGTGGGAGCTTTATCGATGGTGATCCCATTAAGTATCCATTTTCTAATCGATTTTTCTCCAATAGTTAATGCCCCAAGAACATCTTCTTACAAACGTGTCTCCTTATTCTCTCATTATTATTTATGAGAATATTAAGATAATATTTAAAGGCAATATTTTTGTGAGACTCTTCTGTTGAAACTGATTTACGCCTATTTTTGGCTGAAAAGTGACACTAATGTAGAAACGTACACTTTCTTTGCTTCCCATGAGCTAAGGTTCCAAAAACTATTCAATATGGATATTCGATCATCTTCTGTTATGACGGAACATTCAAATTTTTGTTGAGGTCCTCTAGCGGCATTAGAATGGCCTTTGCAGCGGGACGTTAGTTTTTGTTTATCTTTCTTACAGATTTGTTTATACTTGCCTGAAGTGTCCTATGTACTCATCGCCATTAAGTCTACTATTTGCATTCTTTTGTCTTTTCCATTGGGAACAATTACCTTGCCCTTTGTGTTTTCTTTTGTTTCTTCGGCCGTCGTTCAAATTTATTTCATTGGTGTCTGTGTTCCGTTCTTTTTCCGAGGGTACATATTCGGATCCAAATTAGCTTGTTTGTATTATAGTAGTTGACTCTTCATTATTTGACGGGCAATCGGGTACTTTTGTAATCTTAGGTATTAGTGCTATTTGAGCTTCTCTAACCATATCAACAATCTGTCTGCCCCTGCTAACCATTGTCTACAAATAAATTTTAATGTAGTAATAACAGTAAAATATTCAGTAAAATATTCACTAATACCAATATCATTGAACATACGACCGATTGATAAAATTTTAGAAAGTGTATTTTTACAAAAACTTGCAAGTATTTTCTAGAAGTACAAAAGTTATGGAATGAGACGAATATCTGACAGCAAAATATCAATTCGTTTACGTCATAGTAAGAAATAAGTCCTAATGGCGTCTTGCTAGAGACACACGGTATATCAATAGATATAAATCGAGTTTCTCTTAAAATTAGAGTAATCACAAAAACTACCATATTATTTTAACTACGCTAGAATTTGATGTGTGTTGTTATACTACAGCTTACAAGTTGACATGAAAAAAAGCTTTCTTGAATTTCTGTCCGACTTGGTCGTAATTGAAATCTTTGCTCCTTTTCAATGCTGACAGTGTGTATTAGAAATGGAAGTGTTAAAGTGCCACAACAGACGAATCTAAAATGCTGCATATTAGTCACCAAAATAGTGATGACATGCATATGCGCATGCTAATTACTGAATTTCTCACAATATTATTTTTGTAGATATTAAAATGCGCAGTTACCAAAATATCAAAATCTAGGTATTACATATAGAGAGAGTATATTATCTTAGTATCTGTGTTATGACATTAAGTTCACACTAATAAAATTCTGATAAAACCAATTTTAAAATTTTAGGATTTTGTAAATCCTCACCTATATCAGTTGCATTCTCAATGACTTTTACTTTTTCGCTGATCTGCTTCTTTCAAAATTGCTTGATAATTTTGGCCACTTACAAATAAATGTTATCAATTGTGTCGGGTGTTTTCATTGAAATCGGTATTAATCTAAAATATAACTCTTGCTTTGATTTGCTGTATCAAATAGAATAAATATCTAACAAGTTCGGATTCAATGTTTGTCTGGGCAGTATTGCATTGTCGAACATTTCTATAGAATAATTTCTTGAAAATATCCTGTTCTGTAATGTAGGTACTCCCATACCTGTTAAAACTCTGTTTTTTGGTTCGAGACAGCTAGAAATTGGGCAGTTTGTAGTTCTGGTCTGTCTAAACTAAGTAGAATCAATATTCGGGGAAATCTTATACAACGGATTCTCATTTCTAGCAATTCACGATCAACAGATTGGGATACAAACACTTTAAGACATCCTATGAAACATTTTCTGATACTGAACGCTAGTTAGACTTGGATCCAGTGATTTCTTAGTAGCATTATGATACATTGCGATATGCCTGAACCTTATTACTCAGGCTATTTGGTGGTTTTGATCTCATTTGTGGTTTGTTTTGGGAATGTAATAGTTTCTTTCTTTCGTTAGGGAACACCCTTATTATTTCATCAGTCTTCCTCAAACATCCATGTGGCCTTAGAAATACTGAAAATATACAAAAGAAGTCTATTCATCTGAAATTGTGAAGTAGCAGAGAACTCAAGTTCATGTTACCCATCAAGTTCAAATTTGATTTAAAATGTTGTCCTTTAGTTGCACGTTCGAAATAATGACTTATTCATATCAAAATTTTCTCAAAAATACCTTAAAACCAATTTTATTTTTTCTCAATGGTATTAAAATTACTTGGCTTCTTACTTGTCTATATGCTCCAAATGGATAAATCGATTAGCAATTTCTTGCATAATTTTTCTGTAATAATTCCGATAGCTTAAATTTTTTGAAAGATAGCTCAAATCGCCCATCGACTGAAGATTGTAAAAACTTTTCCAAACCCTAAAATATAAATTATTCATGCAATTGGGAAATTTTAACATTTGTTTTACACAATACAATGTGACCTATATTAAAGCACTGAGTTACAAAAAAGAAGATTAACCCCGGGAAAGAAGTTCTCTTCTTCTTTTAGGTTCTTCTTCAGTGGCAGGAGTACTGATTTGCGTGATCTTTTGATTATAGGTGAGTTTCTGCTATTGTATCGTGGGACTAGTCATGCAATCACTAAGGAAAGACTCATTTTCGAACCAGCAGTAGCCTGTACTCTCCTTCACAAGATCATCAGTCTCATTTAAAATTAACAAGTGCTATTGGTTGAACCTATAAATTGAACAAGTTTAAACTTGTTCAGTATTCGACAAAGGTCTGAACTGTCATACTTAAATTTTTTCTACTGTTTAATTTAACAAAATGTCAAACCTGATTTGAAACATTTTAAACAATTTTGAGAGTTATAGGGTCTTGTGTCGAAGTAAAGACCGTTTTCACTTAAACCCTGTGAAAATAGGGCCCCTTTCACTTGTGACTCTCTAAAATTCAAAAATGTAAACAAACTCATTGTAAAATTACTATTGTATACATTGTATACATAAAATGTATTGATTACGTAAGATATGCTGTAAAAACCACACATATATTTTTATTAATTTTCACTCATAAACAAATAAACTGGGGTCATAAAACTTACATTTGTTTTTTGGATCTTCGACAGTATCTGTAATGGAAGAATGTGATTTAAGATAATCTCTATATTTTTTTAGAAATTTTAGTGGCCCGACTTTAGGGATCAACAATGTTATTTAGCTTCGTCGAGAATTTTGAATGATTCCTCATCTATTTCTTCCTCTGCAATTGCAAATACCCTAAAAATCAGTAGGTACTTGGCACATTTAAACAAAAATTTAAAAACTGTTAAAGATGTAAGATAAGTTATAGTAAATGACCACTTGTATTTGGAAAATGCATATTTTTTATACAGTTTTATTTATGACGTAACGTTTAGAGTTATGACGGGAACGTCTTCGCTAGTTTTTATGGTAACAATAATTTTCTAATTAAGTCTTCGTAGGTACTACTTCCTTAAATAATGACGTAAAAGATATTCGTAAAATCAATGGTAAAACTAGTGATACAATTTTTAGCTCAGTTCACTTGAAAAATACAAACTTATAATAACCTTAAAATATAAACATTTCTCCACTGACAGCAAAATTATTGACCGGTATCATTTCAAAAACAAAAATAAGCATTACTAGACTGTATAATTATTGTAAAACAGCAAACTAAAATGTTTTGGTTTTGATCATCTGCATTCGTGCTTCGCTGGTGAATATTGTTTCGGGTAATTCTATAGAACGTTTGGTTAATGGAATTGTGGGAGTCACATTACGCATTTATCGTAATTAACAAAAGGTTTCTTTTCACTGAACAGAGGGTATGTGTGAACTGCGTCAGCAAACAGAAATTGTTCATTTTGATAAACTTGTGATTGTTAGTGAATTGTCGTTTTGATATCATTTTTGTAAAGTCTGTATTCTTTACCTAATACAACAAAACACAACGCTCAGTGCCTTTTTGCTTTTGAAAATTGAACGTAAAATCTTGGACCATAAACAATTGCAATGGCGCACTTATGTGAGAATGTGAATTTGTATGTGTGGCTATGGATATTATTAATGCGTTAATACTTACACTCGTTATATACTTACTTAAAATCGTTCAACGTAAATATGACGGTCATCGTCTTCAAAAAGTCTTTCAAAATCCATATCACTCGCACTTTTTTACAAATGCACCACCGAAAAGCAAACGTGACTGAGAGCATACAGATGTCAGATTGCATCAGAAAGCTACGCCAGAAGCAAAACGCGCCATCAGCAATTTTACCAAAGACAAAATAACCGATTGCGATTTCGTTAATTTTCGTCTGAATAAAATGTTAATAATAAATAAGCAGATATTTAAGTTTAACGTCTCAGTAATACAATGTAAATGAATTGTTGTATTAAGTATATCTGCCAGAGTCTAGAAACATTAGCGATTTCGTCTTATACGATATTTATTTGTGGTGACAAATCAACCTTCTATTCCAAAACCCCAGAAGTTTGAACTCTTAGGTTTTTATCCGAATGTAATGTTTTTTACTCTAACGTTGCACCGTATAGGTTCTATATGAAATTCAGATACTTATTATACAAGCACGTCTTGTACAACTGGCGTATAAACCTATTTTTCCCAGTGTAGTAGAAAACTACAAGGTGGGAAAATAAAATATACACCAGCTCTCAAAACGTTTGCAATTACACTACAATTTTATTCAATTAAAGCATATTAATTAATTAATTTAACATCCTTCCTCATACATCACCATCTCCTTATGATGTTATCAAGTTAGTAATTGTGGTCCTGGCTTTACAATAGCATTCTCGCCTATCCAAACCAAAGCTTCAAAACAAGAGGTAGTTGTTAATTTGACAATTGATGAAATGTCCATTCGTGGCCATATTTAATAACATAACAACAAATTTTACGGCTTTGGTGAAAGGAACAGATACAAATTACGACTCTGGAGATACACCTAGTGCAAGAAATTGACTTATACTCATGGCTGTTTCATTAATTATTCATTGGAAAAAGTCATATGGCTTATTTTTTTTTAATAAATAGTTTAAATGAAGAAGAACACGCAAATTTATTAATAAAAGCATTAGAACTGCTTAATCAAACGGAGTTAGGTGTAACTCAATTACTATTAATAGAGCTGCAGTGAACATTACCGACCTACAATGTGCAAAGCTTTGGGTAGTAATTTTGAATACAATTTAAATACATTTTTTTATATCCCACTAACACATGGATACTTTTTTTTAACGGCTCAAAAAAAAAGTAAAGTCTTATAGCTCTCCGTTTTGCCGAATGCCAAGCCTAAAGAGCGGGTAGTTGTTGAAATAGGTATAGGATTTAGATCGCGGGTGAAGCAGATTATTCGTTATTCAGACGAGCTGAG
The DNA here is from genome assembly GCA_030710515.1 of Abscondita cerata. Classification (NCBI taxonomy): domain Eukaryota; kingdom Metazoa; phylum Arthropoda; class Insecta; order Coleoptera; family Lampyridae; genus Abscondita; species Abscondita cerata. The sequence goes on along the minus strand of JALBCR010002644.1, from coordinate 186,035 downwards.
ATACTAGATCTAAAAGAACAGCTCAATTTAGTTGCATAAAAACACCTTTATATCATCTTGTATAGTAAGTTTGTAGAATAACTTTGTTTATTAAGTCGTTTGTAATTTCTTAGTTCTTAAATAAATTTATATCCTTTTTGTTATAGTAACTCAGTACATAATTAGTATTTCTTATGATATTGCAATTCAAGTGTAACTCGTTTTGAACAATCGCTTCTGTACGCATCTGATACTGATAAAACACCCACAAGAAAAAATCATTATTTACACTGTGTAACTTAACTATAATAAATTTGGTCAATAATCTGTATAAAATGATTTCAATAGATGGATGAAACTACAACTGTCACGTGACGCGTGGAAAAATAACAAAAACTACTTCAATAGCACGTTTCAGTCAAAGCGATGTAAGAGAAAAAAGTTCCGTCCTAGTGTTATCTTTTTCTATCAGTTTTACCAACACGAACCTTCAAAAATACTCTGAATTTTAAATTATCACCAAAAGTCAACCCAAGCCACAGATTATTAACCTTTTCTGTAGCCATGTTGATATCTTAATAAAAATAAATTACAGGTACTTAATAAAACAATTTTAAATACTTACAGAAGACAGAGGTAATAGTAAACAATTTAGTCTTGAAAAGACTGTTTGTAAAAAGCAACAAAACGATTAAAGAAGATAAAAACCACACAGAACAAACCCAAACACAAAACTCTAACAAATAATTAAAAATTTTAAGGTTAGCTTGACTTGGGTTGATTTTTGGTGATAATTTAAAATTTAGAGTATTTTAGAGGATTCGTGTTGGTAAAACTGACAGAAAAAGATAGCACTAGGGCGGAACTTTTTCTCTTACATCGCTTTGACTGAAACGTGCTATTCAGCATATCGTAGTTGATACTGCAATAGGTCGTATGTCAAAAAAATGCCATATTAAGGGGTTATAGTGTCAAAGTAATCACAAGAAGCGGTTCTACACTCTGCAAAATATCCTATGTGAACAACCACATAGAAAGTTGGGAAGGCGTGTGTACCATAAATACAGTCATCAATGTCACAACATGAGTCAATTGGATACTCAGTTGTCGTATGTCATCCACGTGAAGGTTTTGATGCAACTGATCATTGTTTAATGTTGAAAATAGTGCATTTTAAAACTGACCAGGTACGTTTTACGTTTATTTATGTAATTTGCTAAACTATGAGTCTAAATTGATCAGTCAAGAGCTTTAAAGTAACTCGTACTTTTTTTATTTTATATTTTATAACCGCAAATATATATATATATATATATTTGGGTTATAAAATATAAAATAAAAAAGTACGAGTTACTTTAAAGCTCTTGACTGATCAATTTAGACTCATAGTTTAGCAAATTACATAAATAAACGTAAAACGTACCTGGTCAGTTTTAAAATGCACTATTTTCAACATTAAACAATGATCAGTTGCATCAAAACCTTCACGTGGATGACATACGACTAACTGAAGTATCCAATTGACTCATGTTGTGACATTGACTGTATTTATGGTACACACGCCTTCCCAACTTTCTATTGGTTGTTCACATAGGATATTTTGCAGATGTGTAGAACCGCTTCTTGTGATTACTTTGACACTATAACCCCAATATGGCATTTTTTTGACATACGACCTATTGCAGTATCAACTACGATATGCTGAATAGCACGTTTCAGTCAAAGCGATGTAAGAGAAAAAAGTTCCGCCCTAGTGCTATCTTTTTCTGTCAGTTTTACCAACACGAATCCTCTAAAATACTCTAAATTTTAAATTATCACCAAAAATCAACCCAAGTCAAGCTAACCTTAAAATTTTTAATTATTTGTTAGAGTTTTGTGTTTGGGTTTGTTCTGTGTGGTTTTTATCTTCTTTTAATCGTTTTGCTGCTTTTTTTACAAACAGTCTTTTTCAAGACTAAATTGTTTACTATTACCTCTGTCTTCTGTAAGTATTTAAAATTGTTTTATTAAGTACCTGTAATTTATTTTTTATTAAGATATCAACATGGCTACAGAAAAGGTTAATAATCTGTGGCTTGGGTTGACTTTTGGTGATAATTTAAAATTCAGAGTATTTTTGAAGGTTCGTGTTGGTAAAACTGATAGAAAAAGATAACACTAGGACGGAACTTTTTTCTCTTACATCGCTTTGACTGAAACGTGCTATTGAAGTAGTTTTTGTTATTTTTCCACGCGTCACGTGACAGTTGTAGTTTCATCCATCTATTGAAATCATTTTATACAGATTATTGACCAAATTTATTATAGTTAAGTTACACAGTGTAAATAATGATTTTTCTTTGTGGGTGTTTCTATCAGTATCAGATGCGTACAGAAGCGATTGTTCAAAACGAGTTACACTTGAATTGCAATATCATAAGAAATACTAATTATGTACTGAGTTACTATAACAAAAGGATATAAATTTATTTAAGAACTAAGAAATTACAAACGACTTAATAAACAAAGTTACTTCACAAACTTACTATACAAGATGATATAAAGGTGCTTTATGCAACTAAATTGAGCTGTTCTTTTAGATCTAGTATCTCAGCTCGTCTGAATAACGAATAATCTGCTTCACCCGCGATCTAAATCCTATACCTATTTCAACAACTACCCGCTCTTTAGGCTTGGCATTCGGCAAAACGGAGAGCTATAAGACTTTACTTTTTTTTGAGCCGTTAAAAAAAGTATCCATGTGTTAGTGGGATATAAAAAATGTATTTAAATTGTATTCAAAATTACCACCCAAAGCTTTGCACATTGTAGGTCGGTAATGTTCACTGCAGCTCTATTAATAGTAATTGAGTTACACCTAACTCCGTTTGATTAAGCAGTTCTAATGCTTTTATTAATAAATTTGCGTGTTCTTCTTCATTTAAACTATTTATTAAAAAAATAAGCCATATGACTTTTCCAATGAATAATTAATGAAACAGCCATGAGTATAAGTCAATTTCTTGCACTAGGTGTATCTCCAGAGTCGTAATTTGTATCTGTTCCCGTTTCACCAAAGCCGTAAAATTTGTTGTTATGTTATTAAATATGGCCACGAATGGACATTTCATCAATTGTCAAATTAACAACTACCTCTTGTTTTGAAGCTTTGGTTTGGATAGGCGAGAATGCTATTGTAAAGCCAGGACCACAATTACTAACTTGATAACATCATAAGGAGATGGTGATGTATGAGGAAGGATGTTAAATTAATTAATTAATATGCTTTAATTGAATAAAATTGTAGTGTAATTGCAAACGTTTTGAGAGCTGGTGTATATTTTATTTTCCCACCTTGTAGTTTTCTACTACACTGAGAAAAATAGGTTTATACGCCAGTTGTACAAGACGTGCTTGTATAATAAGTATCTGAATTTCATATAGAACCTATACGGTGCAACGTTAGAGTTAAAAAACATTACATTCGGATAAAAACCTAAGAGTTCAAACTTCTGGGGTTTTGGAATAGAAGGTTGATTTGTCACCACAAATAAATATCGTATAAGACGAAATCGCTAATGTTTCTAGACTCTGGCAGATATACTTAATACAACAATTCATTTACATTGTATTACTGAGACGTTAAACTTAAATATCTGCTTATTTATTATTAACATTTTATTCAGACGAAAATTAACGAAATCGCAATCGGTTATTTTGTCTTTGGTAAAATTGCTGATGGCGCGTTTTGCTTCTGGCGTAGCTTTCTGATGCAATCTGACATCTGTATGCTCTCAGTCACGTTCGCTTTTCGGTGGTGCATTTGTAAAAGTGCGAGTGATATGGATTTTTGAAAGACTTTTTGAAGACGATGACCGTCATATTTACGTTGAACGATTTTTAAGTAAGTATATAACGAGTGTAAGTATTAACGCATTAATAATATCCATAGCCACACATACAAATTCACATTCTCACATAAGTGCGCCATTGCAATTGTTTATGGTCCAAGATTTTACGTTCAATTTTCAAAAGCAAAAGGCACTGAGCGTTGTGTTTTGTTGTATTAGGTAAAGAATACAGACTTTTACAAAAATGATATCAAAACGACAATTCACTAACAATCACAAGTTTATCAAAATGAACAATTTCTGTTTGCTGACGCAGTCACACATACCCTCTGTTCAGTGAAAAGAAACCTTTTGTTAATTACGATAAATGCGTAATGTGACTCCCACAATTCCATTAACCAAACGTTCTATAGATTACCCGAAACAATTTCACCAGCGAAGCACGAATGAGATGATCAAAACCAAAACATTTTAGTTTGCTGTTTTACAATAATTATACAGTCTAGTAATGCTTATTTTTTGTTTTGAAATGATACCGTCAATAATTTTGCTGTCAGTGGAGAAATGTTTATATTTTAAGGTTATTATAAGTTTGTATTTTTCCAAGTGAATGAACTAAAAATTGTATGTTAGTTTTACCATTGGTTTTACGAATATCTTTACGTCATTATTTAAGGAAGTAGTACCTACGAAGACTTAATTAGAAAATTATTGTTACCATAAAAACTAGCGAAGACGTTCCCGTCATAACTAAACGTTACGTCATAATAAAACTGTATAAAAATATGCATTTTCCAAATATAGGGTCATTTATATAACTATCTTACATCTTTAACAGTTTTTAAATTTTTGGTTAAATGTGCCAAGTACCTACTGAATTTTTGGTATTTACTAATTGCAGAGGAAGAAATAGATGAGGAATCATTCAAAATTCTCGACGAAGCTACAATAACATTGTTGATCCCTAAAGTCGGGCCACGGCTAAAATTTCTAAAAAATATAGAGATTATCTTAAATCACATTCTTCCGTTACGGATACTGTCGAAGATCCAAAAACAAATGTAAGTTTTATGACCCCCAGTTTATTTGTTTATGAGTGAAAATTAATAAAAATATATGTGTGGTTTTACGAGCTATATCTTTACGTAATCAATACATTTTATGTATACAATGTATACAATAGTAATTTTTTTAATGAGTTCTTGTTTACATTTTTGAATTTTAAGAGTCACAAGTGAATAGGGGCCCTATTTTCACAGGGTTTAATTGAAAACAGTCTTTACTTCGACACGAGACCCTATAACTCTCAAAATTGTTTAAAATGTTTCAAATCAGTTTGACATTTTGTTAAATTAAACAGTAGAGAAAAATTTAAATTATGACAGTTCAGACCTTTTGTCGAATACTGAACAAGTTTAAACTTTTTTTTAATTTATAGGTTCAACCAATAGCACTTGTTAATTTAAATGAGACTGATGATCTTGTCGAAGGAGAGTACAGTTTTTCTGCTGGTTCGGAAATTGAGTCTTTCCTTAGTGATTGCATGACTAGTTCTACGAATACAATAGCAGAAACTCCACCTATTAATCAAAAAAGGTCACGTAAATCGAGTACTCCTTCGCCACTTGAAGAAGAACCTAAAAAGAAGAAAGAACTTCTTTTCCCGAGGTTAGTCGTTTTCTTTTTGTAACTCAGTGCTTTAATATAGGTACATTGTATTGTGTAAAACAAATGTTAAATTTCCCAATTGCATGAATAATTATATTTTAGGGTTTGGAAACTTTTTACAATCTTCAGTCGATGGGCGATTTGTGTTATCTTTTCAAAAAAATTTAAGCTATCGGAACAACTTACCCAGAAAAAAATTATGCAAGGAAATTGTTAATCGATTTATCCATTTGGAGCATATAGACAAGTAAGAATTATTAATTTTTAATACCATTTGAGAAAAAATAAAATTGGTTTTAAGTTATTTTTGAGAAAATTTTGTTATGAATTAAGTCATTATTTCGAACGTGCACTAAAAGACAACATTTTAAATCAAATTTGAACTTGATGGGTAACATAATTTAGTTCTCTATACTTCATAATTTCAGATGAATAGACTTCTTTTGTATATTTTCAGTATTTCTAAGGCCACATGGATGTTTGAGGAAGCGACAGATGAAATCATAAGATTGTTCCCTAACGAAAGGAAAGAAATTTATTACATTCCCTACAAAAAAAAACCACAAATAGTCCAAAAAAAGCGCCTAAAGGACGATTATGGTCAAGATATCATAATGTTCGTAATGCCTTGAGAGTCACTGAGATACCCAAGTCCTTAACCCCTAGCTGTTCAACATCAGGAAATGATTTCATAGATCAAAGTGGTACGTATACAATCTGTTGATCGTGGATTGTAGAAATTGAAATTCGTTATTATAGTTTACTTGAATATTGATTCTACTTAGTTTTAGACCAAGAACTAAATTACCAACTGCTGAAGACGATTGTCGAACCAAAAACTAGAGTTTTGGAATTATGGGAGTCTACATATAATTACAGAAAGGATATTTTCAAAAATTATTCTATAGAAGAAATATTCGACGAAGTACCCGTACTTAAGACAAACATTGGATCCGAACTTGTAAGATATTTATTCTATTTGATACAGCAAATCAAAGCAAGAGTTATATTTTTAGATTAATACCGATTTCAATGAAAAACACCCGGACACAATTGATAACATTTATTTGAAGTGGCCAAAATTATCAAGTGCAATTTTGAAAGAAGCAGATCAGCGAAAAGTAAAAGTCATTGAGAATGCAACTGATATAGGTGAGGATTTACAAAATCCTAAAATTTTAAATTGGTTTTATCAGATTTTATTAGTGTGAACTTAATGTCATAACACAGATACTAAGATAACATACCTCTTCTATATATGTAATACCTACATTTTGATATTTTTAAGTAACTGCAGCATTTTAATATCTACAAAAATAATATTGTAGAAATTCAGTAATTAGCATGCGCATAATATGTCACTTCTTACTATTTTGAATTATTATATGCAAACTGTTTTAGATTCGTCTGTTGTGGCACTTTTAACACTTCCATTTCTAATACCACCTGTCACATTGAAAAGGAGCAAAGATTTCAATTGGCGACCAAGTCGGACAGAAATTCAAGAAAGCTTTTTTTTCATGTCAACGTAAGTTTCTATAGTATAACAACACATCAAATTCTAGCGTAGTTAAAATAATATGGTAGTTTTTATTGATTACTCTAATTTTAAGAGAAACTCGATTATATATCTATTGATATACCGTGTGTCTCTAGCAAGACGCAACATAGGACTTTTACTATGGAAAAAAATTGAATTGATCTACTAGTGCTGTGGAACTTTTTGGGTTACGTATAAGCTATTCGTTTCTGTATTTTGTTGAAGTTAGAAAGAGATGTAAGTTAATCTTGACGTTTACAACAAAATAAATGTTCAGGTACCGTTTTAGAATTTTACAAACATTGTTTAACCCTATTTTGTATTTTATAATGGTTATATGAAAGTGAACATAACGAATGCTTTTGCATAAGTAAATTCATTTTCTTTACAAACGTCAACAAATAATTTACATTTGAATGAAGATTCGACGTTCTAAACTTGGTATCTCTTTCTAACTCTAAAAGGTGCCATAACGTACAGCGCATTATAACGTATATGTCATCCGAAAATTGCATGGCACTAGTAGATCAATTCAAATTTTTCTATAGTAAAAGTCCTATGTTGCGTCTTGCCAGAGACACAGGGTATATTCTTCTATTTGTTAATGATATTACTTCTATAAATCAATATTTTTAGAAAATTGAAGACCTGAATGAAATTTTGTTAAGAAGAAAACGAAAGTTGGCATGGGCTAATTCTACTCTTCAACCATTTGGTCTTATGATTGGGCCTCTAAATATGATAGAAGAATACAGAGTCTATCTGGGCGACGTAAGTTATAAATTCGATTCTGTTCTTAGAGCGGTTGAAATATTATACAAGAGTTTTCACGCTTTAAATATTAAATATCCAATAGAATGCCAACACTTGTGGTATTTTTTGGAATCCATGATTTTCGACGCGAAGTGTAGGAATAGTTCTGCAGCGACTCTTATTGCAGATTTAAGACCTTACTTACTTCAAGATTAAGTTCAAAATCATACAATTACCTCATATTAACATTAACTTTTGTATACTTACAAAATGCCAACCTGCTTTTACTGTTTTAAACAATTTGAAAACATTAGACACTATTTAACCCATCTTAAACTAATTCATAATTGCACTGAAAACCAAAAATACCAGTGCGTTGAAAACAATTGTTGTAGAAATTTTTCTTGTTTGAATTCATACAGAAAGCATTTAAAAACTCATCCTGTTTGTGATGCTGAAGCTATTGAAAATAATCTTAAAAAAATGTTGAAATTAACGATGATACATATTATGACAAACACAGTAATACTAGTGAGCCCATTTCAAAAACTGATAGATTGTGTTTAGATTTATCTCAATTTCAAAGTTTACTTAATGCGTCAAAAACATCTTATTTTTGTAAACTTTATGGAAATTCGTGTTTTAATAGAAAAGACACTCAAAACATCATAGAAAATACGAAACATCTAATTCAGGAACCACTAACGCTTATTAAAGATTCAGTGTTAACGTTAATTAGAGAATATAAAGTAGAATCTGCTCATTCAACAAAAATTAATGCTATGTTTAATTCATTACTTAATGTTTTTGATGATATCGATTCAGACCACTTGCGATTGAAATATTTAGAAAAATCTAAAATTTACATTAGTCCCGTAGAAATTCTTATTGCAGAAAATGTAAATCATAATAAGTCGTCAAAGGAAACAATTAAACATTTCGCTCATTTAATCCCTCCCAGTGAAGTTTTACGTTATTTTTTCAACTTCCAAATGTCTTAAAAAAACTTTAACATACATGAATGGCTTAAGTATGGGACGTTTACGAGGTGATACAATAACCCATTTTATACAAACAGATTTTTGGAAAAATAAGATTGAAAAATTCTTATTACTTGATAATGAGTTTGTTTTTCCTATAGTATTTTATTTTGATGAATATGAAATAGGGAATCCTCTTGGCTCGCATGCTAAATTGCATAAGCTAGGTGCTATTTATTACCTTGTACCCACAATTCCGCCAATGTTTCAAGCAACTTTATGTAATATATTCTTATCCTTGTTATTTCATAGCAACGACTTAAAACATTACGGACCCAAAGCGGTACTTCGTGAACTAATTATTGAAATCAAAAATTAGAAACTGATGGGATTGAGATAAATGTTATGGAAAAGAAATATAAGTTATTTTTCTGCATGCCATTTATTTTGGGGACAATTTAGGGATTCATACTATGTTGGGTTTTACTGAAAGTTTTTCGGCCAATCATTACTGCAGATTTTGCAAGTGTTCCAAATCAGAAATGCAACTGTTAACAAAAGAAAACGTGTCTTGTTTAAGAACACAAGAAAACTATAATAACGATTTAAAATTAAATAATGTCACTTTAACAGGAATCAAATCCCCCTCTGTGTGGAGTGGTATAGATTCATTTTCTGTTACGGAGAATTATATAGTAGACGTAATGCATGACATATTTGAGGGTATAGCCATTTTTGATATTGTACACATTTTAAATCAATTTATTTTGATCGATAATTATTTTGACGTTGAAACTTTAAATTCCGAAATTCGCTCTGTTGAATTTGGGGATACAGTTTCAAACAAACCTCCACTTTTCAATAATGATCACATCAAAAAGCAACATATCAAAATGAGTGCATCTGAATCCAAAACATTTATTCTCTATACTGGGCTACTGCTTGGACATTATATTCCTGTTTCTAATAAATACTGGTCATTGTATATCATCCTAAGGAAAATGTTGTCTATCATTATATCCAAACAGATTTCAAAATCTGACTGTGAATTGTTAGAGATATATATTTCTCAACATCATAAACTATATCAGGACCTTTTTAAGGAGAACTTAAAACCTAAACATCATTTTATTACTCATTACCCCAGAATTTTGAAAACAATTGGACCTATAAACTCATTATCGTCTTTTAGATTTGAATCAAAACATAGACAAAGTAAATTATCCGCAAATGTAGTCGCTTCTAGAGTAAATATTACTAAAACTTTGGCTATTAAACATCAATTGCAAATGTGTGAAAGATTTTTATCGAAAGAAGGCTTTAACTATCGAGTAGAACAGTCTAAAAGTTCAACTTATGCAAGTAGTACTATTCTAGAAGAATTTCCATATTTTACAGATTTAGTTGGAATTTCAATAGCTAAAAGATTTTCGACTGCCAATATTGTAAACAAAGTTGTTATTCATCATACTACATATAAAGTAGATCATATCATTAATATTAGTGTTGATAGATCTAAACCACAGTTTTCAAAAATTCAAAAGATTTTGGTTAATAATGCTAACGAGGTGTGCTTTATTTGCTTTAAAGTGGAGATACTTTTATTTAATGAACATTTTGTTAGTTTTGAAGTCAGTGAAACGTGCAATGAAAACTATGTGTTGCATTCTGATTTGTTCTTTCATAAACCTTTAAAATTATTCAATCATAGTAACGGAAAAAAATACATAACCGTATTCTAAAATGCCTAAGTCTCATGTCTAAGTATACCAAATATTTTCTTTTACAAAAGTAGATTTATATAGTACCTATAGTAAGAGCAGATTGGTTCTATTGTTTAGTATTTTATGTACACCTAGTATATTACGTATTTCATTATTTTGTTTAATATTTTATACTTACCTATACATTATTATATTATTATTCGGATTGAATTTTTTTATTTTAAATAAAATTTAAAATTACGGTCATGTATCTTTTATTTATTTTCCACCACCGGTCATGATTAAATTACGTACGGATTTAATCGCATATGTTGAAGTTTTGTGTTGAAGATTAATGGTATTACTTATCTTATGTCTCATTATTGCTAGAGGTTTGTATTCTAGCTACAATACATCCAAATTTTATAAATCACCACAATCTTTAGCTGCTGCGCTGAAAGTCGCAATGTAATATTTGATGAGTTATCGTTTATGTGCGTATACGACGAATATTTGAATCAACTTTTCAAAATATACAATTTAAGTAAACTGAGTATTTCAGTTGATACGAACCCGGATTCTAAATGTATATTGCAGGGTAGTGAATTTTGTAGGATATCCATTGTAGTATATACGACGGGATATTTAAATCTATTGGCCTAGGCTATTTAAGCTATATAGAACAAACTAATTAATTCTATATTACCAAACATTTGATTCAATTTTACTTTATATTTGGTATTATAAAACGGTTTATATATTATTAAAACACTGGTAATTTAGAGCTAATGCGCGTTTATATAAAGTGTATCAAACGAGTTGTTCAAACTAATAGTCTAAAAACTCTGGTGGTATCGTAAAAAGTGTTAGTTATTACAAATCTAAGATGTTCATATTAAATAACCTCCTTCTGATATAATTTAAAAAACGTTTTGTTGTCCCACGGAGTATCTGAATTTCATATAAAGAATATCTGAAATTCAGATGTTGTGTAAGAAATTTTTTCTCAGTGTATACATATCTAATTCGTACAAGAAATCTGAGCATATATTGCGAGTACAAAAACACATTGATTGATTAACAATATTATTGTACCTATACTTATCATAATTACCTATAGCAGCTGTCCAGCATTCTCGGAAATTAAATTATGTTCTTAAAATTAGAGTGTTGTTTTATTAAAGCATTGAATCAATATTAAAGTTTTGAAACAAAATTAAAAAACAATTTAGAAATCTACATTAGGCACGATAAATTTGCGAGTTTTTTAATTTAATAGGAGAGCAAATAAAAATGCGTGCAGTGCAGAATTAGCCTGGGCCTACTTTAATAACCTGGTCGTTTTACAAAATTAAATAATCGATTAACATTTCAACTTTGATTAGCTTGTAGACGCTAATACCAATAGTTGCGGCGCCACAATCTTAAGAGTAAAGTTTGTAGACGCGGGTTAAAGAAGGTCCGGTTTCTGGTGGGAGAAGCTGGTACACATTTTAAGTATTGCGTTGCTTATCTTCAAGTATAACTTTATAGTCAATGGTTAAATTGATAATCAATACATACCTAATTTAAATTATTCATTGAACATCATATCCATCATAATATGTGTATTTGTTCGTAAATACGCGAAAGGAATTTAATTTCATCCAAGCCACGGCGCCACTGGGTTAGGACGTGTCCTTGCCGCTTTAAAAAGTAAATTACGAATGAATAGTAACTTCAAATGGTATAATATAATTTTTAATATTACAAGTAAAGTCTAAAATTAGAAAAGGTAAACATAATCTACTAGTTTTGGTTAAACTTTTCATGTAAAATTAAATTACATTAAAACGCTGATGAATGTAGAAATGTTTTTTTACCTGTGGAAGGTTATTCCGTGAACCTTTCTTTCCGTCCGATTCTTAGAACCAAAGACTACACAATATACAATATACAAAGTATAGCGTATTACTAGTCCCCCGCTCTTTCCTGGTCTAAGAGTTCAACTAGATCTATACTGTGGTCCAACCTTCTCTCGTAATCTGCGTTGGTCAAAGTTTGGTGCAACACAACATGACAATATGATATGGATGTAACTAAGACAAAAAATACTTAGCTCTATTAGAATCTGATAATAATAATAATAATAATAATAAAGCCATTAACACATACGCTGTATCAATATTAACATACTCATTTTGAGTATGGACCAATACAAACCTAGACGAACTCAACAGAGTAACCAGAACAACTATGACCAAATACAAGAACCATCACCCTAAAGCCTGCATAGAGAGACTGTACCTTCCCAAAGAAAAGGTGAAAGAGCACTAACAGACATCAGAGTCATCCACAATAAACAAATATCTTCTCTTGCACAATATTTTCACTCTCGACAAGACAGTACACTACACAGAGCTATCGCCAAAGCGGACAAGAAATACACGCCACTAGACTTACATACGCCACCAGACTGACATACACCACGACCCCCAACAACACAACAACCCACACACACACAACTCACCGAGACATGGTCTACCAAATCACTCCATGGGAGGCACTACAATATGGGCCAGAGCAACCATGTTAACAAACAACTATCATACAACTGGCTCAAACAAGCTCTCATCTTCCCTGAAACTGAAGGATTCCTATACTGGCCATACAAGACCAAGTTATCAAAACGCCGAACTACAGAAAATACATAATAAAAGACCCGATCATAACAACAGATAACTGCAACCTGTTTAAAGAAACCATCGACCATATCACATCAAGGTGCAAACTACTAGCAGCAAACGACTACACAGAAAGACATAACAATGTGGGCACATGTGAAAAAGAAAATCCCAATAATAATAATACCTATGTGTTCTTTCAATGTTCGATACACTGTAGTTTGGGAAATACCTAAATCTCCCGAATTTACCCGAACGCTTAGCTGAGGATTAAACTCTACGTACGCTAAAACGTTAATAACATTTTCCTCAGTTCGTCGGGTACGCCGTCTGAGGTATAAGGGGCGAATGACACTTTCCGTGGTACGAAAGCGATTTGCTAAACTAGTAAACATTCTGCTACCGTATCGGCGTCTTTGAGGATATCTCAATGCGTATAACCTTGCAGCTATAGTTGCATTTTGCAGACACTCAAAATAAATAGCGATAATGTCAACCGCTTCTTGCAACTGCAAAGGCATTTTAAAAAAACACAAGATTCTGACGTGAAAATTGTTCAATTTTTGACATTGTCACATCTTTTGTTTCCAAAGCTTACTTGATATTAAAATCTACACGCTAAATGGATTATTATAGTTATAAGTTATCATGCATTCTTATCCAACATCATTAAATTATCCAAAATAGTTAAAAATTATACAGATGGGTTTTAGGTATTGCAGATATGTATTTATAAATTTAATTTATACTTTAAAAAGCGACCTAGTAGGAAATGCTGGGTCGTTAAATGTATTAAGTCATAAAGTTCGAACGTATCTCACATAAACTATCAGATGAAGGTTGGCTTACTATGGAAAACCGTCGCATTTTGCAGTGTTTTTGTTTTTATAATAAAATAGTAAGGAGTCATAAACCACCGTATTTGTACAATAAAATAAGATTTCGAACAGATGTTCATAATTTATCTACTAGGTTTAGGGACTTATTTCACTACCATTACATTACACATCATTATTTGAACATTCATTTTCATATCAAATCTATAAATTGTAAAACAATATTTCCGATAATGTAAAGAATACTTCTTATTTTAATTTTAAATTTCAATGTAGAAGAATATTATTTTCAAACAATGTAACACATAATCCAAATGATTACGTTATTATTTTATTTTTTCGTTATATTGTTTGTATTCATAATTCTACGACTTAGGTTGTTTACTGTGAAAATTAGTTGTAATACAAGTAACTTTTACGTTTTAGCTTAGGTCATTTAGGTTATAGGCATATAATAATTATTATTTTTTTATAAACATACAAGGTTTCGGTGGAAGAATAGAGTATTAGCTACTCTAAACCGCGCCTTGAGGTTGAGTAATACATTTTGTTTATTTTTATTAAAGTATATTTACGTGGTTATTAGACTCAATAAAGTTATATTATTATTATTATTATTATATTTTCTAATATCTTCGATTTGAGAAAAGATAGCCACTTGCGGTTTCGGACAAATTATTAGATTTTTTTCTCTTTTTAACTATGTGAAAAGGTATATATCATTGTATTTAAATTTCAAAAATTTCGTAAAAATATGTCTGATTTCAATTTAGCGACTTCTAGCTGCGTTTGTAAAACGTAAACAGATATCGTTTATATGATCAAAAATGAGGCTTAAAAACCTCTTTTAAACGAGACCAAGTTCACTCAACTCGGTTAAGCCGAATCGGAGTATTTTTCCAAATTAAAGTTTAAGTTTCTCCCACTACTTTATTTTAGATCCTAGAAAAATTACACATGAAACTTTTTTGTTCAAAAAACATTGAGTATTAAAATAGTATACATACATACATACTTATAAATATACATTTCTTGGCATTTTTTTTTAAATTATGTTTATATGTTTTGACGTCACAATTTCGTCCCCTAGCGGCTGACCTACAAACTTGAAAATAATTTTCATTAATTTCTCTTGGACACATTTATAATAAATTTTTTTATTTCAAGTCTCTATGTGTCACGGATTCTGAGATATAACCGGCTATCTCTCTTAGTGGAACACCCGATACATCTTTTTCGAACACTCTGCACTAATAAATTCAATTATTTCATTCACAGGCTATTACAGTACACCTTCTTCTACAAGAAAAAAAATTCAAAACAAATAATTATGTGTTGTATATGAGAAAAAAGTACCATTATTTTCTGGTCCGAAAACTTAAATTTTGACATAAAAGTATCTGAAGTGTATTTAAGTGTATAATGTTATTCACAAAAAGTATTAATAATTTTATACAGAATCTATAAATGTAATAATATGCAGGGTTTCCTCATTTGAAATAAGGAAGTTGATAGTTACTTCCGGTATAACCGGAAGTGAAGCCGACTTGTAAATATTTTAGTCGAGTGTCTCCTAATCTTGTAAGCGCAGTACCACAGAGTAATAATACTATCAGAGGAGCAACTCAACGTCGGCGCGTTTGATCTTTGTAAAACAACGGCAGCCATGTTGAAAGACTAGAAATTCAGGACCGTATTTGTTGTAGATGGATATGCAACCACATATACCTTGTTGCTTACAAGAGCCATATATAAGGACTGAGGGCAAAAAACATTAACATTGAAAAACTTGCATAACTTTTAAACCACTAAATAAATTTTCAAAAAAATTAGTTTTGGATAGGTTATTTATTATATAAAAATTAAGAAAAACAAAAAATCAATCAGACTTATCGTCATAAAAAATTTTGAGCTTGTCGGGAATGGTCTCCATCATGGCTTTTATGGTGGTGCTCGACACTTTCTTGGTCCCTACGGTCCACATTTTTCTAAAACTTTCAATCGATTTTGTAGCTTTTTTGTCTGCTTCAAGTTCTTTTCACCAAAGCCCAGTACCGCTCGATTGGGCGAAGCTCATGGCAATTTGGTGGGTTAGCCTCCCTGGGTACAAAATCGACATGATTCTCTTTGTACCATTTTTTTGTCTGCTTACTGTAATGGCACACAGCTAAATCCGACCAAAAAAATGTGGATACCTTATGTTTACTCAGAAAAGGCCGCAATCTTTTTTGGAGACACTCCTTCATGTAAATATCGGAGTTAATTGTTCCATTTGTTATGAAAGATTGGCTTCTTTCACCGCAGCTACAAATCCTGCCAAACGAGATATTTTTTTGGAAACTTAGACTTTATTTTAGTTCTAAACTTCTTAGGAACATTTCCTCGTCCACAGGAAACATAAAACTCCTGACCAGGTAGTTGAGAAAAATCGGCGAGGACGTCAGTCTCATCGTCCATCAGGCAACATTGAGGTTTTTGGAGAAAATCTGCTCTCAACTTTCTGGCTCGTTTCTTGGCTGCAATGTTTTTTTCCGCATTACGATCTGGAGTTATTTGAACTTGGTAGGACTTAAATCCACTCTTTTTTTTTATTTTTCAAATTGTCTTTTCCGACAAGTCGACTTTTGCAGCTAATTTCCGGTTCGATATCAGCGGATTCTTAACCATCGCAGATATTGCCATTTGCACCTTTTTGGTGAATGAAAACCCCCTAGTCGTCCACTACCTGGTTTCCGTGTTATGGTAAAGTCTTCCTTGTACCTCTTGATGACTTTTGCTGCCACTTGCCTGCAAACTTTTGCCTCCTTTACAATGCGAACGACTGACCATTGTGGACTCGCAACAAATTTTTTAATGATTAATCTATTTCAAAGCCTACTATATCAAAATTTTGTAAAAAAATTATATGGTATAAAAGTTATGCAAGTTTTTCAATGTTAATGTTTTTTCGCCCTTAGTCCTCATATATGTCATAGTTTGTACCGGGTGGCCAACTAAGAATGGACGCCGGCTATATTTCGGGAATTATAAATCTGACAATATTGAAAAAAAAAAATTTAATAAGTAAATCGACTACGTAAAATCGCGGAAAATTATTTTCAAGTTTGTAAGATGGCCGCTAGGGGGCAAAACTGTTATGGCCGATCATAAAATTAGCTCTTTCAAAAATATGCAAATATAAATATATTTTAAATATTGCCGTAGTAAAGACTGCAAAATTTCAGATTTTGTTTGTTTAGGGTATTTTACTCTGTCTTAGAAAATGTAGTGGTGGGGGAACGTCAAACATATTTTTATTTAAATGCAAATAACTCTGGTATAAGTTAACGGAATTAAACAAACTAGGTATCGTTTAAAAGAGCTCTTCATACTTAATAATATGCAGTATAAAGATAGTCCGAATAAATTTTGACGTGATAGCTAGAGGGCGCTGTTTAACATTACAACAATTATTGCACATTATCATAAGATTTTTAAATAGCACCCTATGTATCTTTTTACACAGTTAAATAGAGTACAATATTCCTAAACAGTCGGCGCAAACCGCAACTTCCTGTCTTTTTTTAAACCGAAGATATCAATAAAACAAATGCTTGACCGCTAACTATGCAACATCTATTACATATTTTACGTAGAAAATGAATTTAAATTAATTAAAACCATTTAATTAATGCCGTCCTAAATGTTCAAACAATCGTTTATCGTTTTCGATGCACTTAAACATCTAAAACCGACAATGTATGCAAAAGAAGAGAATAAAATGGTAAGTAATAATCAGTTCTTAACGAAAGCACCCGTCATAAAATTAGTAGGCTCTTAAACAAAATTGGAAGCAATACGTCAAACTATTGGAACAATTGAATTTCATGTCAATATCATTTAGTTGCTATTTTTCAAAGCTTGTTCTCGATTTTGTTATTGCGTGTGATTGTTTGAGTTTTTCGTGTAGTTTGAGTTTACTTGTTGTTGTTTGTGTTACGTTACTGTTAGTTTTTCTTGTCGTTTTTTGTGTTACGTTAGTTTTGTTAGTATTAGTATTAGATAGTCTTAGTGCTGTGCTGTTGTGTTACAAAATGCTTTATACCAACGAAGAGTAATTTGACATGATAGGTGTCTATTTTGAATGCATGAGAAATGCTACAGTTGCTGAAAGGGTATGCGCAGTAATATCCCGATAGACGGCACCCGAGTAAAAAGGTTTTTCTGCGAGTTATCCATGGTTTACAAACAACTGAAAGCGTTCATGTTCCCGTATACCGTAAACAACACAGGAGACGTACCGAAGAGAACATTATTAATAATTTAGCTTATGTGCAGTTTAATCCACACCTAAGTACTAGAAGTATTGCACAAGATCTGGGAGTAACTCGATCTACCGTTCAAAACATTCTCAAAGAGCACAAGTAAGCGAATCTTCAATGTTGAAACTCTACTGTAAACTTACAAAGGTTTACTTAATACTTATCCTACTGTTGAATCAGTAGTGATCATCTTACATCTTGTAGGTTACATACATATCACTTAGTCTTGCATCAGGCATTGACTGCTGCAGATTTTGATCAACGACTAGACCATTGCCACTGGCTCTTGGGTATGATGGCAAACGATCCCCAAATTCTATCACGTATATTGTGGACAGATGAGGCTACCTTTCATAGTAATGGCAGTGTAAATGTTCATAATATGCACTATTGGTCATGAACGAATCCGCACTGGATGCAGAAAGTTCAGCACCAAGGTCGTTGGTCTGTAAATTGTTAGGCAGAGATTCTAGAAGGGCAAATTATCGGTTCATTCCATTTTAATAACCAACTAAATGGCCACAATTACCTACAGTTTTTAACAGAGCAATTGCCGATTCTGTTAGAGGAAGCGCCCCTAGAAATTTGAAGGCAGATGCTGTTCCAGCACGATGGCTGTCCAGCCCACTTCGCAGTGAATCTTCGTCAATTTTTAGATCCCAACTACCCTGGTAGATGGATAGGACGGGGCAGCATTTTTCCATGGCCGGCTAGATCACCGGATTTAACATGCCTGGATTTTTATTTATGGGGTCGAGTAAAAGATATAGTTTTGCAACCGGACCCACTACACGTGATAACATGATTGGACAAATAAGGGACTGTATGCAAACTATTTCAGTAGCTGAACTAGAGAGTGCAGTTTGGTCTAAGCTGGAAAGGATGCTTAAGTGCATCGAAAACGATGGACGGCAGTTTGAACATTTAGGACGGCATTAATTAAATTGTTTCAATTAATTTAAATTTGTTTTACGCGTAAAATATGTAAATAGAACGACAAAATGGAATTCAAATTACCACAAGTAATGTCCTGGACTGGAAATGTGTCTGAAAATTTAAGCAAAATCTGAATATTTATTTAGTAGCTTTAGGTCACAGAGTAACAAATACTATCAGAGGAACAACTCAACGTCGGCGCATTTGCTCTTTGCAAGAGAACGGCATGTTTGAAGATTAGAAGTTCAGGATCGTATTTAGAGATTTTAATTCTAACGAGTGATTGTGCCGAATGCTTGTAAGAGCATTATAGAAACACTGATGCCCGAGTACATTTAGCTAAGAAATTGATTAATGTCCTTGTGTAAGTTTTAGTACAAATCTATGAGTATATACTATTGAATTTTTATTAACATGCCAGCAAGTATTCATGAATGGAAGAACATTGCAAAGGAATTTGAAACATGGAATTTTCCAATATGCATTGGTATAGTGCTCGGTCATTTTATTACAATTATTACATTACAACTATTAAGGAACACACAGCATTTCTATTGGAACTAAATTCCATTAACAAAAATGGCACAACAAGATGGAAGTCGCTGAACTAATAATGCAACTCACAGAACAATTTTTTGTAATTACTTTAATTCGCCTGATGGCGGTGTAGAGTGACAAAATAGAGCAATTGGCATTGTATAACTATTACAAACTCTGAAATTGTTCTTGTTTGTTATGTATGATTATCTAATAAATATAAACAACAAGTATGTACTTATTATTAATGTATTTAGAAGTAAATTAATGCACGAAAGTTAAAAATCGAATTAGGTATTGTAAAACTTAAAATTAATTATTTTTTTGAAGACCATTCCGGTGAATTCCACGAATAGAATATTGCTCCTCAATTTTTTGAGCTGAGTTGCAACAAGTCTTCGGCTGTTTTCTCCTAACTTTTCTTTTGTACCGCTTCACTAATTTTTCCTAAATTTTTGGAATCTTTTCTTCTTTTTTTCCATTTGGCAGGAACATCGACAGTTACAGAAGAATGTTTGTTAGTTGACCTACTTCTAGGTGTACCACATGATGTTGACAAGTGTTCTCCACCTATTATAGAATCATGTGATTTTAATAGTCAACCATCATCCTGGTTTCGTATTCTCTAATAATATTGTAAATATAAGTTTACCTACAACTAATTTGAGGTTTTTAGTTACCAAAGGCACGTCTATCTACGGTCAATATATCTTGTTGTGAGTTTCGCCACTGTTCTTCAGTACTACGTGTAGCAAAAGATTACTTACGCGATCGAATTTCTAATAACTCGTTTAAAAAATTTATATGCTTGAAACACTGTAAATTTTGCTTACCTCTTCTTCACTAGTTCAGTTCGTTGGAATACATTGTGCAAGGTCCTAACAATTTTTGTTGTACATCCACCTGTGTTATTGATGAAATTAATGTCATTAGGCTCTGGGATCGTTTAATGCTAAGCTTCGCAGCTGTTTATTGTAATAATGTTTGTTTTTAAGCAAAAACAAACAATGATGTAATTTTCCATTACAAAAATTGAAAATACCTACCTAAGCTGTACTTACTCAGGCAAACTGTGTTAAAAATTGTCTCAAAAATAGAGCAGGTTTTATGTTTTATGACAAAATCTAAACACACGTATTAGTTCTTTGGTTAACCAATGCTTAATCGGTGCGTTTAACTTTATTTTTGTAAAATTTACAGACGCATAGTACATATGCTACGTTTTCGTTAGAGATGTGTGTGGTACTTTCAAATATTTTACTTATAAATGCGAAGAATTTCACACCAATTATTGTTCCAAAAATAGTGTCAGTATCAAACAGAAATATTTTGAACAAATCAATATTCTTCACAATTTAGATTGATCCAAAAATTGTACAATTTCTTGATCTAGTCTGGGAACATGGCGAATACCAATGCGCAAGATGGGATGCGCGTACTTTCCCCTTCCACGAGAGTTGTTCCTCTAGATGTCTAGATAATATCTTTACTCTGTGGCAGTACTAAATTTTAAAATTTTTGGTGTCACTAGTTCTCGAGATATTTCTAATTGACGGTTGTTCTGCGCACCATGTATATATTATGTATTATCACAGGGTGTTCTCTAATGTATGCAAAAAACACTAGAAGGTAATACTTCGGCACCAAAAAATAAGGGTAGCTATTCATATATGCTTATTTCCGAAAAAAAACTTTACTGTTTCGTTGTTTAAATGTGAGCGGAAGCCCGTACAATAAGAAACTAACGAATAATGAAATAGAATAAAAATGTACCTGAAGTACTGTTAAATTGTAAAGGATGTTCGAACTTAACTTTTCCTTTTAAAACGCCTTAGTAGTAGTCTTTTTCATGGATCCTAGGCGAACATGCTGCTTTACCTACAAATCGTTCTCCTTATGTACAAAATTTTTAATACTTCTGATCTACAGTGCATTCTGATTTCTGATCTACACGGAAGCGCACTCTGTTGACGTAAATCATAAATTTTAGGAGGTGGAGAAGAGAGCGTTTTAAGGTTAAACATTTCCGGCATTTATAAAAACAGAAGTTTTATTTTACTCAAATAAATTTGGCACATAAATAAAATGCGCAGAATTGAAGGTTCAATGGGAGGAAGGGGATCAGATGATGAACGTAACAAAATAAGAGTAGCCGTATTATCAAATTTCGTCGTATTTGGAGTAATAATTGCTCTCATCCGAGCAGGTAATATATAAAATATCTTAACTTTAGCAAGAGTTATTTATAATTTATTTTGCAGCACCTCTAGTACTGAAAAATTAATTGTTGATGTTTTCCAAATATTAGAAGTTTCAAATTTATTATGTAAATGTTTGAACTAAATTATATGTTTATATTTGTTAATTGTATTGCGAATCTTAATACAAATCTAGACACTTGATTTTGTATTATACTTCTACGATAAGTTTTATTAAGAAGACAAAGGTACGAAGTGGAAAAGGAATATTACTTAATTAAGGTTTCAAGTACACCTGTTCCGTTATTATTTAATAATTACATGATACGGGTTTTAATTCCAATTGTCATAAAGTAATATACATGATTTTGTATCGTTCATGCCTCATAGTATAGAACAGACGTCCTCACTTCTACTTGAATCAACGGTTTTTTAGAAATGGCGTTAATTATGGGGAACATTGAGGGGTAACAATTTCTGAATATACTTCTATATTTAAAAATAATTACATTCATTGCATTCATAGTACGCAATTAACTCTTTTGTATATGTCGCAGAGTCTTGAACGATCGCATGTGACTCTTCCAGTGTTGCCCATTTTTATTTTGATTTTTAAACTTGTTTTTGGTACGACATCTAAAATTGCTGCTAAACAAAAATTCAAGATGGCTGCTTACCATATACTCGCTCCAACTTTCTTAATTTAAATAAGAATTGTACTAGAATTTTTAGTTATTATATAGAACTTTTAATTCTGTTTTTAATGCTGATGATAATGTGGGATTGAATGAAAATTATCGGCAATTTACTTGTTTTTACATTTTAATCAAGCAAAAGCTTGCACGAGAAACTAAATAAAATAAAACCATTAAATTTAATTTGAAAAGATAAATAAAGTATTCAAAGTAGTCCTCATTTAACAAAATCTTTATCTTTATTAATACAATCTCAATCTGGGACACTTTGTATACGATACTGCGAGTGTTTTAATGTTCAAATACATTTTTTCGTTTTGTTTTAGTTTCATGAACAATCCTTTAATTAAAATGTAAAAATAATTAATTTACTGTTAATTTTTATTTAATTCCACGTCACCTTACAATATTAAAAAGAGAATAAAAAAGTCTTATCTGATGACCAACACATCTTAATATAATTCTTATTTAACTTTAGAAGTTGGAATGAGTACTAGGATAGCCAATTTTGCATTGGTTTCACTGAAAAATTGATTTTTATATAATTTTTCTTATATCTATTTTGCTTAGGAAAATATTTGATATAAAAAAATAACAGATTTTTTAAATACGCACACTCAATCTGGAACAGCCTATACAACGTGAATCAAAAATACGTACCCTGCTTCAAGTGCATATTTTACAAATAAATTGAAGCTGAAAAGTCGGATAACATTTTTCTCCAAAATGTACGACTATAAAGTGACAAGCCTTCAAAGTTGAATTTTCAAAATGGTTTTTCGCAAATAACTCGAAAACCTTTAGGAATTTCAAAATATTATTTCTTTCTTGATGAAAATTTTTTAGTTTGATTGGATTGTCTATGAGTGGACTGGAAGTATTAGTTTCCCATTGTTCCCTTATACTTTCTATTGCAACTCTGTGCGATTTTTAAGGTATTTTGGTGACTTTTTTGGGTCAGAGTTATTTAACTCTGCAAATTTGCAATTTATTCGAACACTCTGTCAAGTAAATACCACTAAACCTATAAGTGGGCCGTGGACTAAAAGTCATTGTTGTGATTTTTGATTAGTTTTCATACAATTTCTTTAAACATAATGAACAATAATCACTATTTCAGCTCTGAAATGGCAGATGCACATAACGTATTGCAGAGCTTTTGGGAATTGCTGAAGCTGTTCGTTATTTATATTCCTAGGCATTTCTATAAGTCGGAGGATACCAAATAATAAAAACGTTTACTAACACTGACCGGCGCCTTCGTGAAAGTGGTAAATATTTTATACATATCGGGTTCTCACAACTTGTTTGAAGCTATAAAAAATTGAGACTGGTAGGGAGACACTACTGCAAGTAAACCAGTTTTAGAACAAAGAGTGTTAGATGCAATTGACGCTGATCCTACAAGAAACTCGTCAATTGGCAAGAACAAATAATTCAAATCAGTCAACGACATGTGGAATTATTAAGGCGTCCATTATCGAAAGATACAAAAGCGTTGACCGCTATAACGATTTTCAAGCAAGAAATTACCCATTTGCCATAACGTGATAGTTCATACACCATTTTTTTAGATAATGATTTACCCGAGTGTTCACTAAAAGATGTTCATCTGGATGTTAGGGGTCGGATGTGATTCTTGCACGATGGTGCACCTCTTTATTTTGCACTTACCGTTAGGCGGTCATTGATTCGAACTTTTAATGCAAACTGGATTGGACGTGAAGGACCGGTTGTTTGGCTTTTGCATGTTCACCGAATCTAAACTTGATGATTTTTTTCTGGGATTTATTTATTTATTCGTATGGTACATTTTAAATATTGTATTGAGATGTAAGTGTTATGTATGGTGCCCCAAAAGATCAGTATAAACCTGGGGTCGTTCAAAGACACGGTTATTCGGTGCCAATTACCAACATCCATCATCTTCAGCAACAAATTTTTGATTACTCTAATTTAAAAAGAGATGATCTGCATCTATTTTTCAACGTACGTCAATCATGAAAAGAATTCTTAAATGCATAACAGTCAATGGTGAACATAGTTCGAACATTTAATAAACAAATTTGTTGTTTAACTTAATAAACTCTTTGACAATTATGACTTTAACTCCACGGTCCACTTACGAAAATTAAATGCGGTAGTATTTACTTGACTTTTCATTTTATCAACTTCAACCTAAAGGACCTAATTTGCAGAAAATTGAATAACGGGCCCAAAAAAGTCACCAAAATACTTGAAAGATCAGACACAAAAAAGTTGAAATATAAAGTCTAAAGGAACAATGTGAAAACTAATACTTCCAGTCCATTATCAGACAATCCAATCACACCAAAAAAATCCTCGCCAACAAAGAAATAATTTTTGTCGAAAATATATATTGAAATTCCTAGGTTTTCGAGTTATTTCCGAAAAAGTTTCCCAAAAAAATTGGTGTTTGCAGAAATTTTATCAAAAAATAAGTGAATACAAAAATTGTTCTTTTAGAAATGAAAGCAAGTAATTAAAGTGAAAAATAGTGTTGAGAAGCAGAAGAGATAGAAGTGTGGACAGGTTGCGGGGTATTTCAGATACAGAACATATGACAATAAAGATGAGTGATACATAAGAAAACTAACACAAAACGGGTGGTAAAGTAGTTAGAATAAAGAATTTTTTTATTTTGGTCGAGTTACAGAGCTATAAAAGCACCCAAATGAGTTCTTTTATAGATATAGAAGAATTTTTATTCCGAGCGGTGGTAACACTGATTTGATATTAAACGTCAAAGCTGTCGTTACGTTCGGTGTGCGTTATTTTAAATCGTAATTAATGTTCAGTAGATTTATGTATCTACTAATTTTTGTTTCCACCCATTTTTTTTAATTAAACATATGATAAATGTACTAATTAAACTTAAACTAGCATTTAAACCAAAGTTTAGTGAAAATATTGCCACCCTACCAATTGTACTTCAAAATTCCCTAAATTTAAAAACTCGCGAAATTTTATTTTTAAATCAATCTGAAAAGCCCAAGATAAATAGTATAAAGAATTCAGAAGGCATTTTAGCAACTCGTCTTATAAAATGCGTCTTCTGAAACTTAGTTCTTTAATATACTATTAAGATCAAATTGGGACACTTTGGTTCTACAAGTTAAATAAGCAGATCTACTTTAATGTTTAGGATGTATAGTACTTTCGTACATTCTTTAGAATTAAACAAAGAATAGTGGTGAAAGAATTACTGTTCAGGTAAATGGTAAACACTAATACATTGCATTGAAATAATTGTTTTCTTGAATTAAATCCTGTCCCGAGGTTATCACTTAACGTTCATCACATTTTATTTTTAATATTCAATGTATTTAATATTTTAACCGTATTTTTTGTTATTTATTTTTAGATTTTTAAACAATTTTTCTATTTCTACTTTAAACATGTCGCGTAATAAATATCAATTTAATTAACCAAACTAATTGCAATACTAGGAAGGGTTTCGTTTTTAACGTTTTTTTAAAATACGCAATACACGAGTGAACCTGTTTTTATTTGCAATCATATAAATAACTATTTCACTCATATCAAAATTTTCACACTATCTAGCACAAAATAAGAGACAACTGGTGTTATCGCGACGTCGAATAGCAAAAGCTGTGCTTGTGGTATCGTTGTTTTGCACTTTAAGTACGCCAACCACCGCTGCCCTCGTTGTCGTGACGCTGTTTTGGACGTCAACGAGGTCATTCCTCCTCTCCGTCCGGGTGCCGTGCTTGTGGTATCGTTGTTTCGCACCTCAAGTACGCCAACCACCGCAGCCTTCGTTGTCGTGACGCTGTTTCGGACGTCAACAAGGTCATTCCCCCTCTCCATTCGGGTGCCGTTTCGCACCTCAAGTACGCCAACCACCGCTACCCTAGTTGTCGTGACGCTGTTTCGGACGCCGCCAACGAGGTCATTCCCACATCCCGCACACACCGTCCGTACCGACTTGCTAAACCAAACCTGCCCCCCCCCACCCACGCTTAGCCGACCCGTAGTTGCTACCAGGTGACAAAAGTATAAGGGCGTAAGTCTTGCTTAGCTTTGTTTAATCGTTTGCTAATTGCATAGAATGCTTTGCTTTGTTGACCGCTGTTGAACCTGCATCACCGTTTTATAATCTTGCCGAAATGAAGAGACTGATTTGTGTTAACATGGTAGTGTTTCTATTTCCGTAGTACAACACCTTTTTCAGTTAAGTGAAGCCTTGGATTTAACTTTCTCCACTAGAGCTACCTGATCGCACCCGGCCGAAGGAGAGTAAACTCCTGGCGCCCGAGACCGCACCGCTCCGAGAATCCTGCTGGAACAAAATCTGTTACACTAGAGTTGTGTTATGTTTTCGCGATGTTTAATGTTTATTAATTTTTAATTAAATGATTCATTCAATTGTCTTATCAAATACCATTCGAGCTTGTGTTTATACTAGGAACAAACTTTTATTTTCACAAAACTCAAGCTTTGTTGCTGATAGGTAGGTAATTTCCATATAATATGTTAATACTACTCGAACAAATAACGTAAGGTAAAACTTATTTTCGATAAGCAGGATGTAGAAGAAAATAGTAGCTATACTTATTGTAAATCCTTCTTTTCATTATTGTCGTTATTTTTAAAACCTACGGTAATTTGTTGTGTTTAACAATAAAACATTCATTTACGCTAAATTATGATTAAAGCCCCTTTCATAATAAACACAAATATAAAAATAATTCAAACCTAAAACATAAACGCGTGTATGTACACATCAAACGTAAATGTAAAAATTGCTGTGCGTACTTTTGTTACGTCCTAAAAAACAAGAAATAACTAAATCACGAAATAAAAGACGTCGATTATTTCGCTCATCTTACTTTGTTTGTTGGTACACGCGTGGACTTTAAAGAAGCCCACACCCGAGGCGTTTTACAAGTAGGTATTAAGTTTGCACATCTTTAAATGTTTATAACACTTCAGGTATATTTTCTATTGTATTAAAGTACCGACGCAAAACACTTTAACCGGTTTCGTATTGAATCTAGTTGCAATCCCGCCTACTACGATTTTCAAAATACTTAACAGCCTGCAGTAAACAAATAATTATCTTTTCATTATTCAACAATGACACTGAGCCGTATTCACCGATGTTTTTAGATCTGTCTCTAAAACTAGTTTTAGTAAAAGTTACTCCCAATAACCATGTTTAAGTATGCAATTAAATTTGTCTTTAAATACAGTTACTTCGCAGTTACAAAAGTAATTTGAGTTTAAACGTAAAGTTGAATGGTTCAAATTTAAAACTAATTTTAAAACTACTTATAAAAGTACTTCCAAGATTTAAAAGTGGCGATGAATACGGGCTATGGTAATTAATTTATATATTTATTAAACCATTCTATTTTACAAAAAGAAAACTATTACGTGCTTATAGGATATGTATAGCACTTGGGTATAAGCTCAAAATTCAACCCATTTTTAAATTTTAATATACTTATACAGTGAGTAATTTTAAGTTCTATTGTTACTCACTACTTTTACTTATTTGTGTAATTACTTGAATGGTATCGATCTTCCTACTTAACTGTGTTTCTTAATGACGTTCCTTTATTCAATTTGAAGTATTTTGTTACCGTGATACCTGTATACAAAGAAATGTAATCACTTTAAAAGTGAATATTCTAACGACCTTCATTGTTTAAGTGCAAATCGTTCCAATTGTTTTCATTTTTGAAATGCATTCTAAAACACCTTATTAATTTGCCCCAGCCTATATTCGATTAAAAAATCCCTTGGACAGTGGTTGCTATAAATATTGTTTAATTACAATTTTATAATTTATATTAGTTTAAGTAAAAAAATGAGTTGAGTATTGAGTTTATATCCTAAATTATTGCATGGTTTAATGAATATATAAATTGAAAGCAACGTTTCTAATAAACAAGTGATAATTCTTTGTTTACTGCATGTTATAATGTATTTTGAAAATCGTTGTTAATACGTGGGCAGAATTGCACCTATTTCTATACAAAACTGGTTAAAGAGTTTTGCGTCGGCTTTTTAATATAATAGAAAATTTACCACCATATGTTAAATGAGAGTACCGCAGCTTTGTAGAAATCATATACGGAAAAATGTTAAGCTGAATTTGCGCATTTCTAAATTTTACATAATTTTTATGTAAATGTTGAATCTTTTTCAACTTTAAATCTGTTCTTATGTATTTCAAGGACGTCTCGTAAACACAAACACAAAAGTAACTAATCGTCACGTAAGTCAGACAAGTCACGTAAAGAATCGTTGAAATAATGTTTACGTTTTAGGTTTAAGTTTTTGTTTCTCGTATGGTAATATATTATTAACAATTAAATTTAATAACTGCTAATAAAAGACATATAATAATACGCAATTGTTATTAAAGCATTTACTTTAATATTGTGTTTTGATTATGTTTTGAAATTTTGCTAAATTTGAATGTTGTAATTAAATGATGTTTATTGGTGCACTGTTTACTTCACAATAAAACATACTTTCAGAAAATTTTCACTTTCTTGTTAATTAAAATAATAAGAATAAGTTTGAGACTCTTTCTAGAGTAATGGATGAAAAATCTAAAATAAAAAAAAAAAAAAACACGGTTAAAATACTAAACTTAATCATTGAATGTTTAAAAATAAACATGGAATTGTAGCATTGGAACAGGATTAATAAGAAAGAAAAGAAAACAATCTCTTATTAATATGTTATATAACTTGTGCGAACGCACACCTACTCTCGATTCATTTCACGAATACTCTCGATTCATTTTACTAATTCCATGTACTCTGCATTCATATTGATTAGTCAAATGATGAATGTTAATGTAAGTGCTAAGGCCAATTATTGTTCATGATTGTCTGCTCTTTAGGAGCTAATTCATTTTTGTGAATTAACGCATGGGTAGCATGTTAGCTTTGCTTGTTCAGTTATTATGTTGTGTAAATAAGTAATTAATAAAAAAATTGTTATTTTAATCCAAACCCCAAAGCTCTAATTTTGACATATATTTTTATGTCTTTGGTTATTACAAAGTATAGTAGAAGACGAAAATATTTAAAATGTGAGTTTAGTAAAAATCAATTTGTATTATCAATGCTTTATTAGTTATTTCAGAAACACGTACTGTTATACAAAAAAAAACAATATTCCTATAAAAACATAATAACATAAGACTAAATACAGAAACATTATTGGTGGTTAAACAATATTAATGTTGACAATTCCCTTCTAATAGGTGTGCCTTGTATTGTACGGCTGTACCTTTTTGATAAATTAAAAAAGCGAATTTTGGTGTAACACCTAATAATGTGTCTAACTAGCAAAAATCCATGATTTCCTTTACTCAGCGATGATGTACTTACTTAAAAAATGGTCAATGTTAATAAATAAAAAATAAAACCTACGTGTGAAAACTAATTCCTTCCGGTTTAAAACGTCCAGAATTACTGCATCCCGGAACCGAACACGACATATTCTCTAAAACTGATGAAACTAGTTTAAAACAATCACAAACAAAAACAGATGATCGTCCCTGACCAATTTACACCTTCAAAATGGCGGCCTCAATCGCGTTCTATCTAAATCGGATTTGCACTCGTCAAAGCGTGTTCTCCTCACCCTCTATATCTCTGTGTAGAGCCTTGTGTAGAGGCACCTTAAAAATATATGGCGTTTCATTAAAAACAAGTTGAAAATGCAAGGCATTGTCGCAACGAACTTCATATTATCCAAATATGAATATCGCGGGGGCTCGGCGTCCCCGTTGCCCGATTTTAATGCACATCAAAACTTAAGCTTTGGACACCAAGCTGAATCGACTGATGTATCACACAATGATGTCCGACCATTAGAAAGGCCTCGGACGGACGCACACACGGACGCACGGACGACAAATCGATTTCATAAACGAACGAAGTTTGTTGAAAACCGTGTTTTTTGCCATCCCGAAAAATGGAACACTCTGTGTATTCGTCAAAAATAATTTTTTTTGGTAGATCCGTTTAAACCAATTATGTTTAGTATAAACTTTGTTTACCTACTGTTGAGTTACGCTAAAATTCGCCTAGTATTTTGGTATAATATATATAAAAAGTTAAGTCGTTGATTGAAATATTGGTAAAGATAGTCAACCTTACGGGATTATGCGACCCCGAAATTTGTTCTAAACATCAGAGGTCGGTAGTATCGCTTTGTGCTAAGAAAATACGTCAATTGTATTGTAGAATTTACAGAACAGTATTGCCGATAAATGTGAAATAGAAAACTGTAATTTTGCTGATAGTTTATGCTAAGGCACGACATTGTTGCCAATGCATCATGCCGTTGATTGAAATATTGGTGCATTGAGTCAATGTTGACAAACAAACAAAAACATGCGTTCTACAATATACAAGAATTTATTGATTTTTGTCGACGTACTAATTAAATGTGTGTCCTTTGTTATATATTTTTTTCTATTGTCTGTTAATTGTTCAATGTAATAATATTTATTTGTATCTTTCTTACGTAAGGTTATAACAATGGTTATACCATCATGACAAACACATATATGTACAAAGATTGTATACATACACATGTGAATAAAGTTTATTATTATGAAAAAAACCTGCAGATTTAAAAGTATTAATTTCGTAAAGAAATCGTTGAAAAACGTTCTCCCAAAAAAAAACAATTTCTTTAAATACTTTTGAAAATTCCATACTCATATATTTATTACATTAACATCGTTTATCCGTTGAAAATGTTTTAAAATCTATTAGGCTTACGCAAGTAAATTTCTAAATTTTGGTCATTGAAATTAAAATTTTTTAACATAGAAACGCTATCCCTTTTTATGTTGGAACGAATGTTGAATTTTCTTATATTACAATCTAACGTACTCAACTGTTTGCATCTAAACAATATTATAACAAGCCTACTCATTTACTAAAGGTGTTGCTAAAAGTATGCAATTGTAGAATTTCTGACTAAGCCGATAAGGAATGTGACTCATAAACGATAATCCGGAAGACTCCTCGTAATACATTTGTTTCAATATCAACTTTAGGTGTACTTATATTTTAAGATATGATAAACGCATTAAAGAAGCATCTATGCAAAGCTTAATGATTATCTGTTTATTTGTTACAATGAAAATATTAAAATCAAGATTCAGAAAAACAACTGGCATTATCATTGTATTATAAATCGCCTACCGCTTACAAATTTATGTTGAACCATTTAGGATTTGTTTTGCCAGCAATTTCAACAATCAAGTCGTGGTTGAAAATTATTGTTAATTTAAGATCGGGGACAAATAATGTTCTTATACAAAAATTTAAAAAAAGTTGAAGGAATGACAGACAAAGAAAAGCAGTGCGTGGTAATGTGTAACGAAATTACTTTAAAACGAAATTTAAATTATAACCAATATTGGGACTACGTTGAAGGATATCAAGATTTAGGGGAATTAGGACGTAAACCGTTTTAAGTAACCATGGATTGGTTTTTTTATTTGAGAGGAATATTGTATAATTGGAAAATTCCATTTTGTTATTTTCTCAGTAGTGGTTCAGTTAAAAGCGAAATATTATGTACTCTTATAAAGCAAGTGATGCATAAGTTGTTTCAAATTGGATTGAAACCTCGAGCGTTAGTTTGCGACCAAGGATCTAATAACAGAAGTGCTCTATCTTGTCTAGGCGCCACAAAAGAAAATCCAACAATTCAAATCGACAATAACAAAATATATGTAGCGTATGATCCTCCTCATTTACTAAAAAGCTTAAGGAACAATGTCATGAACAGCAAACTGGAAATAGTCGTCAACAATAAAAAATTCAGTGGACCGATTTTGTCAACACTTTTATATTGATCAGTGTAGCAGTGTAGCAAGATCCATGTTAAAATTACGGACAAACATATTAACCCATCAAATTTTCAAAAGATGCGTGTTAAATACGCCGCTCAGGTATTTAGCAATTCTGTATCTGCAGCAATTAGCAGTGCTGTGATGACGGGTCAATTAACAAGTAATACGGCGTTAGATACTGCATCTTTTTTAAAACAATTAACAACATTTTTGACTGTTTAAATAGTTTTTCAGTAAATGATCCGAATCCCTACAAGCGTGGTCTTTCAGTTTTTAAAGACATGCCATGCGAAACGTTGAAACGTTCTGTACAATACTTCAATTCCATCAAGTTTTATGAGAACGGTGTAGAAAGAAAAATATATACTGTATCGCAGGTTTCCAATGGACTATAAATTCAATTTTAAGTCTGTGGGAGGACTTAAAGGGAGAAGGAACTTTGTACTTTTTAACGTCACGAATAAATCAAGATCCTCTAGAAAATGCTTTTCAATGATTCGTGCTAGAGGAGGTTATAATGCCCAACCGTCTGCCCGCGAATTTAGGCTTGCATTACAACATAACATGCACATTTGCTTGCAAATACCAATAGAACAAGGGAATTGTGAAAAAGATAACGACGAGATACTATATGGTATAGATGAACAATTTAACACTAACTATGAGGAAGAGGATAACAAAATTGGGACAAATGAAAGTGTAGAAAATAATGAAACAAAGAGATCGTCTAGACTAGAACCTGTCTGGAGAACAAAATCAATGAAGACAATGTCGTAATTAATAGTTCTTTAGAATCTTGTTCAGTGTCGTATGTTGCGGGTTATTTAAGTCACTACATATATAAAAAGTACATTGTAATACGTGTAAGGAAATGCTAACAGTTAACGACTCAAGTGTTTTCAATGTGAACGAATCATTAATTCTATATAAAGATTACAGCAAATCTGATGGAATTAAATACTTACACAGACCATCACCCGAATTCTCAAAATTTGTGTTTTTTTATTGAAACTTTTACTGAAGAATTTCATCTTTTTAAAACAGATTATGGTTTATTGGAAAAAATTAAACTCCGTATAAAAAATGTCTCAACAGCAGTGTGAATTCATGGTTCAGAGAATGCGACACTCATAAACTGTTAATTATCGATCAGTTGGTTAAAATAAAACTATATCGAACCTTAAAGTGGGAGGCTAATAAACATATTTCTAATAGCTATAATTACAGTGATGTCACAAAACCACACCGTAAAATAAGAATATTATCTGCATAAATAAGTGTAAATGTTTGGATATGTTTTATGTATAGCATTGTATTAGGTACGTTATTATTTATGTGTAAATTGTTTGTAAATTATTACTATTATTTTAGATCAGTTGGAATTGTAATTTTTGAAACAATGTTTATAATTAATGAGCTATTTTTACTTTAATTAAACTATTTTAATTCGAAACCATGATATTTTGATACAGTTTCAAAGAGTAAAATCCTAACTTTTTATCTCTACTAACAGATAACAAAGTGTCACTTTTCGTAAATTATTTTTTCCCTCGGGAAAAAAGTGAGTACTATTTTTAACACCAAATTTCCCTCAATAATTTTCTAATTCTATTGTAATATGATTTTTCAATATTAAATCGTCATTTATTTCGTCACAGAAAAGAATAGTGTATTATACACGTATTATCCGCACCGCGTCGGGAGACAACACACCTCAAGCTAAAATCTAGTACTTTTATTTTTAGAAGTAATAGGAATAGGTTTTATTACCAAGTGAATTTAAATTTGAAGGTCTAGTGGAACCCACTTTCCCTAAAAAACTCGGTAACTTGTTGCCTTTTGAATTGAAAAATTTGAAAACCAATAGGTCTTTTCCACGTGACGTCAGAGTTAAGTAGTGGGGTTCAAATAACAGCTGATCTGGAGGTAAACAAAGTCTAAATAGACGTGTGTTATAGTTACTCTATTTTATATTTTTATGTCGTATTTCCGAGGTTTGTGGTAAAGATGTCTCGCAGATCATGTGGATCGACATTATTAATTAACTTTATTCATAAAGTGAGGTTTAGTTTAGCTGAACATAAAATGTAAATTGATTGCGATGGATTTTTTAAAATTGAACATAGTGATGTGATCAGCCACGTACTAATTTATATCAATAAATGTGAATAAATCAGTACATATTTCCACGAATTCTGTTTTAGGCGACGATTCTGCAGCACGTACAAAACGGAAGAAAAAATAGAACTTGATTATTCGTTTACATGGTGTTTTGTTAAAAAGTTTAATGCATTTAATTAGTGACATAAATCCGGCATAGCTGTAGCTGTAGCAATTGTCCATTTTAAACAGATACCGATACTATCGGTATCGCTGATGATAACAGCTTAGCTGTTGAAACACGTGTCCGAGTCAAGTTTTTGGTGCAGTTTTTGGTGTTTTTCTGTTGGTTAAATAGACGCTGCAGTTGGTGTTCCTTTCCTTTTATCAAGATAAAATATATGTACAAGAATACAGTTATCGATTCATAAATCTTTTTTAATTAAACTACGAAGTATTTATAATAAACAGAATTAACTATATAGACACTAATTTAATTATACACCCTTTATACAGTAAAATTACGAAATAAAACTATAAAACAAATCATTTTTACTTGGTTTATTTGGGTTATTTGCTTTGTTGCCCTCCAGATCAGCTGAGCGACGCCATATTAGTGACGTAGGTGGAAATGACTTATTTTTATTTAAAATCCTTTTCAACTGAACACGTAAAAACAAGTAGATACAAAAACCAATAATTTTGCGTTTCTGAACTCTAGTGGTATTTCTCCCAGTATGTTCTACTTTATTCCTAACGAAGTTATTAAATGACAAACAAATGTCAACATTATTATTTGCAAGTTAAAAAATAAAGTGCAAGCATAATTTGTAAAATAATTGTTTCTTATTTATCTAACACCGACCAAACCAAACTGTTTTAACAAATAACGCTTCGCATGTATTTTAGTAAATTATTAAAAAAAACATTGTCATTAAAATCCAAGATATGTATCATCAATAGTATTATTCATAAATGAAAAAATTCGTCACTTTTAATTACTAGTTAATACGTTTACTAAATATTTGAAAACGTTGCAACATTGTATTGACAAAAGTAAATTTTACGGATTTTATGTTGCGCCATTTTTACAACGGTGGAATAAATTAAACTATTCTATTTCAAGAATTGTACACATTATAACTTAGCGCTTCAGTACAGGTGAAAAAAGTAAACAAAAACGCAACCCAACATGCATATGTGAATTGCATCCGTGATACAAGCAAATACAAGCGGTTGACTATCTTTACCAATATTTCAATCAACGGTTAAGTTGATAATGAGAGTATGTATGGCATTAGACGGCATGAGTAATCGTTTTTTGTATGTATGATATTAAATAAAAGAATATATAAATCAAATATAAGTTTATTACAAGTGTTAGAAACAGAAAAACAAAGAATAAAACATAAAACCTACATCCAACGGACTAGCCATAAAGAAAGAACAGCGCCTGAATGATGGACCCTGTATTTGAATTAATTAAAATTAATGGGAAAAACCCTAACTTAGTTATTTTTTACCATAAAAAGAAAAACTTAATACCAATATAACACGAAGATTTCCAGCAATTTTAATGAACTTATCAAAAGAACAATCTAATATCGTATTTTAGAGATACGAACCAAACATTGTTTTTTTTAAATAAAACACCGTGTTTATTTTTTGCTCTAGAAATCCTTTAGAATTTTTCATATAATATTCCGTATACCTAAATGCCATACTTTTAGAGTTATAGTTACATTTACATTATATTATAGTTGTATTTAATATTGAAGTGACCTCGAGTGTGAGCAACTAAAAAATTTTAAGTCATCCTGTACATTAGTTCCAACATAATAAACTTGACAACGCCGTGCTGGATCTAACTCTACCAAATCGTTAAACCAAAATTCCCTAACAATCAAAAAGGCAATCAAAATACTGTTGTCGTCTATTTGAAATTTAACGGTTATCTTGAAAATCAAATATGAAATTGTTATTTTAACTGGTTTAATCATTTTAACGTAACTAGTATACACCACAGCAAAATAAAAAGGTTATTTAATTTAAGTTAAAATTAGAAAAATTTAAAATGCCATCGAATAAAGCGCAAAAACGTAAGTTACCTGTGGAAGAAGATGAAGAGGAGGACCCACAAATTGATGCTCAGGATGAATCAGATGAAGAAGGTGGAGTACGAGTTGATGGAATTTATATTCCACCTCCGCCACGAAATCAATGCACTTTAGAAACCACCGGTCCTAGGCTATTGATCACTTCGATACACAATTATTTCTTTAAGAGTTATGCAAAGACACAAGTTCTGGGCCCATTTCATAAGGTAACGTTTTCTACATTAAAATTTTTCTTTAATGTAGTTACCTATCAGAAACAAATAGTATAAAAAAATGTCTTTTACTAAGTGGATTTGCGAACTCATTAATATCGGATTAATTTTTTGGTTGTATATTGTAAAGTGAACCACAAAAATATGACTATACTTCTACTCAATCGGATTAAATATTTTATTACAGTGCTTTAATGCAATTGTTGGACCAAACGGAAGTGGAAAAAGTAATGTTATTGATGCCATGCTGTTTGTTTTTGGCTATCGTGCAACAAAATTAGATCTAAGAAGATCTCGGTACTACTGCATAACTCTGAACATTACCCTAACATTCAAAGTTGCACAGTAACTGTTCACTTTGCTCTTATTATAGATAAGGTATATTGAAAATATAAATTATAAAGATAAACAAAAAGTTGTTACACCTTTGTTTAGCCAGGGGATGAGTATGAAGTAGTTCCAGGCAGTGAATTTCAAATTTCTAGGACGGCTCATAAAGATAATTCTTCATATTACCAATTAAATGGACATAGGGTTCAATTTAAAGAAGTTGCTCGTAAGTTACGTTCCCATGGAGTGGATCTCGATCACAATCGATTTTTAATCTTGCAAGTGAGGTCAAAATTTAAATGATTTTTTACAGTTATAGTGAATTTATCTTTAGGGAGAAGTTGAACAAATTGCTATGATGAAATGTAAAGCTCAAAACGAACATGAAACTGGTATGCTGGAATACCTGGAAGACATAATTGGTACTTCTCGATTTAAAGTATGCAATTTTAAATTGTCATTTGAAGTTTCATTTTAATGTATGTTAGGTACCTTTGGTGCAACTAGAAGAAAGAGTCGAACTTCTCGCAGATCAACGATCAGAGAAATTGAATCGTGTGAAGCTTGTTCAAAAAGAGTTGGATGAACTTAAAGTGCCAATGGAGGAAGCCGTGGAATTTTTACAATTGGAAAATACAATCGCTTTGAGTAAAAACATTATCTTCCAGTGGCATTTGTATGTATTAATAACACTGGTTTACAAAATGAACAAATGTCTGAACATTTAATGCCAATATATTTTTTAAATTATTAAAATTTTGGGTTTTTGAAACATGAGTTATTCCATTTTTTTTGTAGCTTTTGCCTATAGATCACACTTTTAAGAAGAAAACAAGGTTTTGATAAATAAAATGAGGAATTTAGTGATGGCACAAAAAAACTCATATCTCGAAAACCTGTCCATATAAATTGTTAATTTCTCAATATGATTTTCCAGTTGAAAGGACTAAAATACAAAAGAAAAATATAGCGTCATTCAATGTACGTTTAGTTTATGAACCAGTGTAATTCATACCAGGTTTATCATTTAATACCTACTTGTAATTCTTTTTAGAAAAGAAGCCGTAGGAGCTGTAGAAAAATTGGAAGAAGAGAAAGGAGATGTGGCTGGGGTACAAAAGGAACTAATTGCTAAATTGACGGAGATTCAAAATGAAAAATCGGATGCAGATCAACACTTACGGGAATCCAGCAAAGCGTGTAAAATATTGTTTTTAGATCGTTTAAGTTATCACTCATCATAAGCCTTCGAAAGAATGTAGATAAAATTTCATACCAAAGTACTGGTTATAATGAAATTTAGCGGATATGATAAAACAAATTGAAAATGCATTGCTAAAAATTAAACAATTGTTACAATATACAGCTGTAGAGTTCGTATAGGTCATACCATGAGCATAGGAAATTAATTAATTAATCACCATTGAAATTAATCATATAATCAAAATTGATGATCCGACTTCCAATTTTAAAAAGTCCATGTCAATCTAATGCAAAATACTGTATCTGTTTCTTATTAAACACTGGCAGATTATGGTTTGCGACCATA
Organism: Abscondita cerata; assembly: GCA_030710515.1. Taxonomy (NCBI): domain Eukaryota; kingdom Metazoa; phylum Arthropoda; class Insecta; order Coleoptera; family Lampyridae; genus Abscondita; species Abscondita cerata. Next base: position 147,219 of record JALBCR010002644.1, on the reverse strand, counting down.
ACACTTTGTGTGTGATTCTAGATTTTTTAAAAACAATTTTTTAAGTTTTGAACTGCATACATATTTTATTGCAAAAAGAATCAATCCATGCCCGTCATGACGTGTTAAAATTTTGTTTTGATGCAATTAAATGCATATTTTGAAGTGTACATTGTCCCGTAAACAGCGTATCTACTGAAGTTGGAACCATATGGAAATTATTATTTTCGGTTTTTTGAAAAAAGTTATTGTTGATAAAAAGTTCTGCATCGTTCAAAACTTAAAATGGAACCAACAGATATCAATTTTTTAAGATATACGAGGTCGTTAAAAAATATTAATTATGCTCAAGAGTAAAGTACCATTATTGTTTACAATTCAGAAAAATGTTATAAAGAAAAGTTGTTTTGAATTAAAAGTTATATCCAAATATGAAATTACAGCCATTTAACATGAAAATTCAAATTTGGTGATCATTTACTTTTTACATTATAAATATTTGCAGTTATAAATTTCAATACTGACATTTAATCCTCTTATATATTAAAATGTGACAACTTTTCTATTTGTTAATATTTTTGAACAATCTTAATTTAAATACGAAATGAATGCATAATAATTGTTTATTTTAGAAATAGGAAAATCTATACAAAGAATATTTAGTAAACAATCATCACATATTTATCCAGAAACCAAATTAAATCTTAATTCAATCTACTAAAGCTTCGACATATCCACATTTTCTTTGTAAACCTTTTATTGTTCTTTTCTCACTCTTAGTTATGTCCGTATCACTCTGACATTCAGTGTCAAATATTTCATGTCAGTGCATCCTAGCTTACGTTAAATTTATCAAGCCAGAATAAGTAATACGTAGTTTTAATCTGCAATCGAAAACCTAGGCCCGTGGTCACATGAATGGATTTCGTGCTAGGCACAAAAATTTGGAGCGTTTTCAATGAACCTAAATCTAGATTATACCATTGGGTAAAAAGTTCTTTAAGAGGTGCAACCTAATGTTAAATATCGTGTCTTATGGAGAACCCCCAACTTTCATAAAAAATGAAACTGTACGAAACGTCGGATTAAAAAACTGACAATTCCACGTTAAAGACCATGAAAAGTTGCTGTAGAGAAGTGTCATTGGTTTTGTTCTAGGTCAAATATTAACGTCATAAAAAAATAGCTCAAAAAAAAATTACATGTGGCAACAATGTCAACAGAAACTTGAAGTATATTTATGAAGTTTAGTGAAAACTGTCTGTCGATAGTTGTTAAAATGTGTCAATTTATAGATGGTCACCTTGTATTACTAGGTTATACTATTCAGTTTGTTTGAATTAATCTTTAATTTTAAACAGGAAACTAAAATATTATGATAATGTAACACGTATCGCCACCTATCGGCAACTTCAGGAAGTTCATATGCAAATATAGAATCATCTGGGCCTTATACATTCTGTGGAAGATTATGTATTTCTGGTATGACGAATAGAAATGGTTCCTCGTAGTTTTACACCTTGACGACGATTATTCAAATAACTATTTAATAAAAGCAGATCAGATTTGTCAAATGCTGTATCATGATGGATAGTGTCGAAGGCCTTTGAAAAGTCTAATAGTACTAAAGCAGTGATTTTGCCTTGATCCTTAGCAGCAATGACATCAATTATATTTAATAAAGCACTTGTACAACTATATCCACGTCTAAACCCGGAAGTACACGAATAGCATTTAATTTTTTTGGTGAGCTTATTTTGGACAACAGGATAACTAATGCAATCTTCCACGCATCAGGAAAAATGTCTTCCATTATACAACAGTTAATAATATGTGTAAACTATGGTAACAAATATGGACATCACGTCAAAAATTAATATAATCAATTCTATAATAATATGGTTATTTCATAACTATAGCAACCACAGTTCACTACAAAAACTGATACATAGAACCATTACAAGCGGATATTTACTTGAATTTCTTGGATTTTTTACAATGCACCTATAAGATAAAACGTCGTATATTACACGCGATTATAAAGCTCGTTAGAAGTGTATCACTTATAATATACTATTATGTGAATATTCATTGATTCAACCAAATCAGATTGAGACTGATGTAGGAATTTTATGCATTTTCGTTGTTTAAATTTTGAAAATAACTGTTTACTATATAATGTGTATCTATCAATTCATTGTTGTTTCAGAAAGTGCGATGCCCTAAAGAAAAGAAGTGATAAAATTAAAGAAGCTTTGACGTTGCTAATAATCGAGATGTTCAGTTACAAGCCGAAATGACGCAAATGAATAAAACTAGGAAAAAACGAAAGAATTGCTTGCCGAAGAACGGAAGAAATTAATTGATCTTCAAAGAATTCCAGAGGAGAACCAGAAAGTATGTTTTAGAATTTACATAATTTACTCATATATGTTGGTCTCTTTTATTTATATAAACCATGTAATAGTATTAATTCAAACATCTTACTTTTCAATAGTGTTTTAATCACTTGAAACAACTTTTCTTATTGTTTATTTGTTTTATACCACTGGATTTACGGTACCTAAAACGCGTTTATAAATAACGTTTTTTTTGCGTTTGCGGTAAAGTGGATTTGAACAACTCTTTAAGTTTTTATGAATACAGATATTAGTCTATAAATGGACAACGAAAATTTTGAATGTTAGTGTCTTAATTAGTTTTTGGATAAAATCGGAGAATGAGTAACAGGTTTAACATGAGTATTTTTATTTTTGATTCATAGTAGTTTCAATACATAGGAAATGGTCTAGAAGTGACCATTAGTAACGATAAGTGACAATCAACGAACATACAAATTAAAAATGATCTGATTCTTACTACGAAACGACTTCACGATAATGTTAGTTTTATTATTTAAAATTCTTTTTTTTTTTGGAATATAGACAATAAAACCGAAAAATTAATAGCAGTAGGAAAAATACACAACGACTAAAAGAGATACTTATTTATGTACGATTTCCTGACAGCTATTTAAGATTTTTGACTAACTAAAAAACATGCGAATGAAAAAGTAATTTCATTTTAAGTATTAGTATAGTATAATTAACGCCAAGATATCAGATAAATAATCTTTTGAAGTACTGTATTGAAATTCAGTTGTAGTTAATCTTAACCAATTTTGTTGAGAAACATTATTATTATTATTATTCTATTTAATTCGGACGTGTTTCGACAGCACAAGGTTGTGGTACTAGATGTCGCTCTAACCATATTTTAATAAGTTTAAGACTAATTGTTTCATTGGTGTCGTTCCCACTTTGTAATTTCTACTAGTACTTGATCACGTGGTAGAATTATTATTTTGATCCAAATTGTGCTATGCCTCACATTGAACTGCAATTCTAGACGATAGATGAATGTAAGATAAAGGAACAACAATTGCTTGCAAAGAAGGAACCGTTGGAAAAAGAAAAGGAAGAACTATTAGCTAGTCTTCGATCGGATACAGTTGAATTACAAGAAAAAAAAGAAGAATTGCAAACGACCCTAGTGGATCTTAAAAAAGTAGTTGATGAAACAAAATCTTCTGTAAGTTTAAAATTCAATGAGAATTGAATATGATCTCACAGTTGAATTTGTAGTATACTCTCTCAGAATCGGAACTACGTTTGTGTATCAGTAACGAAGAAAATGAAAGAAATAAATTGGAGGGTCTTAAAAATACTTACTCTACTATACAACAAACAGTTACGGAAAGGATCGCGCAGATAAGCAGCTTAAAAAAGAAAATACCCTTGGCTAAGAAATCTTTACAAGTTGCCACGGACGATTTCAATAAAGCAAAAGCTGATGAAGCCGTACTGATTGAGGAAGTAAGAACACGCAGAGGTTCTTTGGCCGAAATGAAATCTTCCATGCAAGCAACACGTTCGCGAGGAAGGGTTTTGGATTCTTTGATGCAACAGAAACGCGATGGAAAATGTCCGGGTTTATTTGGACGTTTGGTTTGTATTGCAAAAAGTTAACTATATTATTGTTTATTATATTAAATATTTAGGGCGACCTTGGCGCTATTAATCAAAAAGTACGACGTTGCTGTATCAACTGCTTGTGGTCCTTTAGACAATATCGTCGTTGATACTGTATCTACTGCACAATGGTGCATCGAGTTCTTAAAGAAGCACGACATTGGTAGAGGAACTTTTATTGCCCTCGAAAAGCAAGAGCATTTGAGAAAGGCGGCTAATTCGACAATTAAAACGTAATAATGTTTGTCGCAATTACACCAGTAACTTATAAAAGTTTTTTTTAGACCGGAAAACGTACCTAGGCTGTTTGATTTGATCCAAATCAAGGATGACAGAATTAAACCAGCATTTTACTATGCATTGAGGGACACGCTGGTGGCTAATGATTTGGAACAAGCATCTCGCATTGCTTACGGGGCTCAACGTTTTCGGGTAGTGACCTTAGCGGGTCAATTGATTGAAATGACAGGAACGATGAGTGGTGGTGGTAAAACCGTTAGTCGAGGTCGCATGGGACAATCGGTCGCAGTATCTACCACTAATCCAGAGGATGTAAGTCGAATGGAAAAAATATGCAGGATATGGAAGAAAACGTTCGACAACTTCGCCAGAAACAAGTTGATTTAGAAAATGTAATTAAAAAAGCGCATTCAGAACTTCAAGAAATGGAGGTTAATCTTAAGAAATATACCATCGAATACGAGGTAACACTTTTTGATACTTGGTAATAAATAACTTCCACATTATCACTTTTTAGTCTGCTAAACAACAAGAACCCTTAATTTTGAAGCAATTAAAAGACCAAGAAGTTAAAAGCAAAAGCACCAAAGCTGATCCTGCTGCAGTTAAGAAATTAACCGCAATTGTCAATGAAAAGAAAAAAGCTTACGAGAAGGCAGACGAAGCTGCTAAAAAAATTCAGGTTAAGGTGGACAAGTTGACGGAGGAAATTAAAGAAAAAACTGTTGGAAAAATGAAAGCGATGGATAAGAAGTTGAAAGATGTTACGGACTCGATCGATAAATGTAAATCGGAAATTACTCGACGTAACGTCGGAATAAAAACTGCTGAGAGGTATTTCCGGTCAGATTTTTAAAAGTAATTTTTAAACTTTGTTTTTAGGAACGCTAAAAAATGTGGCGAGAAAATCGTCTCCATGGAACAAGACATTGAAAATGCCGAAACATCTTTAAGAACTATGAAGTCTCAAAGAGAAGAAATTGAGAATGATGCACAACAATTACTTAAAAGTATTGAAAATGTAGCTGCTGAATTAACTGATGCTGAGCAACAATGTTTAGGTCAGCATTGTTATTTTTTTTGTGTTATTCTAGTTGCTTGTGTATTTTTGTATTGCAGAATTCAAACAAGCGGTTACCGAACTATCAAAAAAGGAAAATCAGGTTAAGTCCGATAAAATCGAAATTGACCAAAAAGTGTAAAGTATTTGATAAGTCGATTAACGAACGTAAAGGCGAAATTCACGGTCTTCGAGCTCGAGTAAGTTTCACATTTTATTAATTACGAGTTTAATCATGATTCACAGTTGACGCAATTAAAACTGCAAGAGATACCGGATCGAGCCCCTGACGAATTAAAAACTTTCACCGTAGAGGAGTTAAAAGAAAAGACATTCCAAGTTTGCAAAGGCAATTGCATTATAACGAAGAACAATTGAAATCGCAAAACCAAACTTGAAAGCAATAGAGGTATGTAATTGAAAAACTTTACTTTTGCTTCTTGTTCACATCTAAAAGAATAATTTCAACATGTAATCTTTTCGTTTTCATCAGCCAATTAAAGTTAGTAATGTTTATGTAAAAATATATATTCTACCCGTTCTTTCGAATTTAAATATTTTACATTTAGAAATATTTGTTTTCCTATATTAGTTCAAATATTTAATTTTTATCCTCTACTAACTAGCTGCTTATTCTTACTTACAATGTGATTTTCTGGTCTAAAAATAAACTCCTAGCAGTAATCATCTCCATAGATACGCATTCACAATGGGTGTAAGGTCATTATGAGAAAAAGGCTTGACACGAAATTCCGAATTTTATTTATTGATAGTGACCACTTAATCTTCAAATTTTACATCCCAACTGTTCATTTCAAAATCATGTGTTAGATTTTTCAAGTTATTATATGACAACGGCCATACCACGTTGGAAAGGACCGGTTCTCGTCCGATCACCGAAGTTAAGCAACGTCGCGCGCGGTCAGTACCTGGAGGGTGACCGCTTTGATACTCATATACACGAAAAACAGGAATGTCCTTATTATATTATAGATTGATAAACAACATAAACATTCATCAAAGAAACTCAGGTGTGCAAAAACGATGCGCGATAACAATTAAATAAATCAAATTAAAGTTGTTTGTTCTAAAATATCAAAATGATTCGGTTGATTTACACAAAATTATTAAATTTAACTTATTAAAGAAAGTTAATTAAATAAACATTAACACAACACTATTCTATTCCCTTTTTATTTTTTGTTTATGTTACTTATTCTACCGTTATCACTCTTCTTGTTCTAGCCACCTCCATTTTTCTACCACTTCTCTGATTTATTTTGTTCATTTCTCGTTCTCCCCAGTAGTGTTCCCCTTTTTCTTTTTCTTCACTACAACCTTCTAACAAATGTTCTATACTTTCCAAGTCTACTCCACATATTCTACACGTTCTCTCCTTATCCATCTTCCAATACTTATTTCCTAATCTAAACCTGGCTATCATTTTCTTTTCGTGTATACTTTTCCCCTGTTAAATACTTTCGTCCACTATTAAATCGTTGTACATTTCGTTACATCTTCCTTGTTTAATCCTCTTTTCTCCTACATCTGATTATCTTGGTTTCTTAGAACTATCCCTTCTTCCATCTTTCTTCCTTCAGTTATTAGCCTTTTATTTCCATTCTTCCGTATCCTCCTCTCTTCTCTTTCTTTCCAACATGCTGGTTCTCTTTCCTGTTTTCCATCTTTTCCTTCAGTTTCAATACTCTTCTACCTGTTTGAATTCTTACCTTTTCAAGTTTTAGTTATTCTTCTATTAGATATCTTGAAGTTTCCTTATCCAATCGTAATGTCTATATCCAATATTTTTGCTGTATCCCCTCCAATTCCTTGCACCACCATATCACCGCCTCGTACATTATCACGCTTTTTACAAGTCTTTGAAACAACTACTTTCTCTTATCAATGTATTTCCCAAATATTCTTTCTCCAAATCCCATATTGTCCTAATATTATGTTTCAGAAGTATTGCAGACGATACTTGATTTTAGCTAATAAAATTTTGTTTCGTTGATTTTCAAAGCTTAGTTTTATTTAAAAAAAATTAGTGCGATAGAAAATTTAAAATCAATTTTCTCTAAAACGATGCATCTTGTGTATCTTTTTTAGTAAAAACTTTGAAATTTCTTAATTCATTATTATTAAATGTAAAAATTGTAAATAAGTGACAGATAAAAAATATGACTGAAAATATTCTTTGCCTCCCTCAAATAAGACTCTTATGATCGTGTTAGAAAAACCTAACCTGCGTCAGCTTGTAAAATTAACTAACTATGCCAAGTTTCATATCTTTTTAAGTGGGGCATCAGAAAATGTCAAACTCGTAACATCTACGGATGGCGTTAGTATCGCATTATAGTTCCTAAATTAATAAATTTTAGAAAAAAGTCTAGACATCCACCAGTATCGGTAATTTTGTAATTTCTCTAACAGAATGTGCTGTCTTCAATAAGGTGTTTTACACATTTACATGCGGCGGTGTTGCAAGTTATACACGCGGATATGCGAAATACAATTCAGCTATTAGTTACATACTTATTATCAACCCCCAAATAAATCTTGGAAATGGGGAATGAACATGAGCACTCAAACTTGTCTTTTGTGTTTATCTTCTATGATTTATAAGTCGAAATTATACAATTGTGGAACGCTGAACATTAACTATCGTATCGGTATTAGTTACACATTTGTTGCGCCATCTTTGCCAATGCTGCTGAACTTCAATTAATAAATGTTAACAGAAAAGTTTGTTGTTAATACAAACGAAACATTTGACAGTTATCCGTAATGATAAATTTTGAATTGTTTTCAATTGTTGATAAATCAGTAATTATATACATTTGATGAATCAAAAAATGGGATTACCTTTTGAAACGTTCTACTTCAATTACTGTTTACCGTTTTGAATGTAACTAATGCTTGTTTTGAAAATTAATTGATTTTAGTAGGTGCTTGTTTTTACAAACTATTTAAATGCCCTCTTAAAGCGGCGTTCTGAAGATATGTTTAAAACATGAATTGAAGACATCATCTTCAAAGGCTCTAGCCTAGCATGTCCGTGCATTGCCTTTACAAAGGGAATTTATTCAAAATCAGTTTTGACCATTCTTTTTAGGTTTTCTCAGTGGCTACTTTAAAATAATTTCAGTTTACAGGTTGTCACTTTCTGTGACCACCTGTTAACTTTGACATTTTAAAACATATACAAGGGTGTTTCTGAAGGTATGTTTACATGGCTTTTACCAGGGGTTCTCTGGCTCCATAATAGACCGTTTGTAACTGAATTTGCCTGTAACCAAAGGGCGCCAGAGGGCGTCAAACTTTCCAAAAAGTATTGTTTATTGGGGAATAACTCGAGAACCGTTTGACAGTTTTGTTCCACTTTCATTATGTTGGTTTGTCTACTTCCAAAGGCGTTTTCTGTTATAAATGTGGATAAATTTCTGATGCCACAAAAGTCTCTTTCATACGGGCACTGTCAAATAAGTGATAATATTTTAACAACCGTTCAACGATTTGAAACCAAAATAATTCTGGCAAATAAAATGAATAATTTGAACTTTTCTCTCTTATTAAATTGCTCTAATGTTATTAGTTCGATCCTAAAAAGGGTGCAAAATCATAGACTAGCAGTCTACTTGAATTTCTGGAGCGCCATGGATGCGCCTTACATATATGTGGTTTTAATTTTTTCTCAGTCGAACTCGTGACTTGTCGCGCAATTCAACAAGAAAAAAAAAAAAAGTTTTCATTTGTTCATTTTTTGTTAGAAACCGGCTGGTTTCTTGGTTCGCGGTGACAAGTATTTTGACAACGATATATCATTGGTAACGACTGGCATCAGGGTTGTCTACGGCCGCAGAAGCGTCTTCGGAAACAGCTGGCTAAGCAGGCGGAACAAAATCCGTCGAACGCGAACTTCTCGAGGTTATTCCCCTATGCAATATTTTTTTTAAGTTTGACGCCCTCTGATTAAGTAAGTGGTGGTCAAATGTCTGACCTGACTCTGCGCCATGTACACACCTTTCAGAAACACCCCTGTATTTTGTATTCTGAATCTACGTAAAAAAACCCGACTATGTATACGAGTCTTACTCAAAAAATTATACTTTTCGAGACATCGTTTTTCAACAATTGATTTCGACAATATCGGCCTTCAGATATTTCACGTTTTTTCTGTTATTTATTTGAAATATCAAATTGAAATTTTATTCACACTTAGGTCGGTAACGACTCTAATTGTGCATGATTTAAAAGTTGACATCGGATATACATGGTGTGAGAAAAAAAAAGTCAGATTTTGTAATCGAAATGATGAAAAACTTAATAAAATCAAATGGAACATCTTATGTATTTTTTACCAGATCAATGTAGAAATTAAATTCTCTACAATTTTATCACATATTTGTCTACTGAAATCCGTGAAACTCGTTTTTATCGAAAATTATCATCGGAAAATTAGGTGGGCGATGAAATACGAACGTCAACAGTTTATTTTTGTCACAGTCGTGTTAGAAACTGTTCAATCTATCACTATTTTATTGTATCCGTGAGTTTTCGAGAGCAGAATTAGTTAGTGTGGTCTATTCCACAGGATAATCGAATGGAAGTTATTTATTGGCAGCTCATAATTATAAAGCAGATAATCCGAAAGTACAACGGTATTCCCGAGCTGAGATTCAAAAAAACTATAATTGCGAACTACAAGTAAAATACTAGGAAACATGTTTATACTGAAGAGGATATACAATTTGACATCGTTATTGTTATCAGCAGATGAGAATTCTTTCTTTGGAGTACGACAAATAGCAGATAACGTTGGAACTTTGAAGACCCATGTAAATGAGGTATTACGAAAAAACAAATTCCATCCTTATCGCTTACAACACCATATCAATGTCTGACAAAAACAGATTTTGAATGCTGACACGTTTATTCGGAATTCTTCTCGAATTTGACATGTTCAGTTTATTCAGATATTCCTTTCGAGTTTTAAAATAATCTGTTCAGCGATTTTGTTCTAATTTTGATTATATATTTTATAATTTCTAGTTGTCAATAAAAATGTTTTGATGAAATGTGTATGTTTGATTAAAAAACGAGTTTCACGGCTAACGGTTGAGTTTTGGTAGACATACATCAATAGTAAAGTTGTAGACATCGATCTGGGGAAAAATATACAGTTGATTTGATCAAATTATTCATTATTTTTTATTACAGAGTTTGACATTTTTTCTATATCCTGTATAACCAATGTCAACTTCTAAACCATGGACAGTTAATGTCGTTACCGCCCTAAGTGGGGATAAAGTTAGAGTTTGATATTTAAAATAATAACCTGAAAACCCTGAAATATCTGAAAGCCGAGATTGACCAAGAGAATGTATCACTTTTTGAGTAAGACTCGTATACATAAAGTCACCATTATTTTTCACATATATTCACAATAAAAAATATATGTTTAAAACATTAAAGTTGACAAGTGATCCATGAAAGTGGGACACCCTGTATAATTGAAAATATTTTTAAAATGTAACCACTGACGAACTTAAAAACAATGGTTAAAACTGATTTTTAATAAATCTACTTTTTAAAGACAATATTAAAAGTCTGCGTACCTACACGGACAGACTAATGTTTTATATGAACTTTCTCCTAATTCGCATATTGTTTGCCTTTAAAAATCTGTAACATGTGTTTACTGGACACTTGCATATTGAAAATATCTTTGGGATTAAATGACATCCCTCTTCTCTCGTATCTAAAATTCTTTCCTAATTTCCACTCCCGCTCCCATACTTTTACCTTACATTTCGTTTTCCTGTTTTTATTTGTTCCGTTTCTCTCATTATTATTCCACAATCCTCTTTTTTCTTGTCTCAAATATTGCTCTTATATCTATAGATAACATGTAGATATTTTCCTTTCTATTTCTTTGGGCACTACGGGGTTACAGGCGCCGGTTTGCATCAGAGAAAACTACGTTGAGTTTGCGAATACGAGTTTATTTTTTAACTTACACAACCGCGCTGTTAGTTGTTTAATGTTAATGCGTTTGCTGCGAGAGCGAATGCGAGTAAGCGCCATATAGAACGCGGAACCGCTGATCGCACTAGTCACTTTGGTTACTACGCCGTACGTACTCTGGCCTGTCTTCTGCTGACTCGTTCGCCTCACTATATACCGTCTCGTGTTGGGATGCTTAGCTTGCAAGGTTACAATAATTCCTTGCGAACGTAGCATTCTTTTGTTTATTTATACTCCGCAAAATACGGACGCGCGAAATTGCTTGCATGCAGTTCCTATATGGGTCTCCCCTAGCGGTAAATCCCAACGATAAAACGGAGCTGGTGGCAAAAATGTTTAATTTGCGCATGCTTTACCTTGCCGCTTTATTATTTTGCGTGCGCCTTAATGCAGGCGCTTGGGAAAATGAACGTGTCTTCCGGACTTGCTATGGTGTGTGGTGTTCGTTTGGAGGCGGTGTCTCCTTGATGATCCAGTAGGCGAGGTTGTCCTTGAAGTTTGCGTCGTCTGCGTGGTTCCCTTCTACAGGCTTGGTTCCGTGGTCGATGGAGACGGTCGTTTCGCGATCCCTTATTTTTTAACGTTAAGGTTTTATCTCCTCGTTTTAAAACCGGGAATGGTCCTCGTACGGTTGTTCGAGTGGCGTCTTTACTGCGTCGCGTCGAACGAATACCTGTTGGGCCGTTTGTAGGTCTTAAAATGAATGTGTTTGGTTTGCGTGGTTTGTTCCAGCTGTGGGGCTTAATTCGCGAAGTAGTTGAGGTTCGTTATTAATTTATCGGGTCCGTTGTGGGCGTTTGCTGGTACTAGAATCGCCAGGAGTCTCAGGTTCGCCGTATCCAGTTCGGCTGCAGATGAGTTCAGGTCCTTCCCTCCATGCTGCTCGTAGTCCAGTAAAATCGTGGGTAGTACGTCGGTCCACTGTTTCGCTTCGTGCAACGGATGGCGGCTTGAGTGGCGGTGAACGCTCCACCATCCCATTCGATTGCGGGTAGGTACGTTGTTCGCAAATGTGTGGTGCCGAGAGTTTGTTGAACTGTTTCGAACAGTTGTGATCTCGAATTGTCGCCCTTGGTCTGTGGTTATTCGCAGCGACACCAAGCGTGATCCACTCGTTGTAAACGCGCGTGATTGTTTCGGCTTCGATACTTTCGATTGGTCATGCTTCGGGCCAGCGTGAAAATCTATCGACACAGGTGAGATAACGTTCTGCCGCAATATGGGAGCGGTCCCACTATGTCGATATGAATGTGTCAAACGTGGATGGGTTCGCTATCGTTCCGAAAGGTGCTTTTACGTGTCGCGTGACTTTTGATCGTTGGCATTGTATCATGCGCGTGTCCATTGTCGGCAATCGGCGTCAATGGATGGCCACGTAACGCTGTTTGACGAGCTTTGTTGTGGCTTTCGTTCCCGTGCGCCAGATTGTGCATTGTGTTGAAAATGTGCTGGCGGTGGTAGGGACGAAAGGTCTGGCGTTAGGCGACACAGATCGCAGTATACGGCTGTGTCCGCGTTGGAGAATCACTTTTTTAGTTGAATTCCTAGACGCAGGTGCGCAGATCATTGTCCGTGGCCTGTGCTTTGCGAGACTTTCGAAGTCGATCGGGCTGTGGCGATGTTTCGATGCCGGATAGCGCGTCCGTAACGACGTTCTCCGTGCCCGAGATGACGGATGTCTGTTGTAAATTGGGATATAAAATCTAGGTGACGAAATTGGCGGGGGAACATTTGTCCGGCTTTTGGCGGAATGCTATACTAGTTTGTGGTCCGTACGAACAGAAAATTTCTACCTTCAACCATGTGTCTGAAGTGTTTTATGGCTTGGTAGATCGCTAGTATTTCTTGTCGAATCCCGTACTTTCCTGCGCTTGAAAGTTTCCTGGGAAGAATGCGAGTGGTTCCCAGTCGTCGTCGATGCGTTGTGAGAGCGCCCGATTGCGTTATTTGAGGCGTCAGTGACTACGCAAGGGCTGCTCCGGTCTGGGGTGCGAGCACGTGGCCGTGCCAGTCTTTCTTTGCAGGCATCGAAAGCTCTCTCTGCTTTGGTCTGCCATTCGATTGGTTTTGCGCCTTCAACGTTGCGTTTGAGCAATCTTTAGCGGTGCCTCAGTGCCCGGCAATTCCTGCATAAATCTCCTGTAGAAATTTATCATGCCCAAAATTCAATCTCCAATTGTTTGGCCGTTGTCGGCGTGGGGAATTCCTGATTGCGTCCACTTTGTCCGCCGCAGGTGTCCCCCTTGCTCGAGACTTGCATCCGAGGAAACGCGTTCGTGACGCCCTAAGTGGCTTTCTGGGTTAATGAGTATCCCATACCTCTGTAAGCGCGTGAACAGTGTTCGCTTAAATGGATTTGTGTCGTTCGGATGTGGAGACTACGAGTATGTCGTCGAGGTAGGTGTAACAGTAGTCCAAACCTCGGGTTACCTCGTCGATAAAACGCTGAAAAGTCTGGCCGGCGTTTCGTAGTCCGAAAGACATGAAGGGGAATTCGTACAGTCCGAAAGGTGTCGTCAATTGCGGTTTTCGGAATGTCTTCATTTGCAACTGACGGGTGATATGCTCGTACCAAATCTATTGTCGAAAATATGGTTTTTCCTCGGAGTCCTTGCGCGAAGTCTTCTATGTGAGGCACGGGTAGCGATCAGGGATTGTTCGGGCGTTGAGGGCCTGTAGCTCCGCAAGGCCTCCAGTCAGCGCCGTTTTCGTGCCATGTGCAGCGGTGATGCCCCAACTGCTGTCTGATGGCGAGCGATGCCCATGTCGACCATGGACTGAATTCATGTTTTGCAATCCTCATTTGTCGGGTGCAAGGCGGCGTGGTTTGCAAGTTATTGAGAACCTGCGGAGTGTTCGAATGTAATGCTTCGTTTCGTGTTTTGGCACGTGCGGTGCGCCCGAAGGTCTCGTGATCTCGGGGAATTCTTTGAGAATTTCGTGGAACGGTGTCGTCCCTGAGATTTCGCGTATCGTAGGCCGTCTGTGGTCTAGGCTCCCAGTGGCTCGTGATATGTTTGTTAACGTCGGTGATCCTATTGTTGTGGATGTCCACCAGCAAGGCGTAGTGGTGCAGAAAGTCGGCTCCGATTATGGGGTTCGTTACGCCTCGCTATTATAAAACGCCAGGTGAAAGATCGTCGTAAGCCCAAATTGAGGCCGAGGGTTGCGAAACCATATGTCGCGATGTTGGATCCGTTCGCTGCCGTCAGCTCGTATGATGTTTTGTGTCGTGGTCCGTTAACTAACTTGCGGGGAAAAACTGAGACGTCCGCGCCGGTGTCCACTAGGAATCTTTATCGTGTGGCCCGCTCGTGCAAGAAGAGGCGGCGCGGGGTTATGTTGAGGCTGTCGTTGGCCGCGTTTATCGACTGCCTTGTCCGTTTCCCGAAGGGAAATCACACGGTTCGCGGCATTTTCTCGCTCGGCCTTTGAAAACTTGTGGTACCAACATGTGGCAGCGTTATTGGGCCGTAATTTCGATGTCGATCTCTCGAATTGGAACGGCTTCGAGATGGTGGTCGTGATTGTCGGAACGCGGGCTGCCTGTTGCGTCGGGGTTCGGCGTCCATGCGGGGTTCGTGCGTCGCACGTATATACGTTTTGAATGCGAGCGTCTCGTTTTACGGCGTCGGCGAGCACGGCTATTTTATCGAGGTCGTCGGGTCTGCGTTGCCAGAATCGCCTGCATCGCTGCCGGTAAACGGTTGAGCCATAGGGTTCGTAGGAAGTCGTCAGGGATGCGGTGCTCCCACCGAGGTTTTTCAGGTGTCGTAGAACTGCGATGGCTTGCGGTCGCCGAGTTCTCGCCTCAAGCAATCGCTGCATCTTTGCGATTTCGATGCGCTGAGCGATTGACTAGTTCCTTTTGAGGGTGTCGCATTTGCCCTCGGTCGGCGGTGATTGAAGGATGTCGCGTACCTCCGTGGCATGCTTGGTATCTATATTGGCGATCACGTAGTTATATTTTGTTTCGTCCGCGATGATCCCAGCTAAAGCGAATTGGCCTTCGATTTGCAGGAACCACATGAGAGGTCTTCCGGCCAAAATGGGGATGCTACGCCTACGCGTTCGATTGCGGGGTCGTTGTAGGCGTCGAGGTTCGCGGAAGCGGTTGCGATTGTGGGGGCCATTTTTCGTTTGTTCGCGGCAGCCAGTGTGATCAGATGTTGTCTCGAAGATTACACTGTCGCTTGTGCCTGAGCTTGGTGCCGCGCGGTTTACCTTCCTCTTGTGAAATGCGCAGAGGTCCTTTGCGGCGAACCGGATGATGATTAATACCAATCATCACGACGGTGATTGTGTGAGAGTTTCGGCGGTGCTTAGGGTGGCAGATGCGCTGCCGTTTGCGTTCTGCACGATGATCTTTCCTTAGATTCAGAACTCCCATTACTCGTATGCGTCGGAGTCTTACCAGTGTTTGGCGGCGAACAGGACGATCACGAAAAATATGATGATGGTCGTCACTGGATAAGACGTTGCACCGTTGTTTCCTGAATTCTGCGGTGAAGTCTTCGAACGGTGACCTTTCTCTGATCAAATACATCACGTCGGGGTCACCACTGTGGCGGCTAGGGTTAGTTCAGGCGCCGGTTTGCATCAGAGAAAAACTACGTTGAGTTTGCGAATACGAGTTTATTTTAACTTACAATAACCGCGCTGTTAGTTGTTTAATGTTAATGCGTTTGCTGCGAGAGCGGAATGCGAGTAAGCGCCATATAGGAACGCGGAACTGCTGGGATCGCACTAGTCACTTTGGTTACTACGCCGTATCGTACTCTGGGTCTGTCTTCGTTGACTCGTTCGCCTCATTATATACCGTCTGGCGGTTGGGATGCTTAGCTTGCAAGGTTACAATTTCCTTGCGAACGTAGCATTCTTTGTTTGTTTATACTTCCGCAAAATACGGACGCGAAATTGCTTGTGCATGCAGTTCCATACCTTGTTAGCTATATGTTTTAGAATCTATTGTGTATCGTTCTCCTTCTTTCCGAAACCATTTGCCATTCTGGTATATCTTCTTCTTCTAATTATTTTTCTAATCTTCCTATTAATATTTCAGTGTAAATTTTATATCTCGCGTTTAATGCACTTATTCCTTTGTATCTTGAGCATATTATGGCTTCTTTTCATATTTCCGGAAATTCTTCACTACTCCATATTTTTTCCACTTCTCCTTTGTACTTTTACATTATTCAATCTGAGTCGCATCCTTGCCTTCTGTTATGCCTTTTATATAGCACCCTCTACCTCTTTTCTAATTATTTCTCCTTATATTCTCTTTAGTCTATTCTAGCCTCAGCCTATACTCGATAATAATAGAGACTCTGATAAATCACATAGTATACCTTTTTAAAGTTCCGATTTATGTTGTAATTTGATTGCATTAAATCACACGTATTTCTGAATTTACATCTCTAACTGCTAAAACCTTGCAAACATACATACAATACCATCAAACTTCTTGCACCTCTGTGCTGCAGATAGAGGTTCTCCATATTGAAAGTTGGGATATGAAAACGCATCGGAATCAGGATGGAAACTATTGGAAACGAAAAATGTAAATCAATATTGTTGTATGCTGGATTATTCAGGGCTCAAATACCTAGAAGCGTTTCCGCGAACTAATCGATTTATACAATAGACATATAGCAGCCTTAAGTGAGACAAAGAAAAAGAGATAATGAAACAAAATGAAGGACGTATCAATAAGCATAAAAGAAAAATGTAATAGGTATATCAAAATTGAAACATAATAAGTGAAAATATTGTTATAATGGAATAGCTCAGAGACGCGCGTTGACAATTCCTGGGATATGAAGGATGTTAAAATTTAAAACATGAATTAGAAGAAAACTTAAACGATAACAATGGAACAATTACAACTAATATTTATGCCGAAAAGGACCCATTAGAATGGAAACTTGCCTATTTGTTTACATTAATTCTAATACGCTTGAAAAAAAATGGATGGATGGATTCTTTAGATGACGAGGAACATTTGTGCTTGAAAATTATATCAGGGATTTTTTTAAACACTTAAGAAAACTATAAGACATACACCAAAATGGTAAATTACTTTTTTGTAGAGCATAAAATTCTCTATGAAAAAGTTTCTGACGAGGTATGTCTCTTGTTTGGTTTAGGTTCCAGACGACCTTGGAGAAAGTGCTAGAACTGGCGATTTTAAGTCGGGTTAGTGAATTGAACGAATTGGTATGCATCATCAAAAAATCTGTAATGCCACACTCCAAAAATTCACCAAATATCTAAATGGTTTGAAGAAATTTGTGCCTGGAGATACCCAATATTTTTTTATAATAGTCCAAATTAAAACGAATTTTTGTTTAAGGGGGCAAACTTACATGTTATTTTACCATAAGGTGTAACGTTAGTTAAAATTGCGTATAACGTAAAATGGTTTACCTTCAAATTCATGCCAAGTATAAATCAATCTTTTATTAACATGACTGTTAATAATTAAGCGCCAAAAGTTTTCAATTTGTTTACAAAATAAACAAATAGTCGACGTTGTGAGTGACAAATTTCTTATTGTAATTAAGACAAAACCAGTGACTCAATTTGTTGGTGCTTGTAACATGTTTGAAATATTGTTATCTAGGTGACGTAAGTCTTTTGAGAAGATTTTAAAAGTAAAATGCAACTGTTATTAATGAACGTTTATTATTGCCCATAAGAGTAATGTAAATCGTAGTAAAAAATGTTGTCAAGAGATAGCGCTTGTGCCTGTAATTTTTTAGATGATTTTCTCATAATATCAAAACTACTTTCCATTTTACACGTGAAATCATTGGTTAAAACCATAATATTTTCTCCCTGTTTTAGATTAGCATTTCATGAATAGCACCTTTGTTTTCTAATTGATATTCTTCAATTTAGGTACGTGTATTACGAGGATATATTGAAAAATTCTTAGCCTACTATAGAACCAAACAAAATTTCAATGTCAAAATATTTTATTACTCAACATATTCTCCTCTTAATTGGATACATTTATTACAGCGAACCTGCAACGTCTCTAGACCTTTCAAAAAAAATGTTTCTTCTTGCTCTGCAAACCAGACCTCCACAGCTTCTATTACCTCCTTGTTGGAAGAAAATGTACGACCTTTTAAACTTTTTTTCAGTTGAGGAATGAGGTGATAGTCGGACGGAGCCAAATCGGGTGAATAAGGGGGGTGTTCTAGTAATTCAAACCCTAAATCACGAATTTTTTGCATGGCAACATGAGATTTGTGTGCAGGGGCGTTGTCCTGCAATAACAAAACACCTTTGGATAGCTTTCCGTCTTTTCTCTTTAATATTTTCCCGTAGAGTGGTCAGTAATGTCGAATAGTAATCTCCAGTTATTGTTCTACCCTTATCCAAAAAATCAATCATGATTACTCCATGGCAATCCCAAAAAACTGAAGCAAGAACTTTTCCAGCAGATTTTTGGACACGAAACTTCTTAGGTCTTGGAGAACCAGAGTGTCGCCATTCCATCGATTGTTGCTTTGTTTCTGGATCGTAGAAATGTACCCAAGTCTCATCCATAGTAACAATTCGGTTTAAGAAGTCTACATCGTTTTCAAATCGAGCACAGATCGAACGCGATGCTTCTACCCTTGCACGCTTTTGGTCAACATTCAAACATTTGGGGATCCATTTTGCAGCAATTTTCTCATGTCCAAATTGACGTGAACCATATGATGAACGCGTTCGTATGAAATATTCAGTGCTTCAGATATCCGTTTTAGCCCAATTCGACGGTCTGATAAAATCATGTCATGAACTGCATCGATATTTTCGGGGACTGACACAGAAACTGGCCTTCCCGATCGGTCATCATCTTCAATGGAAAATTTACCTCTTTTGAAGCTTGCATTCCAATTTTTTGACGGTCGCATACGAAGGACATTGATCACCAAGGGTATTAAGCATATCTTCGTAAATCTGCTTACCTCTTAACCCTTTTAAATACAGGTACTTGATGATGGCTCGATACTCCAATTTTTCGATTTTCACAGTTTCGGTGGACATCTTTTTTCATTTAATTTATTGCGTGACTCTGGTTTACTTTTTGACGTCAAACTTTACACTGACACTTCTAATAAGTTATTGTTCGTTGCTATGGTAACGCAATATTTTGTTTATGCAAGGAACTGGTCTAGGCTAACTAGATATCAATACATCCTCGTATCTTTATATTTATATGATGTAAATATTTGTCTGTGCGTTGTGTCGTAAAAGAGACTTATCATTCTCCGACATTGTCATAGCCCTAAATCGCAATTTTTTAAGTGAAATTGCAAATTCTGGATGCGACGATATGGATATTCACTTCACCAATGAACCATAAACTACACTTCGCTAGTTAAATCGCCACCTCAAATAAATTAAATTTGTAGTAACCTACTAACTAATTTTAGTACTAGTTTTTCTGTGGTACTAGGTAATTTCGGCGACGTACTTTCACCTATACGGTGTCGGTGTTAACAATATGGCTACTTCAGTTTCATGCTAATTGTTTATGCTAATTTTTTATGTTTTCTGATAAATAAATAACGCTAATTGATTAATCTTTTTATGTTTTTGTGATAATCCGTGGTAGTTTTTACTTTCAAACCGTATTTATTTATTTCGACCTTCAACTATAATACAAACAAAACGTTGTATTTATTCTGGAACAAGTGGCTTCCTCTATTTGAATGAACCTCCATGTTACCAAAGTTGGTTTCCACTAGTGCAGCACCTCATTTAAGCGGCATTTTTTGCATGCATGTGCCGCCTCTTTGCAATCAGGATCAATTGACGCAAGTGGCATCTGTTGACAGTGAATTAAAGTAAATGCAATTGCTTGCCCCCTTAAGTTGTCGGATTTCCGGAGTTGCATCTTCTGTATCATTTACCCCATCTTTCTTTTATTTTTTATAAATATGGGACAACTTATAGTTTACTCTCCCACGATTTTTAAAATGCGAACTCATTTGCATACTGAAAAAAAAAATTAAAGCGCAGTACTCCAATTTTACAAGCAGTTAGTAATAAGATTAAATTGAGGACCCTAAAAATAAAAACTAAACTTTACACGAATGTTATTGTATCCATCTTTTGAATGTGGAGTATGCTCAGCTAATAACCTAAGCCTTTTTGCGGCACATTGAGCCGTTTTGTAATTTCTTATTTCTTCTTTTTGTACAGGAATATAAGAAAAAGCAATTGGTTTTTATTGAAAGATCAAACGAATTAGATGAACTATCACAGCAGAAAGCTAAAATTAAGGAAACATTGGATAATGTTCGACAACGACGTAAAGACGAGTTTATTACTGGGTATAATATTATCCGGATGAAACTCAAGGAAATGTATCAAATGATTACTTTGGGTGGTGATGCAGATTTTGAGTTAGTCGACACATTCGATCCTTTCACTGAAGGAATTCAGTTTAAGTAAGTTATATTTAAAGGTAATACTTATTTTATTAAAAGCTAACTGTTTTAGTGTCCGTCCACCTAAAAAATCTTGGAAGAATATTTCTAACTTATCCGGAGGAGAGAAGACATTGTCTTCGTTAGCTCTAGTATTCGCTTTGCATTATTATAAACCTTCTCCATTATACGTAATGGACGAAATTGATGCAGCACTTGATTTTAAAAATGTATCCATAGTGGCTAACTACATTAAGGTAAATTTTGAAATACTACCATAATATCTTTTTTCTACTCATATTCTAGAATAGTCACATCTTTGATCCATTTTCAATTACGGAATAATGAATATTCTTACACTTGTTTTAGAATGAGCACAGGCACAGCCTTTATGTGGCGCCAAAATATGCCAGTTTTATGAAATTACCATTAACTCCTTTAAATTGCAATTTTTATTGGTATTTAACATAAATACGTTAATGAAATATAAGCGTAGCAGGTATCATTTAATTTAGTCAATTTCCGCATTACTGACATTACTAATTTGAAAATAGTATGAAATTCGTCGTCTTTTTCTTCTTCTTCTTATGCGTGAAATAAATTGTAAACTCAGTATTGTCGATGTTGATTCTGTTTTTGTTTTCGTATTTTTAAGAAATTCAGGGTCTCGACTATCAACAAATATGTTCTTGCAACTACTACTGTCCTTTAAATGACATGGTATCTGTACAGTCGAGTAAGTGTGAATGGACCTGACCTCAGATTGTCATAACACAAAATGAAAATTAACCATAACCTTGTATTAATGCACCTTCTCTTGGTTTCCTTATAATGGTAACATAGTTCAATTAGTAAATTTAAACTTAAAATGTTAATTGCAATTGCATTGACATATAACATACATTTCTTTTACTATTGTTATAAAACTTCTTCTTTGTTTTATTTGTCAGGTCAATTCAAACACTTGCACATAAATAATAAGGTTTATTATGTATGTCTCCGAACTTTTAACATTAATAGGTACAACTCCGAATTGAACTTACTAATACAAATACAATGCTAATACTACAATAAGTTTACCGGTACTCCTTAGTAAACTCGCCCGCCATGCATCGCGTTTTTCAACCATGACACCGGAAATTCTCACTGCCCCCCTACCCTAACTAAAAAAATCCTACTGAAACATTTTACATACATACATACTACAATACATTTTTTATACAACTTAATTTATACAGGGTGGGGCACTACCAACCAATTATTCCATAGCATTAAAACTACAAATAATGTTAAAAATTTGAAAGCATACACATGTCAAGATTATTCAAAACCACATTTGAAAATATTTTGGATTGTACAGAGTGCTCTAGAAACACGTACCATATCAAAGTTGGG
This sequence comes from Abscondita cerata, assembly GCA_030710515.1. Lineage (NCBI taxonomy): Eukaryota > Metazoa > Arthropoda > Insecta > Coleoptera > Lampyridae > Abscondita > Abscondita cerata. The sequence goes on along the minus strand of JALBCR010002644.1, from coordinate 125,077 downwards.
TTATTTTAAATTGATCACCCTGTATTTTTTTCTATTTTTGAATTATACGATAAAAATAATGTATGTTCTTTAATATGTCCCTATACCTACTTACTTCCGTTTCTGAGATAAATCGATATTACCTGATTTGCAGACCCTCCAAAACAATGCAATAACTTCAAGATAAATAAGAACAAGCAACTTTGGTTTACACCACCTTACAAAGAGCCTTCAACATCTCTGTTGCAATATTTATTATTATGTTATGATGTACAGGGTGTTTTTAATACTACAGCATAACACTAACAACTTAAAACTTAAATAAATGAAACACCCTAAATTTCTGTAGCGTGTTGAAAGCTAAAACTAATCTCCTTTTAGTCGGTATTGGGGTTACCAACCCCTAACTATGATAGTTTTTGAGATATTTTAAAATTTGATAGTTTAACAATTTACGATGTACTGGAGTCTAAGTTACCTGTAAAATATCCGCAATATGGACATTATCTTGCAACTTTCAGTTTTAAATATTTACCTTAAAAATATTTATTTTTTCAGAAAAAATAAACAGAAATGTGCTTATGAATAGTATCCCGGGCTCTAAGAGTCAGTCGAATTACGCACACCGGTCACAATTTACTGATGTTTAACAACAGCAACTGTTCTTGTACATCAAAAATCAATCATACTGTAAACATCGACAAACTTTAACCTGTTAACTAAGAATGTAATAGAAATCGCTCTAATAGTAGTACGATAATTTCGAAAACCATTATTTTTAGAATGTTTTTAACAAAGTTACCAGTGTTTACAGTGTCATCGATTTTTGCTAAAACTAATAACGGTTGCTGTTGTTGACAGGTGGGCGTGATTCGCTGACTCTTAATTCGACGACTCTTAGAGGCCTAAGTCATGAGCACATTTCTGTTATTTAGTTCTAAAAAAATGTTTTTAAGGTTAATATTTAAAGCTGAATGGTCTATACATTAAAAATGTTTGCAAGATAATGTTTATTTTACTGATATCTCACAGGTAACTTAAATTCCAGTAAATTGCAAATTATTAAACTAGCAAATTTTAAAATATCTCGAAAACTATCAGAGTTAGGGTTGGTAACCCTAATACCGATTGAAAGGTAACTAGTTCCTGATTTCAACAGGCTACAGAAATACAGGGTATTCAATTTAAGTTAAGCAAGTTATTTAAATTATAAGTCGTTAGCGTTATGCGGTAGTATTTAAAACACTCTATACATCATAACATAATAGTAAATATTGCAAAAGAGATGTTGAAGGCTCTTAATAAGGTGGTGTAAACCAAAGTTTCTTGTTCTTATTTATCTTGAAGTTATTGCATTTTTGAGGGTCTGTAAATCAAGTAAAATCGATTTATCTCAGAAACGGATGTAAGTTGGTATAGGGACATGTTAAAGAACATACATTATTTTTTATCCTACAATTCAAAAATAAAAAAAAAATACAAGGTGTTCCATTTAAAATAACCCAACTTTGATATAGTACGTGTTTCTGGAGCACCCTGTACAATGGAAAATATTTGGAAAATGTGGTTTCAAATAATCTCGATATATGCCTTAAGATTTATTATATTAATTGTCGTTTTAGTGGTACAGAATAATTCGTTGATAGTAACCCACCCTGTATATATCTAAAAATCGTTAACACTATCAACCTATTTAAGTACAATCCCGAACAATCTGAAATTTATTTTTAATGGTTGATCCGAGTTTGAATATTTTCGACTTTCATATGTATGTTTCATTATTATAATTTTAAGCTAAAAATTAAATAACTTGTATCATGATAGGAAGAAAAATAAGTTATCTACCATGCCTTTTGCTATTCACTTTGTAGAATCGTTACACTCTCCTTCGGCTCGTGTGACAAACTTTTCGTTGTGCGGAATATGCCGGATTCTAAATTTGCATACAATTATATTCATAATGGAAAGCTATGATTTAAATGATATTGTTTTGATGTCTGTGGATCTAAAAATTGTATACATTTTGAAGACAATAAGGTTACCCAACAAAATTGTTATTTATTTAGACCGATAAATTAAAAATGTTTTATTTAATCCTCTTGTTACTTTGCATCTCAAATAATGTTCATTAAAAAAATTGAAAATAAGTTCTGTTCAAAATCTATAATTCAGTTGGTCAGATTTTTGTAGAAAAAGTTTAATATATTATAGTGTGGCCGAAATTGGTCACGACAGGATTGGGATCTCGGTTAATATTAGAGCTAGAGAATCGGTTAAATGGAGAAAGTTTTAACAATCATGTTTGTAGGATAATGACACTTAAAGAGCCGTTCCAAAAGTACTGCGTTTTTCTAACCAGATGAAATTATCGTATTTAAACAGGAGTACCAATATTGTGTAGAAATGATGTTTACGTCATATTCTCTAATCAAAATCACTAAAAAGTTTTCTCAAAAAAAGTTACCAGTTGAGTTCATGATCAGGAATCATTCACGTGGTGCCCCCTACAACAAATTGTAAAATAGTACATAAAATAATGTTCTTGGTCTAAAGTTATGCCTCTCTGCCGATTTTGATAAGAATTGATAAATTTATAGTGAAATTAGTAACAAAAAATGAAAAACAAAAATTAATGTAACACTATTTATTTATTAAGGAACATTGGGTCCTATGGTCATATTTTAGCCTAAATAACCCGCCCTATGTCCCAATAGTTATGAATCACTCTGTATATGTATGGTTTATAGTAATTTTTTTCTTAAAATATAAAAGTAAAAGCCTCCAACACCAAACCGAATCACCCCGTATAGTAATACCGGAACTCGAGCGGCGTTTGCGAGAGTTGATAGAGCCAGCGGTCAATGGGATGTTGTGTACTTATTGAACACAGTCCTAAAAAGGTATAATGGTATCGTTATACCGTCAAATTTGAGTAAAATAGGCACACACACCGGTTTTCATCGAACGTAAACAAAAATATTCACTTTTACGAAGGAATGAACATTCTAATGCACATGCGCAGCAGTGAAATAGGGCAATAGAAATCTCCGTTGATAGTTGTTTCTTTCGGTTTACTTTGTTTACGAAGGCAACAATCGCAGTACACATTCCAGTACTAATAATTTCACCGAACTCTGGGAAACATAATAATATCAGAATATCTTTTTTTTATTCAGAGTGTGCATTTAGTTGTAATTACTTCACAAACATATTACGCTCATGTCCACAAATTAAAAAGTATTCTCATGTCAATTCTAAGAAAATTAAATTTCAGCCAACTTAGATTCAAAAAGCGAATGAATTACTACAAATTCATCTTTCGTAATACAGGGTGATCAGTAAAAAGTCTACATCATATTGGAATTATTTTTAAAGAGCTTTATTCGAAATTTGACTTTGGCATCGATTCGTGCTTCTATTAAGACGAAAAATATCCAAAAAAATAATGTTTACACGATATGCATTATCTGAACTATTTTTCAAAGAAATACTTATTTTATGAATTTAACTTTAATATACTTTAAATAAGATGTATCTGGAATTAAATATTGTAAAAATTAAGAAGTTTTATCTAGGTTCAATTAAATTTTATTTTGCAATTGGGTCGGAATTTACAAACAATGGACAAGAAATCTAAATTATCTTATGCAGCTGAAATTTTGCGTATGCGCTAAAAATAATATTTAGAAAACTTAATTTGAAAGATGGTACATATCAGGTAACTACTATATTTTTGATCGTTTCATCCTCATCGAAGCACAAAATGATGCCAAAACCCTACCACTCACATCATAAAGTAAATTTACACTTACTCTGTCGATTGCAAAATTCATAAAGATACGCAATCCATATGAATAAAACAAAATTGTCCCGACGTTAGATCGCTTCATCGTTGATTTAACCCTGTTCTTTTTATTATTTGTGCAATTGGCACACTTCGTCACTGTCACAGAAATCACAGTAACTTCGAAACCAACTCCGATTCAATTACGACCCGATATCAACGACTGTCACGAAACAACTAAATTAAATCGGCGGCAGAGCCATCTTCATGACGGGGTTACATTTTATTCATATGCGTTGTGTATCTTTCCAAATTTCTCAATCAACGCTGGCACTGAATAACATTATATATTTTGTGATACCGTTAAGATATGAATTATTCTTATGTTTACAGGAACGGACCAAAAACGCACAATTTATAATTATTTCGCTTAGATCTAACATGTTCGAACTGTGTGATCACTTGATCGGAATTTATAAAACGTTCAGTTGTACAAAAACAGTTTGCATAGATCCGAGGAAATACGACCATCCAAAGCAGCAAAATATTATATCAGCAGCAGAGGAACCAGAACAAATCGATCGTGAGACGGCAATAATAAATCAAAACAATACCTCTCGAGTCAGTAATCATATAAGTAGTGAGGAATCTCATGTTTCCGATAAAACAAACGAATCATCATCGAATAATTCGAGAGCGAGTCTGAATTTATCTGGAAGTGGATCTGTTATTGACAGTTCGTTGATTGAAAATCCCGACGAGCAAATGGAAGTAGATTCGGATAGTTAAGTTAATTTTAATAACATGTTTGTACATTCAATTTTATTAATATCTCTTCAAAATTTATTGCCTTCTCTCCAAATTTTTGTAAATAAATATTAATTTGAATTTAATTATTGCGATATTATATTGTATGCTAGTTTAAATGTGTTGATGAGCATAGCTTTTATAAAGTTTAAAATTAAATATTTTATCTTTTATACTGAGAATAGAAACTTATAATAGTAAATTGCGGGAAATGCATCATTATAATAAATGCGAGTGAGAATTTTGAACCATGAGTGTGCGGTAGCAAACGAGTAGGACAATAATTCTCACTCGCATTTACTGATGCATTTCTCTTGCGTGTGATATACGACGTTTTATCTTACACCACCAGTTTTTGCAACTCGTAACGGATTGAAGTTACTTTTTCGAAAAAGCAAAATTTTATCATGGTTACGCAGATTACATAAACACAGAAATATTTGCGTTTTTAAACATTTTAGTCACGAGTGAATAATAGTCTATTTTAGTCACTAAAATTAGTGACTAAAATGCATCAAAAACTGCTGGTGTAAGATAATAGTACATTATATTATAAGTGAGAGAAACGCATCATTATAAATGCGAGTAAGAATTTTCAAATACAGGTTGAAATAATGTATATATCCTTACAGTAATTAACACATTGAAGAAATAATAAAACAACATTTAATTTTAATTATTTTTTCTATTTTGAGTCGCTTACAGAGCTATAAAAGCACCCAAATGAGTTCTTTTATAAAAAGTTGAGTTCTTTTATAGAAATAGGACAATTTTTATTCCGAACGTTGGTAACACTGATTTGATATTAAACGTCAAAGCGCTCGCTACGTTCGGCGTGCGTTAATTTAAATTATAATTAATGTTCAGTAGATGTATTTATCTACTTAACTTTATTTCTACCAATTTTTTTTAAATTAAACGTATGATAAATGTTCTAGCATTTAAACCAAAATTTAATGAAAATATTGCCACCCTAGCAATTATACTTAAAAACTCGCAAAATTTTATCTTAAAATCAATCTGAAAAGCCCAAAATAGAAAAAATAGTATAAAGAATTCGTTTCAGAAGACATTTTAGCGACTCGTTTTATAAAATGTGTCTTCTGAAACTAGTTCTTTAATATACTATTTCCGTCAACCGTGCGTTTATGTCTTAAATTAATGTAAACACAATTTATCGTTAATGACGTCTATTAATAAACGATTTTCTATTAACAATTTTGGTATAGGCAACTAAACATACATATCAGTAAATCACGTTGCCATTTTGCCAATATCTTTTAATGAAGTTCAACATGTAAACGTAAATAAAACATCTGTGGTAATTTGTAGCAAAGCAAATTTTAATAATACCAAATCGACATTAATCTATAGTTATATTAAATGCTAAATTTATTCACACTTCGGGACATTTTTACACTGTACGCCACATTCGGATGATAACGTTTAATAACATTTAAGGGTGTTTAGCTCATCAATGTTACAAACTATTCTCTCACACAGTTCTTCAATATTGTTTACCCATTGTTCAAAATTTAAATTCTTCAAGTAATGCTGCTTGCATGGTAAGGATATAAATTAATGTCTTTCTTCGGTATGATATGACAGGTCATAGAAAGTTCAACTTGTTACAGCCAACGTAGAGATCAGCTTGGGTTTGGTCCATGATTTATCAAACATTGTCAACCACTCCTGATGGGGTCTTTGTAGGTGCATCATTATATTGATTAAGCACAAATCCTTCTCACAAAAAATTTAAAACACCTTGTTTTGCTGTAATGAAAACTATTGTATTTCGATTCAACATTTGGAATCTAGTATTTCAGTTCTCCATCAACTAATGGCCGGTTCCACCAACCCGTCTTAATCTTAAGCTATGCTTAAAAACAATTGTTGCTATGTTTTTAACAATTGTATCTAAGTTTTTAAGCATTGCTTAAGTTTAAGTCGTGTTGGTGGAACCGGCCGTTAGTGACTTAATATTAAAATACTGTTGGCTAATATCCATACAAAAAACGAAAAGCTAAAGAATTATCAAAAGCGAAGCTCACAAAAAAGTAGAAACGACGAAGTTATGTTATTTATTTCACAAATTGTGGTGACTTCACAATAGCATACCTTTTCTAGAATTATTAAAATATAATTTTATTCAATGGACCCGTTTAGTGTGACGTCACAAACCAACCGCTCAATTCAAAATTCGGTACTTTGCAAAATTGTGGGCGAAAAAGTACATGGACTTAAGGGTGATATTAAAATAGATCAATAAAAGGTGGTTGGTTTTCCAATATACACGCATAAATTAGAGAAATCGTTGTCATATTCACTAATTCTGAACCTTTATCTTTCATCTAGTATCAATATTACATTTTCAAATAGCATAATTTTATTATAAATTAAAATTAACTTTTATACTACAAATACATTCGCAGAAAATCCGTTGTCGGGAACAGTAATTTTCGAAACATGCACCAGGTTAACCATGACCTAATGACTATGAAATACTATTAAATTAAACTATAAATTACGTATTATAAAGAACAAACTAATGAAGTAATCGAATAAATACGCTAATGAAGAAACAAGAGTAACGCCAGGAACAACAAAGGATAAAGTATAAGGTTAACCCGGTGCGTATTTCTAAAATTACAGTTCCCGCCAACTTTGTTTCGCTATTGAAGTTGCCACTTTGATAACGATATTGCGAATAACAATCAATTACCTGTTTTAGTGAACTATTGCATTTCTTAGTTATTCTAAAATGTAAATAACACATAGCTACCAACCAAGTAAAATCTCCTCATTCATTTTGGCAAGGTAACATAATAAGATCTTGATAAATATTGGATTATTTTCATTGCATCTAAATTTCTAGTGTATTTTAGAATCGATTATTCGGGAAGTAATGTTACATCAAATTGTAAATAGTACGAGAAATACAGTAACAATAAAAATAGTGAATACTGAAAACTATTTACTACCAAGCAAAATAGCAGCTTAATTTTGTTTTGATTGGTCATGTTAAAACAATTTTCCAGTACTAGTACATACATGATTGGTAAAAATTTCAAATGATCGAATCTAAACAGATGTCCAAATTCGTTATTAACTAGCTGACCCGGGAAATTTCGTTTTGCTCAAAATAGATTTTTGATTGATTAATATCCAGCATTCACGATTTCACTAGAAATTTGTTTAAATGATAAAACGCCAACTGTTGAAATTTCGTTTACAATGCATTAAAAAAACTAAACAATTTCGCATGGTTAAATCTACTGGTCAAATAAAGACTATAAATCTTTTACCCAGAATCTCGAAACCGCAAACTTTTAATTAAGCCTATTCTTTTTACTTGTAGTCTTTATTTGAGCAGTAGATTTAACCATGCGTAATTCATTTGTTTATGATATAAATCATAGGCGATTGGATTACATATTATGCTTTTTTCAAACGCACAACCATAAGCTTTTTTTATTTTCTCGAAAACGAATAAAAATAAGATTATTTTACAAGAAACCTATTTGATTGTTTTTGAATTCTCTATCGAATAAAAATTATTTTGTGCTTCTACCACAGACAGCAAAAAAACTATGTTAATTTTCATAATGGTTATGCGAGTCTCATTCACTTTCGGTTTTAGTATTTTCTAGAAATTTTCTCAAAACATCCGTCCAATAATACTAGCTGACCATGCCAAATCTTATTAACATATCGCATGTAGTTTTGAATTTAGAATAAAAAAACGGTTTCAAAATTTTAACTTCAAGGCCGCATGGCGCCTAAGTTAAGCGACTTTGGATTAAGATAAGTTTACTTTAATTGGCTTATTTTGGTGTAATGAATATGTGGTAGACGTATAAAGACATTTTACAGACACCCTTGTATGTTAGTAGCTAACCAGTTACTATAAAAGCTTTGAAATCAGAAACAACGGTTAGTATCACGGGATTACCAGATAATTTTGTAGATTTTGAAGATTTCTACGAATAGAAGAGTTACAGTGGGGATATCCACTGTTACCACGAAAATATCAACATTTGATGGAAGCCAGCAAGAAACGAAGTTGTTGGTACTGCTTCGTAAAATGACACATTTGTGATAGGGTTTCATGTTAGGATTGAACACCATATACAGGGGATGTATAAGCTCATTATTGAGAGATAACAGCTATTGCAGTTTTGACGAAAAATGTATATCAGCATATGTCCAATTTCACTTACTTTAAAGGAATTAGAATGACTTCAAAGTTTCAATTAACCTTTATAAAATAACTTAAATATGTATTATTATTATTATTAACAGTCACATAAACATCATAAAATGTGCTCAAAATGACCGCCTTCTGCTAGACTTCAGACTTCACAGTGGCGAACTAAATATCATGATGGTTTCTTATTTTGCCAGCTGCTATCTGTATTCTCTCTAACAAACTGTTGTGGTGTGTTAATTTGCTTACGATATATAATCTGTTTCATATGCCCCGATCAATAGAAATCAAAGGAATTAAGTTTAAACAAAATTTAATTTAAATTGGCTGCTATTAGGTAAATTCGCATCGTATGCAGAAAACTTCGAAGTCCTCTAATTCTTTAAGCAAGCGAAATCGGACATATATGTTTGTATAAAATTACATTAGCTGTTAACTCGCAAAGTTTGTAGGTGAGATCACCCGTATTACATCAAACTGTTTAGTAACGTACGAGGTATTTATATGCTTATTATGTTTAAATAATAATAATAATTAAAAACTTTTAGTTTTATAACATCTGCTAATTTTTTGAAATTTACAGAAACTATAATACTACAAATATTTTTGTTCTATGACCAGTTTTGAAAGTGCGCACACAATACAGGAAGAAAACGCACACTGTTCGCTGGCTACACATTACATCAGTACTTCACCATACAAAAAATATCGCTAATCACAATTTTACTAACAGGGCAGAGAAGATCTCGTGTACCACCGACACAACCTGAAAAAATGCGGTACGGTTTAAAGCCACTACAAAAATAGTTACACTATTCGGAGAACATCAACAAACCGAAAAAGCAAGGATCTACGACGGTAGCTTAATTACAAGCGTAACTATCTGAAATATGAAAAAGTAATGATGGTGTAATTTTTCTCCTTCGCTAATTTGTATTGACTAATTATTGCCAGAGACGAATCAATGCCCCTGGGCCTCTTATGGAAGGTGGGAATGTGTAAACTCGGGTAATGGTTAAACAGAGCGCCTAAAGTGTGCATAAAAATCGCCTCTGCATTCCTAGTTTTATTGTATTAAATGAATGAATTAATGCACGAACTCGCCTAAATTTGTGTCTCCAGAGGGTCGCCCGTCGCCTACATACATCTAAATCTTTCCCGAAATTCTGCCAAACAAGCAACAGTGCTATAGTTTAAATCATATAAGGTTGCGTATGACCACAGCATAATATATTCAGTATAGCAGCGTTTATGAGGGACTACTTTAGTTTTAACAACATTCAGTAGATGCCGCATTCATTCAATCACTTTGTATGAATAGAATGTTGTCAAGGTGCGAACCAAATTCTACAGCGTATTACAAAAAGAATACCGCATTTAAGTTTAGAATAGAATAAATCTACCCGACGTGAACAACAATAATTTTTTGTGCTATCAATGTTGACGTATAAACATAATGAAGCTGAAATAGAGAGTCCCTTTGTCGGTGACTTGCATTCCAATCACGCACCTGCGATGATAAGCACAGAAAAATAATAAAATCGTTTTGGTTGAAACACAAGGACAGTAAAAATCCCCCACATTTTCAATACGTTATTACATCGCTATTATTTACAATTAGAAAAAGTGTTTCCATCATTTTGTAGAAAAAAGCTTCACAAATTGCCTACTAATATATTTTTATTTGCTAAATAAACAGGTTATTATGGCAGCGGTGATATAAATAAATTGCATTGTACTAGCAGGCATTAATTTACGATTCAGTTAGGCAAGGTGAATATTCAGTAAATTTAAAATATTCAATTTCCTTGTTTTTCTTTAAAATATTCTAATTTCCTTGTTTTCTTTTCTGCCTAATACCATACTTTTACATTGTTATAAATTAAAATTCTAAACTTATAACTTATTAGAAAATGTAAGTGATTTATACAATCATTTTTAAAAATTTGTTCTATTACTATATAATTAGAAATACTTTTAACGGCTTTAGAAGATAATAATGCAACAAGTTTCTTTTTATGCATGTTTAATTGAAAATACCGTTTCATGTATTTAATAATAATTTTGAAATTTGATAAAGAAGTTCTGTTGGTACGTGTAAACCAAAATGTACCTGAGATTCTTGATTTTTCTTGTGAGAGTCAAATTGGCGGTATACTAATAGAATCTCTTTAGGGTTGGATAATTTAGGTACATCTAATTTTATTAATAAAGTTTGACAATTTGTACATTTATATTTGTGGATAATTTGTTTTCTTAAAAATCCTGCAAAATAATTTAAGGCACATTTTTCGATTTTACTTATTTGTACATTAAACGGTGATGTGGTGGAGGACGAGGAAGACGAATCCGAAGAATCATCAGATCCGTCTGATGGTTGCCTATTTGATTGAGGAATATTAAAAGCACTAGGTTTTTCTAAATTTGTACTAGGAGTATATAATGTAATATCATCGTCAATTTGTGAATTCGAAGTAGGAACAGGTTGTAATAAGTTTGCAATGCAATGCATTCTAAATGAAGTGCGAAAAGTTTTAACGGTTGGATTTGGATTGAAACCACCTCTTTGTCGAATAATGCTAAAAAAAATTTCCAGTGGATCTTGGTTTAATCTTGAAGTAAGAATGTAACAAGCTCCTCTTGTTGATTCAATTTCAAATAACATTAACATTGCAATTAGAGTGATGATGATCCCGTCAAAACAAGGAACTCTTTTTTCAATCCCATTGTGCAATATTTTTTTTAAATTTTGAAAAACTTGTATTGCATTTAACATAATCTTTTTTATTTGTGGGTTTTCTGCAAATAAACTGCATCTGTTTGCATTGTTGTTGAACAAGGAGTTACTATTTAATGCGTCAAACAAATCATTGACAAAATTGAAAAAAATTGCAGTTGAATGCGCGGATGAGTAAGTTAAAATTCCTAATTGAATCAATGATTTCATTCTGGCAGATACTCTTGTACTAAAAATTTGGACAGCTAGCTTAACTGACATACGTTCAAATGGAGTGGGATATAAATGTTTATTTGACAAATTCGGAAATATTTTCCACGACTATCAAGATCATATGCAACGCGCAAGTCTTTTTGAAGAAATGGTCTCGTCATATAGTGGATAATTTCCGTTCAATAAATTGTTTCTTAAACTTTTAATTGGTGTGGAGTATCGTATATACAAAAAATTTCCTTACTTTCGAAGAAAAAATAAGGTTTTTTTGGAGTTATTTCTAAACTTTTAAATAAATTTTGATTGGTCGTGGATTGATCGCAAACTATGCTTTTTGGAACTAAATTTGAATTAAAAAGATTTTTTAAAACATAATTTAGTAAAGTCAACAAACCACCTATTTTTAAAAGAATGACTATAGTTATAAAATAAGCACAAGGCATTTTCCAATTTGAGTACATCCCTCTAGCCATAAATACCAACACTTTTTTTCCTAATTTATTTGATCGGCCAAAAGGAGAAATATCTTCAAAACCTTCTATAAAATCATATGCTAGGAATATTCTAAACAAGTTTTTTAAAGGCATTTCGTCAAAACATACAGAACAAATTTTTTCGTCGTAAGACATTGTTTCAGATTTTAATTTTAACTGATAAAATAACTTAGGGCTACAACCAACTAAAAATTTAGATTTAGAAACCCACGACCTATGGTTGATTCTGCCGGCAAAATTATCTTTTGTTGCCTTAAAAAACGATAAGCCGTTGGCGATTTATAAAATAAGGCAATGGCAAAACGTCTTTCATTATTTGCCCATTCGGTATTTTTTTATGTAACAATTGCATTTTAACTAAAATTTCAGATTGATTCGACAAAAATTTAATGTTTCGTAAAAATTGTTGAATTGAGAGTCGGGATTTTATTACGATTTTTTGTTTTTTTAAATTTGGAAACTGTATACTTCTCACTGATTGTAATTTTTTTTAAGTAGTATTAGTTCCGTTATTAATTTTTTTTTTCGTGGACTTTCATTATTTTTAAATAGAGTTTTTCGTACATTTTTAATCGGTGGAGATGAAGATTCCGGTAAGTTCGAAATATTTGACAGTCATTCTTTTGTAGTTGGGCTTGGGCTGAGATGTTCAAAATCAGAAATTTCTTCTATTACTATCCCTGCTGATGTTGATGGATTACACAAACTTTCGTACTTCTTTGTCGGCGTAGACATTTTAAAAGCATCCATTTCGCAGTACTTAATTGGAACAGCGTTTTGATTGAGGCGTTTTTTCTTCGTTTTTAAAAGCGCAATCCTCAAAATGAGATGCACATATAAATTTGTTCCTCAATTCTCCTTCATATTGTAATAATTTTGAATTTCCTGGATTAAAAAGTAAAATAATCAACGGATATATGGTTTCATTTTCATTTAATAATTATTTACATTCTAATGAGCCTCTAAACACATTTTTTTATAAATGTGTATAACAAAGATCATGGTTCAACTAAAACAACCCCTTTGGAATTTTTACTCCAACGAATTAGAGTTAGTACATTATAATAATGCAAAAAAATTAATGCCCGAGACCGGCCGGCCGTCTGTCCGTATGTAAACAAGATATCAAGAAAACCACTTATCCGATTTTTATGAAACTTTGTACATGGACCTAATTTATAATTTCATAGATCTGATGATATTTTTGGTCATATTCTATGTATTTTAAATGGCCGTTAACCTACACAGGTTTTTGAATTTTTAAAATATTTAGAAAAATATTTATTTTACACTTTTGTTTCAAATAATATTCCATGTCTTTTTAAAGCAAACGTAATATTAGTATTATTTGCCTTATTTGAAATGCCGCTATCACTGCAGTTAAACACCCAGTCGGGTATCTCTTGAACGACGCCTTTGAATCCTCTATTTCCTTTCGTAAATCCCACCACACATACGTTGCTTTAACAGCGGTGGTTTCCTATATTTTAAAAGATTTCTTTTCGTGAATACATACACTGCTTTACGGCGGTAGTTTCATTAACTATATTTCATAAGTAAGCGCTACTAGCGGACGTCTCCAATACTAGCTAACTCAGTCTAGTGGTTGTCTCCTCAAACTTCTTGAAAACGATTAACGCATTTTCTTAAGGCGCTGTCATACTGAATGTATTATGCTGTGGTATGACTCATTCTGAATAACTGAATTAATTTTCATAAACGTACGTCGACGTTAGTATGATCTTTTTATACAGGTTTCTGTATTACCCATAACATGTAATCATAGTACATTTTTAATCACATGCTACTCATTTTATTTAATTTCTTGTATTCATTTCTCTATCCTTTGAATTCTTGAAAACAGAAATAAAGTTAAATGCAGTTACGTATACCATTGATATTAAACCAACAATCAAAACAAAATGTAAACATGGGAAATGTCAAAATATTGTGTCGACATACTATTATTACACGGCAAACTTAAGTTCCTCCTAACTAGTACACATGAATAAAGAAAAACAGAGCATTGTAACAAAAGTATTATAATTGGATTTGCAAGTTTAACTGATTTTAACTATATATGGCTACCATAATGCCTACTCACCATTATTAAAAACACCGCAGCTTGGGGCTTATTCCCCAAAAACAAGTATTTTTTTACACGTTCAAAAAAACACCCCAAGGGGAAGGTGACACCTCACGACCGCCATATCCAAAATTCTCAATCTGACAGTTTAATCAATTTGTATTTTATATTTATCAAAACTGAACAGTTTGACATGTTCTAGTTTTCTTATTAATTAAATTGTTCTTCCGAACCACACTCGAGGTTTGTATTTTAGCGAGTAAAATTTTTACTCCAGCCGTCACAAAATTGGTCAGTTTTCATCTCATTATTAGAATGTAAACTTGGCGTTTTTGAAACTGTACAAAAAGGTTACATAGTCATTTTTCAGTCTTAGATTTAAAAATATTTTTAATTCTAAAACCGAGCTATGGGTATGAAAATAATTATACATATTTTTATGAATACCTACAATTTTAAATTTTTGAAAATAGTATTGAAAGTGGAATTTGAACTTTTGGAAAAGTGAATTAATGATTTCTTGTTAGCATTTAAATTTTGTTGCGTCATTCATTACAACAATTGGTCACACCGTCTGCATCTGTATCAGTATCATTAGGTTGTTCTTCTAAAGCTTTCTACTAGTACTCGGCTCATCCAGTCTCAAAATTTTCCTTGCTTCACCTTCCGTGTCTGACGGATTCTTCTAAATATCCTTCTGCTACAGTGTCAGATGTCCATCACCCCATGCCGCTCCAGGCAGGTTATGTTTCCCTTAGAATCAACAAGAAGTATAGCAGATGTTCGGCGGGGACAATGCCCAGTATATTCATTTGCGTTTTCCAACTTTTAATTGCAATTGTGGGACGTTCTAATTTGTTCAATGTCCACTACTTGTCTCTCCAGCACACTTCGTTCCGTTATGATTAAAAAGTCGACGTTCATTGAAATTCTTTGGTCTAAGAGCAAGATAGTTTTTGTATAAATTAAAATATTTTTCACCCATAATCGTAAATGATCTCGGTTTTTTCGTTTTGGTACATGGAATTTTAACGAGTAAACCTGATGTAATTTCTTGAATGTCATCACTTTTTAAATGCATCAATTCGAAGAAAAATTTGAAGAAAAAATAGACATTTCACAGTGTTAAAAGATATATTTTTTTTGGAAACAAATGACATGTCAAAAACGGTCAAGAATTAAATAACATAATTTAAGCTATATAAACTCAGAATTATATGGCCAATCAACCCATGTAAACGAATTATAGGTTTGTATTTAAAATAAGAAAGTTGATAGCAGCTTTTGGCACACCCTGTATAGTTGGTAGGTACCTCGGTTATGTCATATTTTGAATGTAACAGTAAAGTACCAACTTGATTCGTCGAGAATAAAACGTCACTATAACACTCGAGAATCTCAAAAATTTGAAAACAACACATGAAAACTAGCAATAAACGCTTAAAGAAAAAATAATATATTTCACTTGGAGTTAAATAATATAATTTTTTCTCTTAATTTTCTGTCTCGGCTAACGCCTCGCCAGCAAACTTTCAAGCTCAACAATGATATTGTTTAACTTCTAGTAAAATAATCTACTATTACGAAGAAAGAAAATGATCGATTATGGCCGCGTACTGAATTTTAAGTTTTTGATTCATCTTCAAGTTAAAAAACTTTTAATGCACGCTCTACGCAGATCACCCTGTATAGTATATTGTTTTGTATTAATTTTTTCTGGTCGGATAAGTACAAATAAATAAAATTGTTGCATTGTTATCATTACGTACAAGAGTATTCCGAAGTTGTATCAATCAGAATGACCGACTTAAATAAACGGTAGATCCATAAACAAATACTTGTAGCCAAGTCAATACTTTTTATGGTGTACCGAACAATAGTAATAGTCAAAACCAATGCCAAGTTTACGTAGATCCGGATTGTGGGCATTAATTCTATAAAATTGTTTTCAAATATGTACCTACTAGCTAAAATTACATTTTTTGTAATCAAATCTGTACCACAGAATAATAAATAAAGTATTATTATTCTGTGACTGTACTTCGGATAGTTGCAGGAAAGTCCCTATTTGTACTCTTTTTGTACAACGAAAGTTCGTTTTGGCCCTCTGGCAGAGGGGCTACCTGTTTATTCAATGGTAGTAGCATTGATTATACGACGGAGTCAGATTGGCAGAGCTTATAGCAGCTTTGGAAACGCAGTTTATAATTAAAAAAATTACAATGGATGGCGCTGCTAGTACAAAATTATCTTGTTAGAATTTGATAAGCACCAGTCCGATTATCGAGACTCTGATATGATAGAACTGAGTCTGCGAAGCTAATTATGTCATTGTTTGTTATGTTAAGCAAAGTCTTGCGGTTTTAAATTTCAATGATGTTTAAATGCAGTCAAAACAATAAACGTAGCGTCGATCCTTCTTCTAATACAAGGACAGACATTAAAACCACCATTCAAAGCAAATCAATTGTATAAAATATTCCAGATAATTTATATTGCAAAAATAGTAATGCTTTATACTTAAATATTAAAAATAGGTCGTGTGTTTGGAACGGTCTCACGATTAAAAAATACACTTGACTTGTTTTTTCCAATAATTATTAATGCGTCGAGTAGCAGAATTGCCAAATTCCGTTACTCCAGATAAGTCGTAACTTTGATTATATAATTGAACTAGGTATATAAACAAAGCTCGTGGATTCTCAAAATTTTGTCTACAAAAAATACCAAGTTGCCACAGATTTTGATACAAATTCTCAATTATACGTCACTGTGGGAATGGCAGAATACCGTTTTGTACCTATTAATTAAAACCATTGATTAAAACAGTAGTAATTCATCAAAAAGCATCAAAACACGTTAAATTTTGACCGAACAAAATTATTGATATATTATTTAGGTAGTTAGTAAGTAATAAGGAATAAAACAATAATGTTCAAAATTTAAAAAAAAATGTGTTTTTATTAGTAAATAATGTATACCTACTATGGATATATAAAAAATATAAACAAAATTATAATTTACAATAATCACCACATTCGTATAGGTTCACCTTAATTAAATTTATTTGTGCTGTAAAATTCTTAATTTTGGATTGGGTTTATTTGATGTAATAATTTTATTACAAATTAATTTTGAACATTTAAATATTTTTGTAACTAAAAGTTTGTTTAGTATAAATAATTTATGTTCTTTACAAATTTCATCTTGTGCTAACCAATTTATAATAATAATATTCTTTTGAATTTTACGCATAAGTTTGAACTTTAATTTGGTCTCATGGTAAATATTATCAAAACATTTTTGGAATTTCTTTAAACACAAAGTAACTACATGTAAATAATTTTCACTTGGTGCATAAAGCCCCCTTCTGCTATCTTACTTACATTATCGTAAGTTTTGTATAAAATCAATAGTTCTTTGTGGTTGTTTAACTTAGAATTAGTGATTAAACAATTTTTACATGATGTACAATTAAATTTTGTTATACACGTACGAGCTAAGTAACCCGCAAAATATGCTACAGAACAATCTTCACTTGTCACATTTATAGTATTGGTACTCGGAACCGAGTTCAAGCTGGAAACACTTGATGTTGATGATGACATAATGGTCTCATCTTCATCATCTTTTTCGCCTTGATGCGGTTTATCTCCACTTTCAATGACAGTTTTCATGTCCGGATCCATGTCAAGCTTTACATAAGTACCATCATCAGCTTCACAATTAGAAGACTTTGGTGGTTTCATTAGGGAATGTAAATGTAAATAATCGTGATGTAGAATTCCGATTGTATCCTCCTTTTGTCGGTATACAGAAAATAAATTTTGTATCACATCCTGGTTCAACCTGCACGTTATTATATATTTTATATCTAAGTTCGTTCGTTCATCTACAAATAATTGCTCAACACCATTTATTGTTTGTAATAAACCATTAAAACACGGTGGGGTAGTAATTTTTGTAGTCGCATTCATATTACTACTATATCTTTTTATTCTTTTCAATTTAGGTATTAGGTTTTTGCATTTTCCAGTACAGATATAGCTAATTTATTTTCTTCAGAAAGGGCGCAATTGTAAGGATTCCGGGTATATAATTGTCTACTATTTAAAACATCAAATAAATTGTTCATTAAGTTTATAAATTCAGCTGTATTTTCTGCGGTATTGCTGATCAATTCCTTTGTTTTTATGTAAGTTTTAATCGCAGCAGCTACAGAATGGGACATTACTTGAACAGCAAGTTTAACACTCATTTTTTGAAAAGAGTTCGGATAAATGTGTGCATCTGTTATTTTCATTAACATTTTGCAGTTTATGTTTTTTTATCGATCTGGTAAGTTTTTTGATGTCATCAAAACATATTTTTTGTCATCGAACTGATAATCGCCTACTAAAAGATTATTACGGAAGCTTTTAAAGAGATGAGGGACGTCAAAGATTGCATATATTTTTCTGTTTAACACGTTAAAGTGAGGTTTCTCGACGGTAACATTTAATAACCTTAGTGCACTCTGATTACTTGTCCCTTGGTCACAAATTATTATTTTAGGGAGTAAACCTACGTTAATTAAGTTTTTTAGTGTCTTGAATAAGAACTGCCAAGTCTTTGTATTTCACACCAGAATTAGATAAAAAGTATGATAAGGGTAATTTCCATGAATTGTAAATCCCTCTTACCATAAAAACTAATGCAAGTTTAGCACTTTTATTTTTCGCCCCAATTGGCCTAAATCTTCAAAACCTTCGATGACGTCATGGTTTTTGAATATTCTAAAAATTGCATTATTGACATTTTATCAAAACACACGGCACAGGATTTTCCAAGTTTGATTTAAGAAAAACTTTTCTTTATTTGATATAGATGTTTTTGTCGAACCCTGTTTTGTAATAGGAAGAACCTATCCAACTTCGGACTGTTGTAGGCGATGGTAAAATTAATTTTAAGTCATTTCTTAAGAATTTATAGGTTGTTGGAGATTTGTAAAACATCATTAATGCCAAGTTCTTTTTGCTGTTGTTCCATACTGTTGTCTTGGTTCTAAATTGCATGTTTGCAATAATTTTTGAGTATTTTGATGGAAACTCATACTTTTTATTATATTGTCCAATTTAGTCCTTTCTTTAATAAGAAAAATTCTTTTCTTTAGTTTGGATATTTGTGATTTCTTTAGATTAATTTTTTCTTTTACATAATTTTAAATCCCTTATTAGTTTTTTCTAGAAGCGACATTGTTCTCATTCGTTACTAATTTTTTTTATTGTCGTTTACGTGATGATGGCATATCCGTTAATTCTCTCAAACGTGTCAAATCTGTTTCTGTTGTATCACACTGAATTTCATCTTCATCTTGAGAAATCTCAGAATCCATTTTTCGTTTTTTACTATATGTACGTTTTGGAATGTCGACCACAAGTGGAGGTGATGTAGTTGCTTCCGTGGTTGAAGTACTTGGTAAGAATAAATCGGATGAAACATGATTATATGTTGAAGGGACCGCTGATTGAATGAGATGATGTTTCGTATGATTGATAAATGATCCGGCATTAAAATGAAGTTCGCAAACGTAACGAGTTCTCAGTTTTTCCTTGTCAAGGTCAAATAAAACTAGATTTTCTGAATTTATTAACCATTTTTCCATCCTACCTGGATCTTCTGTGGGAATTTTAAGTTTGGAAAATCGCTCGTTCTCTTATTACATTTAATAAATGCGCACTTATTTCCAGGCATTATATGTAAAAATTAAAGTTTTATTACACAATATATTAATCACGTTCAAAACACACAAATAACACACACATAAAATTAATTAATATCTAACTAAAACTAGATCGTTTATAAATTACAATCAGACATTATGAAATCGGTCTCGAATTCGGAAATACAACTAATTTCTTAAATGCGTAATGAAAAGGGTAGTTGAAATAGAGTAGGTAGGTATCTTCTAATTTTTTGCCTAAAACCATTGCAATTGCCGGTTTCTTCCCATAGGTTCAATACGACAAACCGACTCAACGTGGTCTAGAAACAACATAAATAAGTTATTTTAGCTTTTTTTCTCCGGCATCTTTATTGCATTTTTAATAACTTAATTCAGTTCTTATCGTAACGGAATGCAACTGCTACAATAACAACTTGTGAGAAAGTTTGGATTGCGTCATTGTTTACTTAACGCGAACATGATATACCGTTTGCATTTTTTCAGCCCTAACAATTTGAATCAGCGACATCAAGCAATTGAATACTGTACTACAAAATTTAGCGATGACAATAACCTTTTTAACGAATTTGAGCGTTTGAATGCAGTACTACAAATACTTCAGTATCGCCGCCTGGTAGCCGAATGCGGTTAAGGTGTTTCCAATTTTTATACGGGGTTTGTCAATCTGACTCAGTCGTATAATCAATGGTAGTAGTAACGTTTTTCGTTTTGTAGCTTTCAAAAAATATCTAATCCATTATCTATAAAACTTTTTATTTGAATTAATTAATTCACTAATACCTAACAGGCTATGATTTAGTCAAAGTAACTAAAAGCAATATTAATACATTTCAATTTAATAATATTATAATAAAATTTGGTTTAGTTATATGCTATTCTCCAATACGATCTTATTTAAATTAAGATTAACACAAGTTGACTTAGAGATCATAACATTTTTATGTAATATGAACAATAAACTGAAAAGTTTAAAAATGAAAGAAATTGAAAAGCGGCGTAAATTACATTTTTACTCCCTTTTTAAAAATCTTATAAAATGTACAATTTAGGTCCAGCCATTGAGTGGTACAGCACACCAATAACAATGTAAATTGTGAATTATTAGTGACATCGTACCACATGCTGTGGTACCACAGTCTGTACAATATTAAATATTTTAAAACTTTTAAAGAAACCTGTATAGTACAAATCGATAGATGTCGCTATAACATAATGCAACCATACTAAATTTACGATAAATTTTTGACATTTTATAGTCATGTGTAGTTGTGTTGTTTTTCTAATCATTTGTGGTTATTATTTATAAAACTTAAATAATTAGCAACAAACTTAATTTTACTAAATAAAATGAGCGGAAATAAGTGAACGGACAATTAATATTACATGTTAACGTGTCGGTTATTGTGAACTTTATGTTTAAAAGTTTTTTAAAACAAACTTTCGCTAACTACATTTACTTTTAATTAAGCAATTAATTAATTTGGGTTAAAGTTGTTAATTAATTATAGTGCGAAATGGGAAAGGTTGAACAACACAACGACGGGGTACCGGAAATTTCCCTTCAATCAGAAGCAAGCAAACTTTTAGAAGCTGCTTTGCTTCAGATGGACGTGAATTATATCAGGTACTACTTTTATAACTAACACAGTTTATCTATATTTGCTAATTACCTTTTAGTAGTAATTACTGTTTAGTTTATCTATGCTGATAAAAGAAAGTTTATTTTTCTGTTTTAGTTTGTTGAAGTGCGCTTTGTACAGAGTGCGTCGTATTTTGCGTAGTTGATTAACACGTATTTTTTCTACTTTAGTTCGCTTACAGAGCTATAAAAGCACCCAAATGAGTTCTTTTATAGAATTAGAACAATTTTGATTTCGAACGGTGGTAACTATTAAACGACAAAGCTGTCATTATGTTCGCGGTGCGTTAATTTAAATTGTAATTAATATTCAGTAGATTTATTTATCTACTTATTTTTATTTTCACTCATTTTTAAACGTATGATAAATGTATTAATTAAACTTAAACTAGCATTAAACCACTAAGGGGTAAGTTGCACCAAACTCCGTTAAATTTAACCGTAAGTTAAAAACAATAGTATCCAAGGATTAAACATAGTAACGATTGTTTTTAAACTACGGTTAAATTTAACCGAGTTTGGTGCAACTGGCGCTAATTCTGTGATCAAACCAAAAGTTAATGAAAACATTGCCACCCTAGCAATTATAGTTCAAAATTCCCTAAATTTAAAAATTTAATTTTAAAATCAATCGGAAAAGCAAAATATAGAAAAAAATAGTATAAAGAATTTCTTTCATAAGACATTTTAATAACTCCTACTTTCGAAAACTCGCCACTTTGTCTTATAGAATGAATATTCTGAAACTAGTTCTTTAATATACTATTTCCTAACAAGTGTCGAAAGTAGCAAATATCGTGCGAGTGTTGATAGCTAAACGAGTGCGAATCGTAGCGTAGCACAAGTGGTTCGAAACACTAGCACAGATATTTGCACTTTCGTACGAGTCAGTAACTACAACTACAATACAAAATTACGTTCTTACTCGTTAAGGTTTAAGAAAAACAACTTTGCAACTCCAGTGTGGTAACTTTTGCTTCCTACAAAACTAAGGGCAGTGTTAATTAGATGTTACATTCATCGCTACTGCTCGACATTTTAAATAATTTGAAGATTTTAAACACGAAAATAATTTTGGTTTTTATTTTACTGTGCTTCAAATAAACAACATGTCAAATTCGGTAGACGTTCACCTACTTGATTTTTTTAATTAAGTGGTAAAAAATTGATGCGAAGGTCGTTGCTAAGCGTAACTAAGAGGATATGAATGTAAACTATTAACTTTCGAGTTTTATCACAACAGTTTTGAAAGGGTTATGATATTTTGCATTTATGAACACAAGTTTGTGTTGTGATATGGTTACTTTCGAGAGTAGTCGTCTAAAAACTTTATTACCATACTGATATTTAGGGTTATCAGCGAGGGGTAAACCGCGATACATAATCTTGTACACTAATTCCAAGTAATACCATTAATTTACTATTAACGTCACTAATGCTATCAATTCCAAGACCAATTCCACAAATTCTAGAACCAATACCACAAATTCCAGTTTAATTCCATTAATTCCACAGCAATTCCATTAATACCACTAATTCTACTACTAATTCTATTATTCTAGTATTATTGGCAATATTTGATTCAAATTTAAAGAATAATTTCGGCATCTGTTAAGTTCAGAATTGATTAATTATTTATATTCATAAAGAAAATAAAAAAGAAATTGCATGTTTTATTTGTGTTTAAAGTACATACATCTAAGTTACAAAATCGGTCTACAAATAAAATGGTAATACCGAGGGTAATACATTTTAATGGACAATAAAATCCTAACCATTTAAACCACAATTTCTATGATTTAGTCTTCTTAATTAGCTTGAATTTTTTTACTATATTCATGTAGTCGTACCGTTTTAATTGATAGGGCCATAAAATACATATTTTTTGAGGACAATATCTATGTCATCCGGTTTTGGCCAGACAAACTTTTCTAATTCTGATTTTAAAAACTTTATATTATATTGTTCAAAACCTGCATATTCTATTATCCGTCCAATATACCATTGCGTATCATAACAAATGGCGTAATATTTCTCTAATGAAATATCAATTTCAAGAACTTTCTCAGTGTATCTTAACCTGGATAGAGAATTATCATTTAGATTATCTTTGAATTTACATCTTCAGAGTAGCCTTCACCATCCTCCATTTGTGACTCCTCTTCGAAATTTTCATTTGAAACATCTGGATCCTCGTCAGTATCTGAAATATTGGTTTCACTTCCACTATTTCTCTCAAAAGTTTTGTTTTTTTTACTACGTGTTTTAGTTGTGGTTTAGTTCTTTTAGAATTGTTAGTTCTATCAGTAGAACTGCTAATAATAAATCTTCTTAATCGATCATTGCTTACACGACCATTTGATTCATTTAACAACCAGCATAGTGATGATTTCTTAATTATATCAATTTTATCTTTTAAATTAATTTTAACGTAAATAGAATCTTGAGAAATATCTTTTACGTTTTGAGAATAATATTTCAAGTCTAAGGACCTCTCCTCGGAGTTCTCTATGATGGTTTCATTTCTAGTTTCTTCAATTGCATAATCATCGGATTCTACTCTATCATCGCCGAGTTCTTTAGTAATATTTTCGTCAATTTCAATATCGTGGAATTCTTTTGTTTCTTCATTTTCGTGTAGAATTAGTTGCAAGTCTAAATTCATATAATCAATCTCATCTTTAACCGAGTCTTTAACTATTCCTATTTTTTCTGCATGTTTTCTAACATCATTTAATGCTCGTTGTACAGTAGATTCTATGTCAATACGACCAATTTCTTCATATGTCAATGAGTACTTTAATAAATTTTGTTTTACAATTCCTTTTTTTTCTTCTCGAGGGAAAGAAAATTCGGCATTCATGTCGCTGATGATATTATTTATAGTATGAATTCGGCCAATCCGATATGATAAGTCTTTTATACTAAAGTTAATCATGGTAGAATGGGTCGATGTCATTGATCTTGCAGTTCGAAAAAGTTTTTCACATGGTTGACTACTCATATTAGGCAGATATAACATGTCGCTATCAATATTTTCTATAAATTTGGACTTAAAAAGTAATATAACCTATTAGTAGACAAAAAGTTTTCTTTAAGAGATAGTTTTTTATTTGTTTTTATGGACGATCTCCAAATGCGCAAGAAGAAAACAGCAAACCAATATCTGTAGACCCTTTCATCAAGAGCCATGGTATCATTTAAAGAAGCGGATAAAATATAATTCATTATTGTAAGATACAGTATAGTACCTTGTGAGTGAGGTACATTGTTTAGAAGTTCAATGACTTTTGTTGAACACATCTTTTCTGCGGATGAGAAATTCATTTTGTCCTCTCCTTTCAGGTCCGACATGGTAAGTAAATGTTTATCCTTCGAAATGGTGTTGATAATTTCAGCAATACGTGCTGAAGTTGCAACCGCATCTCCTATGGTCAATGTAACATTATCGTTTAACAATCGTACTCTAAATTTTGTTAGGATGTGTACAAAATCTTGAAAATAGCAATTATTTGATTCTTCAAGATTCATATGATACCATTTCCAAGTAAGGATGTCTGAAAATTTGTCACTTGTTGTTGAAGTTTTCGTAGTACCCAAACCAGAAGCTAATCGCATTGCTTTTAACAAGCGGGTGTCTCCATCCGAAGAAAAACCAACAATAGTAATTCCAAATTTTTTAGCTTCTGCTTTTAAGTATTCCCATCGCTGAAGTACATCCTTATATGTAAACTTATTAGCGGTTCCAAATAAACTCAGACAATATGCTGGTGTTCCTGGGACAAGAGATTGAGCAACTATCACATAAGCATACGAAGCTTTAGTTGCCGTTTCGAAGTAGTGTTTTATAGAGGCGTAGGAACTCCCAATAAACGCGTTTTGTACCGGTAAGCCATCTTTTAGTGGTAATACAAAGCCTATAATTTTATTAAACATTGAATCGTACTCAATTTTACCATTAATCCGGGTACCATCTTCAGATATCCATACATATTTAGGAAGATTTCTTTTTTCTAAAAAAGTTTGTAAACCTAGAAAATCAAATGTACCTTCCTCTAATCGGGTTCTATTATTCTCGATATACCGATTTAAAGTTGATATTGATGGCAAACTGTTTTTTAAATTAGAATATAATGTTTCGTATGCAAGTCTTCCAGCTGTATAAAATAAGTAAACCGCAACCTTCTTGGTAAATTCATCAAAGCAGTTGTTGTTATTTGTATATTCCAAGTTCTGTATAGCATTTGTGAATAGTTTACGTAGAAATACTGATAAACGTCCCTTTTATTTTCAAATGTTTCATAACATATTTCATTTTGAGTGTCATTTAATTGGTGTGTAATTTTAAATTTTTTACCATTATATCTGTCATATCAGGTGTTATAGATTCACAGATTTGATTAATGAACTGGAAATAATCTGTGACTAAAGTCTGACCTTCATTCTGGTAAGCAATACTATTTTCCCTTGCACGTTTTGATCGTTCCGACCTTTGATATCGCAAAGTTTTCCATTTTTTACCATTTAACGGTGATGTATCGGATGTATTTTCAGATACATTATTTAAAGGTAATGATCCTAAGCTTTCTGCATAATTACTGTGACATGAATTTACAACATTATCACTTTCTACAGCTTCCGAATCAGGTCCTGACGTTTTACTTGATATGGTAATATCTTGAATTATATTGATTTTTGCTTTACTTTTTAGATTTTGACACGGATTTTGATTTTGTTCTCGATTTTGTTTTAAGAAAGAAAGTATGGACGAATTTTTTGTTGAAACTTTATTTTTGTAGTTTATATGTTTTTCTAAAAGATGTGTTTGGAAATTGGAATAGATCCACCTTTGGGAGGTTGAATTATTTTTCCTCGATACTTTAGGTAATTTATAACTGGATCCACAGAAACACGTAATTATACAATATAATTCGGTACGTGAATTGGAATCCGAGACTCTGGTATTGACTATAATGTTGTTGAAATTTAGTGATAACGATTCCCACAAGTGTTGGTCGGACTCAACCTTATTCTTTGCCCAATTCTTCATTACATCTAATATTTTAGCATTTTCCTTCGTTAAATTTATTGGGGACAATCGTTCTGATGAACCATTGCTCAAATCTTGACGAGACGTTGCACTATACTGGGAGTCACTATCAATTTGAACAGGAATACAGTGGTTACGGCCATTCTTGCTTCCATGTTTATTTTTCTCACCTTCGAATCTTGGGTTTTTAAGTGTTTCTCTAAAATGCTTGCTAAGCATCTTAATTATTTGTTTATGACCACTAACAAATTTAAACATTTTTGGATTTTTAGAAAAACACCATAATACTTGTCGTACTCATTTTGGTCTATTATGTGTTCAAGGTCCGTACGAGCAAAGCTTTCAATTTCAGAAATTATAACATCGTCAATGTTAGCAATTACGGAGGCATCTTGATATCCATTAATGATTAAAAGATTTTTAACACTTTCCGGTACTTTAATGTTCAGACTCGATTCCGCTTGTAAAAATACCGTAGAATCTCGCGTAGAATTGTATGTTGACGTCTCAGTTGACCTGTATATTTCCGATATTTTCTGAAAAAATTGCACAAACAGTATAGTCAATAACTTCTAACTTTTAATAGCAACATACCTCCATACTTTCATCAGTTTTGTCAAGAACTTTCTAATATTTCATCGATTTGATCGTATTTGATCAATTCGAAATATACTATTCTTAGTTTCTGTCCAGATGGTGTAAAACCAAGGTAAAACCATCTAAAACAAATAAAATCCGTTTTTTTACGTTGTCATACCATGATAAAAACGGATAAAAATAAAGAACCGTAAAGAACCAATAATGATACTACTTTTTTTTCAGTAAGGCTATTTTGAAATACATATTTGCAAAAACCAACCTTTACTTTATTATCTTTGCTTTATCAATACCCGTCAACTTCAAGTAGAAAAAATTTTAACTAATTTTTGTAGAATTTCGTATTTCGAGTATTAGGTAGGCTGCAAATACAATTTTAACTAATTCTTTATTTTTGTAAAACAGTCACTTCCTTATTGACAATTATTAAATGGAATAATTTAAATCAAATAGCAAATATACGAGCAAATATAGATCGGTGTATCATAGTTTTTTGCATAGCTTTTCAAATAGGTATAACGGTAATTAAAGATAGGTACGATAGAAATTGGTGTATTTAGCTTTATTTCTTAGCTAGCGCATCGAAATGACTCACCTCGTGACTCACTCACATTCCAACTGCATCACTATTCGGCAGTTTTGCGCAATTAAATACAAAGAGATACAAAGTTTTCGTAACTTATATTAATTTCAATAATGTAGTACTTACCTATATGTTATATCTATTTATTACATAATATTACACACACAATTAAATGGTAAGCCTCGTCATAAGCTTACTGAAATTTGTATACGAGTATACAAACTAATACTACCCGAATCCGAGAACCGAACCTTGTTGAAAGTTTTTACGCGGTTTTTAGTTCGTTTTTATTATATGGCAACACCCTAACACTTCAACTATTTCCAATAATACCACTAATTCCAAGACTAATTCCTCCGCTAATACCACACATTTCACTAATTCCAACAGTAATTCTACTAATTCCATTAGTAATTTCAGTAATTCTGCAATTAATTCCACTAATTCACTAGTAATTCCAGTAATTCCGAGACGCTGTACACCAAAATTCCACCGTGGTTTACCCCTCGGTTATCAGCGTAAATAAATCAGTTTATAGAAAGTTTTCTCAAATGGACGGCAAAGTTCAAGGTTGTTGTCTAAGCTAAATGTTTTGCTGTCAAATAAGATGTGGCGCTGTAAAAAAACCGAGGGGTAATTCGCTGAGGAAGTTTAGTGTACAGGTACAGGGAAGTATGAGGGAGTAGTGGGAAGAAGAGAGAAATATAGGGAAGTACGGGGAATTACTACAAAATGTTAAGGAAGTACAATGAAGTATAAGCAACCAATTGTTAAAAAGTCTTTCTAAATTTAGATTTCCCGCCAATTCTTTTACATCCACCTACCGATAATTCTGGCAAAAGCATGACTGCAACAGTTTTTAAGTGTGATTAGGCGTATGTAAAAAAATTAAGGGGGACCCAATTTGGTCAAACAAAAATACTATAATAATTGAGCCACCCCTTCAAAAATTTTAATAGGGAATACGGGATCTGGTATTATTTGTTTGGAATTGTTTCAATAACTTTGTAGTGTTACGTTTGGATAATACATGGTGCTCTAGCAAGATAATGCTGATATGATTTTCACATTGGCCACAATTACCTACAGTTTTTAAGAAAGCAATTGCCGATTCTGTTAGAGGAAGTGCCCCTAGAAATTCGAAGACGAATGCTGTTCCAGCACAATGGCTGTCCAGCCCACTTCGCAGTGCATGTTCGTCAATTTTTAGATGCCAACTACCCTGGTAGATGGATAGATTACAAAGGCGGTACAATAGTGGGAAAATCCCAAAACAGTGACGAACGTGCAACAACTGCTCATGTGTTTATGATCACAGGAGTAAGATCCAGTTACAAAGATGTAGCTCATATTTTGCCAGCGAACAAGTTGAAAGCTGATATTTTGCATGTGTATCTAAAAAAAATATTATTAAGACATTGGGTTTGAAGTACTCACAGTAATTACAGATAACAATGCAATAAACAGAAAAGCAATGAGCCTATTTGCAGATCCTCCACAACTAATGGTCCATTACACCTATCCAAATCTTCTTAATACACCACTTTTTTTCCTCATCGACACAGTCCACATTTTTAAAAATATTTTAAATAACTGGCTTAATCAAAAAAATGGCCAAGTAATGATCTATCCGAATTTCGACAATTTTTCAATTAAGAGGGAATCACATTTTGAAACACTAAAATCCATGCATAATTTAGAAAATAAAAACCTATTAAAATATGGATATACCATCTCTTTAAAGGCGCTTTATCCATCATCCATTGAGCGACAAAGTGTCAAGCTGGCGCTTCAAATTTTCAATCATTCAACGATAGCAGCTCTGAAACAATTTGGACCTAAAAAATTTATTGAAACATGAAGATACGGCATTATTTATAATAGTATATTAAAAACAAGTTTTATAAGGGATGAATTGGCGCACGCGTCCCAGGTGTAGAAAACGAGCCGAAGGCGAGTTTTCTATGGGACAAGTGCGCCAATGCCCTATAAAACGAGTTGTTTATGCTATTTTTTCTAATTTGCGCACCTTTTTTCCTATTTTAATTGAAAAAATTTTTTTAGGTCTAGGGAATTTTGTGTTGGTTGGTAATGCTCCCCGCCAACT
Organism: Abscondita cerata; assembly: GCA_030710515.1. Lineage (NCBI taxonomy): Eukaryota > Metazoa > Arthropoda > Insecta > Coleoptera > Lampyridae > Abscondita > Abscondita cerata. Next base: position 95,069 of record JALBCR010002644.1, on the reverse strand, counting down.
TTATTTTAAAATTTAATTTAAATTTCGTGTTTTGTCATTTCAAACAAAAATTATTATAAATTATTGTTACTTACTGTTAATAATGAGTGAAGAGATTTTTGTTTGCACTCCGCCCGAAATTCGGCAAATTGCTGAAGCAACCACCCAAAATTTGTTACCCGACAAGTCGGAAGCGACATACAAAAAACAATTCGCAAAGTTTGAAGATTGACGCAAGGAAAATAAAATTCAAACCATCTCAGAAAATGTTCTCTTGGCATACTTCGAGTCCCAGCGGAAAAAATATAAACCATCTACCCTGTGGACTATTTACTCAATGTTGCGGTCGTGTTTATCAATTAATATAAGCATTGACATTTCAAACTATGCAAAATTGCAAGCTCTCCTGAAAAGGACGTCCCAAGGCTATGTACCAAAGAAATCTAAGATCCTGGAAGAGTATGACATAAATAAATTTATTTGTGACGCAGAAAATCAGAAATACCTTGCAATGAAAGTATGTGGTATAATTCTTCCAGATATATCCATAAATCCCATAATATTTTTAGGTGATCTTAATTATTGGCTACAATGGGGCTTTAAGACGCGAGGAACTCGCCAACATGAGTGTGGATGACATTGAATTTAAGTCCGAATTGGTGACAATTTCAGTGCCTAAAACAAAAAACAATAAGCCCCGATTGTTTGCAATCACAGAGGGAACATGGGGGCTATTTGCAAAGAAATTGCCAGTTTCCTTCGGTTACCCAATCCAGAGCTTTATACTGGACACTGTTTCAGGCGATCTAGTGTGACTCATTTGGCTAACCGTGGAGGTGATTTGCTGACTATTAAGAGGCACGGAGGTTGGAAGTCGAGTGCTGTAGCAGAAAGTTACGTCGATGCATCCCTAAAGAACAAAATTGATGTATCACAAATGCTTCGACCACAATATACTGACGTTTCCTTACCTGGACCTTCCAGGGAGGAAAATCCATCTCTGCAGTTTAATTATGGAAGTAATGAAACTGTTACGGTCCACAATAATAGCAATGTTCCAAGCATAAATGTTCAAGCACACGATACAGCAAATGTGACCATCAATGTTTACAACACATGTCCATGTAGCAAAAATAATTAAATTTTTCGCTTCTTTATAATAAATTATAACCGTTTGTTCGTATGTACACTATTGCGTTATTTTTTGTCACAAAATAATGAAATGCGTATGCAGCTCGATGTAAACTAGGTAACTAAGAAACTTCTACTATTTAAAATTTAGGAATTTGAGACTCAAGCTCTCTGCAACACTCATAACACTTGAGTAGTTGGGGTCGTACGTTGAAAACACCTTGTAATATCTAATACCATTCATTATAAAGGTAATACCTTATGAGTAGATTAAGAAATTGTAATAAATCCACAAATATTTACTATAATTTTATTTCAAATAATTTATAAGTTCACAAGTACCTACCTACCTATTCAATAACAAAAGTAAAAAAATACTGTATTATCATTTTCAATTATAAATAATGTAGGTGGTCACATGGGGATTACCAATTTCTTGAAATTTGTGAACTTGGATGCGTCATATTGCCGTTTTGAGGCACCTACAATATTTGATATTGTCACCATTTCGTCCTTTTAAATAACAGAACTTGTCTTTCGAATACTAGAAAATGAAATAAAAAACAATGATTAATTCGACTGTACCTAAGTGTATGTCTTATTTATAGTATGTAACATAAAATTACAATTACTTACGTAAAATTACAATTACTTCCGTGCAATTACAATTACTTATTTACTTAAAATAATTTACCCGATGTTGACTTGTCAGATGACAACTTCATCATCTCGAACTAGCACTACCAACCATACAAATGAAAATTATCCTAAATCTATTAAAGTACAGTGTACTCTTATAGATAGCTATAAACGACTCGGACTGAGAAACATTAATAAACGTATTATAGACGAAAATTAGAAAAATATTTTTGTTAAATGGTGGGACATCATTAATGTTAAAAGATTATTAAAAGGGAAACGAAAACTGAACAGACTTCAAGAGCCAATAACCAAAAACTCTGCACATATTTTTGAAATGGTTAGACTACTGGAAGGAAATGGACTGCAACACTAAACTTACCAAAGAAACGCACAATGCTTTGTATCAATCTACGTCAGGATCGGTACAACTTTCCCAGTATTGTCTGAATGAAAAGGACTTTAGTTATTTCTTATGTGGTAAATTACAAACAGATAAGCTTGAAGAACGTTTTGGAAAGTATAGGCAGTATTCTGGGAGTCAGTACTTGGTATCACTTCGGCAAATCCTAGAAAGCGAAAAGAAAACTAGGATGCAAAGTTTAACACCGATTTTACTAAAAGGACAAAACTTAGATCTACAAATTAGTGCAGAAGATGTTTTAAATTGCAATTACCAAGGGGTAAATGAGGACGAAGAAGAATTGGTTACTAATGATGCCCTCTTTATAGCGGCCTTTGTAGATGAAAGTGACTTGGTCCTCATCGATGACTTGGCCCCTTCTAACTCGACTGACTCGTCTGTGGCTACTGCAAAGAATTTGTGGTAAATGATGAACTGTCGGGTGTTAAATATGATAGTACCTTAATCATTGAACGTGATCGAGGTGGTTTATGCTATCCTGTCGAAGATGTGGTGAAAATTTGTGCGTTTACATTTAAAACTGTTGAAAACTGACCTTGAATGAAGATTTATTTTTGGCAGAGAAAAACCAGCGAACTGTGGTAAAAACATTATCACTTGCGAACATTGCGGATGAAGAGTTGTTCCTCGGTCACAACTGCCAAATTCATTCAACATCGCACCTGAAAAGCATTTTAATTAGTTGCACTGCTAATATATTGTCGAACAATTATTGTAAGAGAAAGAATGACGTTGTTGCTAAAAAACATATTACCTCTTTAAAGAAGCAAAAAATGTCAACATTACGACTTGTTGTTTTACAATTTCAGTGTCACAAGCAATTAATTACTTACCTTGGCTATGAAAATTTAATTTAAATTCGAGCTTCGCAGTAATAACAATTATTCTTCTCAACAACATTCACAGAAAAAATATCTTTCCACACGTAAACGCCAATGAACTAAAAAACCTACTATGGCGGCCATTTTGAATCAGTGCGCAGGCTTTGTGTATAGGTGGTGTTGATAGAACGGGGCAGCATTTTTTAATGGCCGGCTAGATCACCGGATTTAACATGCCTGGATATTTATTTATGGGGTCGAGTAAAAGATATAGTTTTTGCAACCGGACCCACTACACGTGATAACATGATTGGACAAATAAGAGACTGGATGCAAACTATTTCAGTAGCTGAACTAGAGAGTGCAGTTTGGTCTACGCGGGAAAGGATGCTTAGGTGCATCGAAAACGATGGACGGCAGTTTGAACTTTTAGGACCGCATTAATTAAATTGTTTCAACTAATTTAAATTTGTTTTACGCGTAAAATATGTAAATAGTCAGCGGTCTAATATTTGTTTTATTGATATCTTCGGTTTCAAAAAAGATAGGAAGATGCGGTTTGCACCGACTGTTTAGCAATTTTGTCCTCTATTTAACTGTGTAAAAAGATACATAGGGTGCTATTTAAAAATCTCATGATAATGCGCAATAATTGTTGTAATGTTAAACAGCGCCCTCTAGCTATCACGTCAAAATTTATTCGGACTATCTTTATACAGCATATTATTAAGTAAAAAAAGCTCTTTTAAACGAGACCTAGTTTGTTCAATTCTGTTAACTTATACCGAAGTTATTTCCATTTAAATAAAAACTTGTTTGACGTACCCCCACCACTACATATAATAAGAGAGAGTAAAATACTCGAAGCAAAAAAAATCAGAAATTTTGCAGATTTTACTACGGCAATATTTAAAATATATTTATATTTGCATATTTTTGGAGAAAGAACCAATTATTTGATCGGCCATAACAATTTCGCCCCCTAGCGGCTATCTTACAAACTTGAAAATAATTTCCCGCGATTTCTCGTAGCTGATTTACTTATTAAAATTTTTTTTTCAATATTGTCAGATTTATAATTCCCGAGATATAGCAGGCGTCCATTCTTAGTTGGCCGCCCGGTGCATATGTTAAAGTGGAGACAAAATCTTCTCACTATAAGAAACTGTTTTCCTCTGAAAACAATTCATCTTGATATTCGCGCGTTTGAAGATTTTCATCATTGAGTACAGTTATGTCAGACGACCAGCAAGTAGTAAAGTAGATGCACCGGCGCCGATTATATGGGGGCAATAGGGGCGGTTGCCCCCATACCTTTCCAATAATAGGGCGAAGCACCCAAAAAATCTTTCATTTTTATGGCTTTATGATTGCTTTTTTTGGGAATTAATAATCACATTGGCTTTTGGTGCGCCTTATGTGTGCGTGTTTTGTTTTCAGCATTTTAAAATAATAACGCGTGATTCAAAAAAATGTTCATCAAACTTTGCCATGAACGACAAAGCAAGATATACAGGTATATCTTAGCTTAGTATGTACATTTGTCAATTCTGACAGATTTAATTTCAACATATCCAGTTTTATGCATTTAGAGTAGACGTACGTGAATTTTTTCATGATCCACTTTAATGAAAAATTTTTTGAATCACGGGTTACATCGAAAACAAGATGAATGCGTGTGCAAAATTATTGACCTTTTAATTGCAAGTGCTGACGGACTGACGGCCGTCACCTGATATATATTGAATAGATAGATTTCCGCAGATTAACCTGAGACGTTCGAGATAAAATTTTGAATTTGCAGAATTCTTGGTACAGTGCGAATTGTGAAATACAACTGGGTTCGGGTTTGGTTTTGAATTGGCACAAGTTTCTATTTCCTTTTGTTGCATTTGCATAGTTCTGACTTCTTGTTCAGTTGTGCATTGAGAGTTATAGTTAAAAACGAGAAAAAATACATTTGTCTTGGTTGTTTAATATGTAGTTTTTTTTTATATTTTTGTAATTTTTTAAATATCTTTGGTTTGTATGTCACTAATAATGTTGAGTTAAATAGGATTAAAAAAAATTAGTTATTGATTTTTTTAGTCGCCAATTTTTCTAGTAAAGTAGGTATTTGTTAAATTGAACACGAGCGTTCGATAATTTACAAACCATTTCTGTCACGGTTTTTAGTCTTTTGATTCCCATTTACCGGCTGCCGCCCCACACTGTTTTTCAAAAGTCGGCGCCAGTGCATAGATGTGTTGTTTTTAAACGAAGCCCTAGTTAAAAGAATTAAATTACGAAGATGTAAAGTATAGTACAAACGGAATACACACTCTTGGTGATTAGTTAACTAAATATCTCCTCTAGGAATCCGATCATCATCGTTTGTCGGTAATTTTCGAAAACACGGCAACTGAAACTGCTGCTTATTTTTCCGATTCTTCAACTTCATTCATTCATAACTAGACGTGCAGCTGATGAACCAAACACCGACGAGGTAATATAAATAACTTTCTTTCGAAATAAAAAAAAAACTTAATAATTGATATACATACAATTCGCATGGGCGATTTTTGCAGCCTCGTCCAATCACATCATATTATACCTAATTTCGTACTTATATGATGAACATTAATTAAGATTAATAAGTACAGTCAAATCAGCAATTGGACTATGTCAACCTTCACTGTACTTGATATAATTAAGTCAAACTACTTTGGCGTTATAAATTTATTTTAAAGTACATACAGGGTGGCCCACCGAAAAAGAAACAGACGATTTTTGAAGCTATCTCTCACAGTGTAAGAAAAAACACTCGGATAAGTCAATTTTTGTTTGGAGGGGGACGTCTTCTGTAGACAAAGGTGTCCCCGAAATATCTAGAGGATGGTCCCGGCAGCGAAAATCTTAAATGGATTGACAGATATCTCATATAAACATATAAATTCTCTATACAGCTATATGCATCTTAGTACGGTCAAACGGCTTCAAGGGCCCCCGACAGCCCTATTTTCAAAAATTAAAAAAAAGTCAGAAAATACTGTTCATTTGTCAAGGCAAATTTTATTGTTAATGAATGTCCCTTGCTTGCACACACGAATTGGCAGCCTCAACCATATTTCTTATTTTTTGATTTTCGAAAGTAGGGCTGTCGGGGGCTCTTGGTGCTGTATAGAGGCTTTGATATGAGGTATCTGTTGACCCATCATGCCATTTAAAGTATTCGACATGGGTGCTGCCAGAGCCACCCTGTTGTTATTTTGGGGTCGTCTGAAGAGGTCTCCTTTCAAACAAAAATTGGCCTATTCGAGAGTTTCGTCTTTGGTGAGCCACTCTGTACATGAAAACTTTATTTTTTTTCTTTCTATTTATATCTATTGCCCAACGGCAAATTAGTTTTTAGGTGTAATAAATGACTTATTACCAATTTTATAGATTATAGCTACTAATTCCGACATAAGTTATTCCCGATTTACCAATTCCTGACGTACTTATCCAAAACAAAGAAATCCATATTTCTGATCCGAATACTGTTTCAATACCTCAGTTCGATGTTCCGGGACCATCCTACAGTTCAGTTACTGTGGTTCAGTAATTCAGAACAGGGAAATTAATATACTAGTGGAAAGTTTAACAAGTACTGCTATAACAGGAGTGGTTAATGTGACTTATAAGAACTGCGTAATTAATTACTATGTTAAAGATAAAACAACGAGTTAGGCTTTTCGTGTTATACTTCTGTTTATTTTTTTTGTTGTGTAAGTTAGATTTAGATGTATTTATTCGGAATGCATATACTTTTGTTTTGTACTGAAAAGTATAGTTGGTTGCCTAAATTTACGTTCGCTTAATTTAGTAATTAAATACATATTTTTATTTTGTAATCTACTTTTGCTTTGACTATCAACAATTGATCAATTCATTATTGACCTTGGTCAATAATAAATTTATCGTTAGAGGCGTCTGGCAGGAGGTAAGAGAAAAACAATTTCTCGATTTAACAGCCAGTCAATAATAATCATTTCTAAAGTTAGTAGTGGAAAAAATCAAATACGATAAACGTTGTAATTACGTAAGTCCCTTCTGCGCATGCGTAACGCATATGTAATGACGTATGCGCATGCGCAAAAGGGACTTGCGTTATTTAAGCGTTTACTGTATTTGTTTTTAAGATATGCAAAATCTCCCTATTATTAAACAATTAAACTAAATGTTTCATAATGTGTATATTCTATTAAATCTATTTCCAGGTCAAGTAAAAAAAGTTTAAACTTATGCCTCTTTACCAATAGAAATTTAACGTTGTTCTTTTAAAATAATAATACAACTAAAAAAAAAAAAGAAATCGGACTGGGATTTGAACCCTTATATGTTTTGAAATTCTTTTAAAATGTTTGGTTAAATTTTAGAAATCATCACGCAAAATGTTTTCTAGTACATATTGTGTTACGCCACAAAACTGAAATCACAATCAATTTCGTAGCAAACGAAGGTGCCGGCTAACTATACGGGAGGGTGTGAGTAAGGACGAGTCTCTCACTTACCTTATTAAGGGCTAAAATGGTCCTTAAAAGAAGTACAATCGGTGTTGTCAGGCGCCACCCTAATCTTTTAATTGTTTAGACAAATGCTCACTAAAGAATAGGGAGAAAAGCAAACACTTGCGGTAACAAAAGAGATAAATCATTACTAACAGTTCTCTCTATTAAATTAAAAAAAAACAAATACACGGGTGAATGCCCGTGGTCCTAGACCTATTTGTATACGTTACCTATAATACTAACATTCCTGCCGCTATCGCGCGCCTAAATCTACTACATAATAGGGGTCCATAAAAGTAGAACCGCCAACAACTTATTACACAACTTAACCTACGTTACGCGACCTACCCTAATTTAGTTTCACGCACACGAATTTAACCATCGCGCAAGCTTCTGAAGAAACGAAAAGTACTTACGTTAATTGTCTTCTTTCTTCTAATCCATCACCAGCGTAATTAATCCTTAACATGAGAGTATTTTCAATAGGAACACATTTCTTAATCCGACGAAGTCGTTTACTTGCAGTACTAACTAACAACCAAACATCTTATTGGTTCGGAGTCTACTCAAGAACTGAAAACTAAAAACTAACATCGGGTAACAAAGCGTCAACCCCACTTATCGGTTCTTTTCACACACCGAACGTTACAAAAAAAAATTATTGCGCTACAATTTTCTTAGAATTAACAAACAAAAACCGCTTACCTAGACTTTAGACCGTGGGTGCAAAGCCGTGTGTTATTTCTCTTTTAAACAAACATATCGTTAAATTAACTGATAACGTCGGCCAACACCGACTGTATTCCCAGAAGGAAACAAAGAAATCCTTGATCTAGCAAAACTAAATGCGACATGTGAAGTTGAATTCAAAGAACTCGAAGAGTGAGACCTATGAAAGAAGCATTTTCTGAAAACTCTAATTGCCTGAACGTGACGATAATATCCTTTATAACTCTGAATTAAGAAAAATATCAAATGACCAAAAACAATTTCCAACAATCTTGACCCTGAGCACACGTGCATTGCAGCGTAACGGAAACATTTCGAAACATTAATGCATCTCTATCCCAAAGAGCTTTTACGAATCAAAATTTATTTATGCGTACAAAAAAAAACAGTTCGGTGAGCGTCTTCTTTCTGTATGCTGCATGTTGTAGCGTTCTGCTTTCTGTTTTCTTCACCGTTACGTCTAGAAAGGATTGATTTCTATTTTGATTTTTATCGATGGTGAACTTGATTATTTTTTGCATCGAATTTATATGGTCAATGAATTGATGCAGTTTCTCTCAGTGTCGTCGACATATCGTTGCCAGCACTTTGGTTTTAATTTGCTGGATCTTATGGATTCCTCTTCAAATGCCTCCATGAATAAGTTAGCCTAACTGAAATATGCATTTAAAAAATAGGTGCTTCTAGGAGTATGGTGTCAAACTCGTTTTTACTGTAGTTTCAAGATATCTAAACCTCGAAAAGTGCTGTTTGAAAAAATATCTCTTGACGGTATAAGTCTTGTATTGTCTAAGAGGGGGAGACCACGAGATTCAAAATTAAACGCTTTTGCGAGTGTGGTGTCAAATGGCTCGTCTTTTACTGTAGTTTTAAGATTTGTGAACGCTAATCTACTATTGATTTCTCTAATTATTATTATTATTTTCTTAATTTGGCAGAATGAGTTGGTTATCATTATGTTTTCCAGTTGGCAAAAATCTAAAAGTCTTCCTAGATATTATTGCGATAATTTTTATTCTTTCAAAGACTGATTTCCATTTTATGATGCTGTCGGATGCTGGTGGTCATTCTGTACTCCACTATGTGTCTGTTTGTTAATCTTGTTTCTCCTTTTTCTTTCGTTTTTTTTTCACTTAGAACTTAAAATTTCTAAATTGGCTTACTCAAATTCATTTATTGTTTCCATATATTTCTAATATTTCATGCTCCTAATTTTTCGTATATATGGTTACTTTTCGGTTTTCATTACTTATATCTTTATCGTTCGTTTCCTTTTTCTTTGCCTGGTCTGTTACTGCATTTTTTCATTTTTTTTCTCTTTATTTTAATTAGTTCTTGCTCTTCTCTTTTTTTATGAAAATTATTATTTCAAATTTAAACACAAGCAATTACTATTAAGTATGTAAATAGATTGCAATTTAATTCATTTATACACAGAGTTCTATTGAAACTGAAGAATGTTAGTTCCGTAATATCGAACATAATATCAACGTAATAAAATATAAATATGTACTGCCGCCCAGTTTAGAAATCAAATAGAAATAATCATAGTTTGCATCAAATAAAACTACACACACACAAGTGAACATAAACATTAACATATGGTATTAACTTCATTCGTGGAAATCATTAGTTCTAGACAAGTACGTAACTGATAAAGAATAGTGTTCAGTTTAGAATATGTTCATATATAGCTTGTTCTTCTTGCGCCTACCTCCAATAATGCGAACAGTTTTTCAGTTAGATTCGAAGTAAACTAATTGCACTTAACTAGAAAAGTTATGTTATTGAAGGACACGCAATTTCTATTTAAGTTCAAAATGGAAACTTAATGTGGTAAGTTTTAAATAACATATCCAGTATCTAAGAATCGTGTATTCTTTCTATATGTCAGTCTGGATTTCGTAAAGATCACATCACTTTAGAGCCATAGGTGATAAGCTTGCTGTGTCCTTTTTCGACTCTTGTCTGACTAATCGCATTCAAAAATTAACATATCTTCTACTAATAATTTTTTTTGATACCTCAAGGATCTATCTTAGATTCATTGTTATTTATTATTATTACATCTAATAGGTATGTCTTAATGTTATTAACAAATCACCTATATCGGCCTAGTTAGTTGTATTTTCTAGGAAATGATTCAATTAAGTTTACTGCAGCTGCAGTAGTAACATTAGTTTATTTGTCAGATTTCTTTTCAAGTTGGAATTGTCATGATAGGCAGTTTTTGTTATCTCCTCGTTCTTATTTCTCAAGGTATAGTTTTGATAAAGGTAAACCCATACACGGTCGGTTGGTATTTTTTTGTGGAGTTGCATTTTTCTTTGTTTGCTGTTATGATAGTTTCTGATTTGTTAGTTAAGGGATTAAAAATTAAGAAGGGCAAAAGCGGTGTTGATTTTGGTAAAAATAACACAGTTATGTACTAAACATTGACGTAAAAAGTTCACGTTTACAACTATGGCGATGTTTATGGGCTGAATTATGTATCATCGACTACTGATGTACAAAGTTAGGTGTAAGTTTTGTAAATACTAGATTTCGGGCGGATCTGTAATTGCTAAAGAGGAATACATACGAGCAGTGCGCCATCGCTAAATCGTGCCTATAAGTAAGCATTTGAATGCATCGAATGGTCTTAAAGTATCCATAAAATCGGATAAAATTTTCAAGTTATTAGCAATGTTTTGATTTAAATTGGTAGATATAAGAAGGACTTTTTGTGGATGTGGTAGAATTTTGATTTTGTATTTATTTCTATCAAAATTATGCTGTTAAATATGCTATAAAATGTACTAATTCAAACGTAAACAAAAACAAAAAGTAAGCATTTAAAAAAAAAGTGATACTACAGCGACAAAGCCCCAAGTTTTGTCTTTCATAAAACATTAAGTTTTACTTCAAACATTTAAAATTAAAAGGTGTTTTAAAGGTAACTATAGTGCATGGTTTAGCGATGATGTGCTGCTAGTATGTATTCCTCTTAAGGGTACGAACAAAACGAAGCTGTGATGGGTGATGATAGCATGGAGTTGTATAAGCGCTTATAGAATGAAACAATGCGTTTAAATGCGAGCGTTCATAACGAAGCTGCGATGACTGTTGCAATAAGCGCTTGTATAAGCAGAACAGTTTTTAAACAATCGAAGTAACCATTATTCTGCGAGCAGACTAGCTGTTCATTGGCAGATACTGGTGTCCTATGACAGTTCTTCCACTTCTTTTCAAGCTTCCCTTCCACTTTTGTCAGTAAGTAGTTAAATGTTGATATGTCCATTCTCAAATACTGATAAAAGTGATCGGGATACCGGCAGACGTCTTTGAACAAGTGATGATATTCACCCAACATCTTTTTTTTTTATTCAGTGAATGCACTTGATATCGTTTTGTACCATGAACTGAATGTTTCAAAATAAACCATTTCGTTGCAGCCGAAGCAAAGTATTCGTCTTCACTGTCTGACATTTTCGGGACAACTGTACAGCTTCGTTGTGCACATCTACAATCGCTTATATTCTTCTCTCTACTCTATCATCTCAGCTATCATCACTCATCACAGCTTGGTTGTGTTCGTACCCTAAGGGGGATTTACTTTAAGTGGAAACCAATTTTGGTAACATGGACGTTCATTCAAATAGAGGAAGCCACTTGTTCCAGAATAAGTGCAACGTTTTGTTTGGATTATAGTTGAAGGTCGAAATAAATAAACATGGTTTGAAAGTAAAAACTACCACGGGATTATCACAAAAACATGAAACAAGATTAATCTCGATTACACGTTATTATTCTTTATCAGAAAAACATAAATTAAAATTTGTTATTTAGTTGCATGAAACTGAAGTAGTACGACCAATACTGTTATTGTTAACATCGACACCGTATACGTGAACGTACGTCGCTGATATTACCTAGTACCACAGAAAAACTAGTACTAAAATTTTCTAGTAGGTTACTACAAATTTAATTTATTTGATGTGGCGATTTAACTATCGAAGTGTAGTTTATTGTTCATTGGTGAAGTGAATATCCATATCGTCGCATCCAGAATTTGCAATTCGACTAAAAAAAATTGCGATTTAGGGCAATAGACAATGTCCGAGAATGATAAGCCTCTTTTACGACATAACACTGACAAATATTTACATCAGGTTCTAGTGAAGATTGCTCAAGTGTTTCATTACAGTTTTCGATTCTACTAAAATCAACAAATACAAAACCGGTAATAAAAAATAACATAAAGATATTACACGTATCCTAAATTGAAGTATATCAATTAGAAAACAAAGGTGCTATTCATGAAATGCTAATCTAAAACAGGGAGAAAATATTATGGTTTCAACCAATGATTTCACGTGGTAAAACGAAAAGTATTTTTGATATTCGGAGAAAATCATCTAAAATTACAGGCACAAGCGCTATCTCTTGACAACATTTTTTTACTACGATTTACATTACTCTTATGAGCAATAATAAACGTTCATTAATAACAGTTGCATTTTACTTTTAGAATATTCTCAAAAGACTTACGTCCGTCGCCTAAATAGCAATATCTCAAACATGTTACAAGCACCAACAGATTGGGCCACTGGTTTTGTCTCAATTACAATAAGAAATTTGTCACTCACAACGTCGACTATTTGTTTATTTTTTAAACAAATTGTCAAACTTTTACGCGCTTAATTATTAACAGTCATGTTAATAAAAGATTGATTTATACTTGGCATGAATTTGAAGGTAAACCATTGCGTTATACGCGATTTTAACTAGCGTTACGCCTTATGGTAAAATAACATGTAAGTTTACCTTCTTAAGGCAAACGCCCAACGAAATGAACGATCGTACATTTTGTGTATGTTGATTTTGTGACCGAACAATTATCTTCCGTCAATCAAAGAATTACGTGTGATGTTTAGTGGCATAATCTAAGTGACATTCTCAATTCCAAAAAACTACTGCCAAAGCCATATTTATACCCAATAAGATATAGGTCTCGCATCGTCGAAGGCATGCCTTGGTCATATGGATTAAAAACCTTATCGTAATGGTGCAGTTTAATAAATTTTTGAACACTACATTTTGATTAATTCAGAGTAGTGAAGACCTTAATTTCAACCAGTGAAAAATCGTAAGTACATTAGTGAATTAGTGAGCAACTCGATTTCGACATACCTTTAATTTAATTTAAAAAAATTTAATCCTTTACTCCGTTTTTGGTGCCTCTGCTGCGTACTTCAACTACTGCAAATACGTACTATGCGTTTTTGTATAATTATTACCTTCAAATACTAAAACCCCAGTAATCTTAAGTGGCAACTTTTTTTCTAAATTAATAACAGATTGTAAAATTCTAGTCACAACTACATTTTCTACGAAATCTATTGCTTAACGAAAATTAGATCAGGGAATTATTTACAATTATTCCTCTTAGTACCTACAGTTAATTTTCAATTAGAAAGCTTTATGTTCCTATGTGTGCTTAAGCAGTTATAAATAAAAGCTATGTAAATACAGTAAGTACAAAAGTTTTACAGGGACAATTACTTTAAATAAAAAACGTAAGTATGTTATTTTATACTCAAACATCACAATTAATTTACCTTCTAAAACTCAGTTACGATTAAACGTAGTACAAAATATAATACAAAAACTATTTTATTTGTGATTACAAATTTTAATAATGTAATAAATGTTAACAAACAAAACAAAAATTGAAGTATTAGGCCTTATTGAAAATGCGATTGTTTGCCACCGAATGTTGAAGACTCTGTTTAAAAGTAGACAGCAAAAATTATAAAAATGTAAACTTAGGACTCTTTTTCAACATTTTGCCGAATATGATAATAAAATTTTCAAAAACTTAAGAAATATTCTATTTCAAAACTGGGGGCTACACAGGAGGTACGTTTATTATTCAAAGCGAGATTCAAAGTAAACAAGCGTTTACCGCAGAACTCCACATCGCACCGATAAGCGTGTTAGAAAAAAATGTTTCAAACAAAAGCTATAAAGAATAGAATTTCCAACAACTTTTCTCCCTCAACCTTTTTTGTAAAATTGATATTGATCACGTGATTGTTATATCTCGGTAATTCCTTATTGGATCAAAAAATAGTTTAATCAAAAAATGTGTTAATTGAATAGATCCTTGTACAAAGTTTCTTAAAATCGGACGGGTGGTTTTCTCTATATCTTGTTTAAATACGGACGGACGGCCGGTCGTCTGACATTATAACGTACTAACTCTAATTCTTCGGGAAATGTGAAAGAAAGGGGGTTTAAAAATTTTCGATTTGGAAAATCTCAAAAACGGTTAGATGTAGGTTCCATTTAAAATAAAGCAAGTTGACTACAACTTTCGGTTAAACCGGAAGTGACAGAAAGGAAATATTTTAGAAAAAAGTACACCTGAAACCAAACTTAACCTCAAATTTTGAAAGGCATTTCTAAAGTAGGTACATCCCAATAATGTGTTGGGTGAATAACCCTGTATTGTACCTACTCAAATTGTGCCAGAAAAAAGATATGCATTATAATTTTTAATTAAATATTTTGTTTTTTTTTTTTTTTTATAAGATTTTTTTTTTATTATAAATAAATTTTTTTTTTTGGTAATAATTTTATTATTAAAAGGAAAATTTAAAATACTTTTATTATTATTATACTCAGTATACTATTGGCGCGGAGTAATAAACCTGTCAGAATTATCGAATCTCCCGTATTGCAGTGGCGTAGGTACCTGATACGTTTGGAAAATCATATTTTTAGTAGGTAAATATATTATAATAGTAAAATCTACCTTGATATGAATTATTATGTGGTTTCTTTTATTGTTTCAATCCTTACTTTGTGGAATCTATTTTTCATAGTAAATAATTTAATTCAGCAATATTCCACCGTTTAATAAGATATAAATAGATACAAAACTTTTGTAAAACACAGTATTTGAATATAAAATTAAACTCTAAAATCGATAAATGACAAATGTGTCGTTTCTCAATTTGTCTATTTTAAATTTTAATTTTATATAGGTACGTATACTGAGTTTTACAAAAGTTATGAATCTATTTGTATCTTATTAAACTGTGGAATATTTCAAAAAAATTATTTACTATTATGTGGTTTGTTTCTTATTATTACAATTAAGAATCGATATAGCTAAATAAAGTAATTTTAAAACAATTATTCTTTAGCGTCAAAATGTGTGTTGGATTATCTATCATCAGGTAAAGTGGGGTCGTTAGCGCAGTCATTACGGCAGACGGGTTGTAATTTCTGCGAAAGATTACAGATAATTAGTTGTTTGACCGAAGGGCTTCGTATACTTTCTAAATGAAAAATATGTTTAGTTTGTTATTAGCAATGAATCGGCTTGTTTGTTTGTTTGTGTGTTAGTGCAAATAATTTTGAAATGGAAAACTTTTCACCAGCAAAACGTGTTAAAAGTGGTGCGTTATCTGCTAATGAAAAATTATAATTTTAAATGTGCATGACGCTGTTCGATGTCAACACCCTGCAAAAAGTGTCGATGATATTGTAGGATTATGTTCTGCAATGACGGGAATATCAAAATCCACCATTTATAAACTAGTGAGGAAAGAAAAATTTGGGACAAGTGCTTCACCCACTTCCATCTCCTGGTCGGCGCCCGATGGAATTAGATGATGCAATGAGGAATTCTGTCCGTAGAAAGGTTCACTCGTTCTACTTACGGAAAGAGATTCCTACAATCGATAAGATTTTACTAGCAGTAAATGAGGATGAAAATCTACCCCAAATGAGTCGTAGAACACTGTGGAAACTTCTTCGCAAGTTGAAGTTTACTTGGGAGAAGATAAATAGAAGATCCGTTTTAATTGAAAAACAAGAGATTATTACATGGAGGAGAAATTATCTTCGGGAAATAAGAAAATATAGGCGTGAAGGCAGGCGTATATTCTATTTGGATGAAACCTGGATCAATGCAGGACATACCGTAAAAAAAACATGGCATGATAATACCGTTACGAGTGCTCGACAAGGATTTATAGAAGGGCTATCGACAGGATTTCGACCGCCTTCTGGGAAAGGAACACGGTTAATTATTACTCATATTGGCAATGAAGATGGCTTTGTAGATGGTGGTTTGTTAGAATTCGAATCAAAGAAAACTGGCGACTACCACGAAGACATGAATGCTAATGTGTTTGAAGAATATTTTGAGCAGATGCTAGATTTGATACCCCAAGGATCTATAATAGTTATGGACAACGCCAGCTACCACTCACGAAGATACGAAAATTTACCTACCAGCGCTTGGAGGAAAGCAGAAATTATAGATTGGTTATCTGTTAAGAATATAACTTTTGAGGATGACATGGTGAAAAGAGAATTATTGGATATTGTTAAAGTTCATAAGAATAAGTATATACGTCATGTTATTGACGAAATGGCAAAGAATCGGGGCATTGAAGTACTGCGTTTACCACCTTACCATTGTGAGCTGAATCCTATAGAGTTGGTTTGGGCTCAAGTAAAGGTGACGTCGCTCGTAACAATACCACTTTTAAACTCGACGACGTGAAAAAACTTCTGGAAAATGCATTAAACAAAGTAACACCTGAAAGATGGAAGAACTGTGTATCTCATGTCGTTAAGGAAGAAGACAAATGTTGGCAACTGGATAATTTAGTAGAGATAACATTGGAGCCAATTATTATATCAGTAAACACACAAGACAGCGATTCTGATTCCGAAATGGAAATTTCAGACGAGGAAGAAAGTTAAATGACCAAGCGTAATGTGCCTGAAACAGTGTTCTACTCTCTAAACACCATTTATTGTAACCATGAGTGAGTATTGTCAGTTATTTTTAAATATACCTATTTTACCTACTAATGTCTTGTTATTTAAATGAACATTTTATGCCTGTTACTTTTATCTATTCATTTTGATAAGTTTCCATGACAACCACATAATTTTATAATTGAGCCAAATTTACTTTTTGATGCCTAAAAATCGGTCCCCGCAAATTAATTGTAATTGTAATAAATGTACTGACGATATCTGCATTACTATTTTATTTTATATTTATGTCATATATTATTTATATGTTATTTATTTTATTTGTATAGTAGATCACATTACAAATTTTACTTCTTACGTATTATATACCATTATTTTTGTATCTTGGTATAATACCCACATCTACGGCTATGATTCTCGTTTCGTCAGTACCTGGGCTGATGGCAACGTGTTTACACAGATTAAACTATTGTTCTCAGACCCTAGATGGGTCGATATGCTGCAAGAGCGGCACAATGATCGTATTTTGGTTAGAATTTATTGGTTTTTACTTAACCGTAGAAGTACCGCTTTCACAAGAAAATAAAGAATTATTTCAAGCAATTATGATTTATTACTCCGCGCCAATAGTATACAGACTTTAATTTGAGGAACTTTTTTAAAAGAAAATTTGCTTTAATTCATTTTTTTTCATTTTTTTTTTTATTTTTTTTTTTAGCTTTTAGAGTTTTTTTAAAAAAAGAATATTTTTTATAAAAAATTAAGAAGGTGGTGTGTTTATATTTTTTTGTATGGTTTTTTTTTAAAAAAAAACAATAAGTTTTCTTTTTTAAAAAGGACTGCAAGGTGAATTCTTTAAAAGTTTCGTCACTTGAATATCCAAAGAATTCTCTGAGTGGTGCTATTTATTTCAGTTTGAAGCAGAATTTGATTTAATATAAAAACAAACACTTTGAAATATAAACATTTTTGCACTTTTAGACTGTTACTAAAAATGATAATTTCTATCAATATGTGAACAGTTATAGTGCAATGTTTGTAAAAACATCCTCACGGTTTTTCACGACGCGTTTGACAACGATGCATCGATAGATATCCGTTTGTGCTACCTACGCTGTTCTATAATTATTTCAATTTAATGTTTTATACCTTTCTCATTTAATTTTTGTTAGGTTGTATTAATGTAATCCTTCTTTTAGGAGTTTGGGTAGAAGTAAAACAAAAAAACAGCTATTGCGTTTTTCGACGTTTCGGAAACTTTATTAAAAACCTGTGTTTCCTTCCTCGGGCTCTAAAGTGAGAACAAAGCAAAATTATGACTAGAAATAAATTATTACATAACAACAAACGAAAAACATGCAATTAATTTAAAATAATAGTTAATTAATACAAAAGTTAAAATAATTATTCTAAAAAATTGTTTAAAAATTATTTAAAACTTACTTTGTCGGTTATCACAGTAATGGTCAATATTTCTATTATGAACGAAAACATAGTTCAATGTCAATTAAATCAAATTAAATTAAATTAAAAATAAAAAAAAATTAAAAATATAATTAAAAACATAAAAATATAAAAAATACAAAAATATATATTTTATAGTTTTAATTTAATTGACATTGAACTATGTTTTCGTTCATAATAGAAATATTGACCATTATTGTGATAACCGACAAAGTAAGTTTTTAAATAATTTTTTAAACAATTTTTTAGAATAATTATTTTAACATTTGTATTAATTAACTATTATTTTAAATTAATTGCATGTTTTTCGTTTGTTGTTATGTAATAATTTATTTCTAGTCATTATTTTGCTTTGTTCTCACTTTAGAGCCCGAAGAAAACACAGGTTTAATAAAATTTCCGAAACGTCGCAAACGTCGAAAAACGCAATAGCTGTTTTTTGTTTTATTTCTACCCAAACTCCTAAGAGAAGGATTACATTAATACAACCTAAAAAAAATACTTTAGAGGAGTAATTTCACATTTATCATTTCTCATTTTACTGTACTATGAGATGAATTACATGTATTACTATACCGTATTTATGGAAAAATCCGTTTTTCCGCCCAACCGACTCTCTTTCCATGGAAAAATTCTAGCGTTTCTTTTGAAATCGTAAAAAGCTATTTACTATTCTAAATGCACCTTTCAGAACCGTTTCTAAAAATTCATTGAGCGATAATAATCTTCTCTTAAGAAATAAATAAAAGATGAAGGGAGTCTACTCTTACACCATAAAGTGACTTGTTTGATTACTATTGACCTTATTATTTTGATAGATTTAAATTTTACCGATTATATTGCGAAAAATAACGCGAATTGTTTGTCACGTGACGCTACATGATGCATCTCTTTGTGTTTGCAATATAGGGCGCAGTCTCCGAATGGGGTTGAATCTGAAAATTTCAGTTCGCGTTTGTTCTGCTTTCAACAGGTGTTGTCGTTTAGATTTTAGTAGCCGCAAACTTCTCGTAACGCGATAACATAGTTATGGTTATACTTTTGTCAATAAATTGTATGTGTCGGTGTTGTGTCTTTTGTTAAAATTAGTGCAATCTTTTGTTTAAAGAGGTTTATGTTTGTTTTGTGAAATAATTTTACTGAAAAATCGAGTTTATGATAGTTCTTAAAATTTAGTCGGTTACTTAGCCACACGATAAATTCTTATTATGCTTTGTGGAGTTTTTTTTTCAATTTCCAAGAGGCTTATTTATACTTTTAACTTTATTGTTTCTTGTAGGTGTTTTGCTTGTTTGTTTATGTAGAAAAAAATGTGTTGTCATTTAGCGAGTTATTTATTACAATGCTATCGTACCTAAGATTCTTTAATCTTGACAGCTGTCTTTGAAAGAGGTCCCTTTGGAAGGGATGACAGTTTTTATTCCTCCGTCGGTAGTTTTTTTAAAGGTTCTTTAGATTTCGCAACTAGTCAGACTAAAAAGAGACAGTATTTTAGTCTAGGATAGAACTTATTACAATTATTACTTTACTTGAAGTTACTATTAGACGTATATAATAGCCTTTTTTTGCGTTATTTACTCGTCTGTAGAAAAATTTTGAATTAAATTACTAATGGCATGCTTCATAATATTGGAAATAGTATGAAATTTATAGTGTTGTTCTTTAAAGCTTTGAAGTTGCTTTTATTGTCGTTTAGCGTAGGTACGTGGCTTTTTTAGTTATTGACTCTGTATTGTAATTATATTATAACCCTATTTTGTACTAAGTAGAGGCTGCAAACTACGTCATACTAAGAATATTTGATTAAATTCATACTGTCCGGGAATACTTCTAAGCATTTTTGTGCAGATTTTGGACAAGCCGTTCTGCTTCCACATCAAGTTTGCACTATTCCGGAAACTGTTTGACCTTATTCAAGAATTTATCGAAATTGGCACATTTATTTTAAAAATATGTTGCTTGAATAATCACTGTATTTGAAGAATTCGTACATCCTATATACGTTGTAAATAAACCAGGAATCTATAAAGAAGCAAATGACAACACAGATTTCTGTGATGACAATATATGAATGCTTGTGCAGCGGCTTATTTTTGCCCTCGGACCGTTGTTTATATAAATCAACATTACTTTTCTGTAAATAAATCTAACATTTCTGTCTGTTTATACCTCTATGAACGAAAAAACTCGTGGCGGATGTTCAGTTTAATTAACGTCATTAAAGCTTTTCGATTCGTTTGTTTCGAACTAGATAAAAGGCTGCGTGCTTTAACAATGCTCTGCCAACGTTTTTTCTTTGGCATGTTCAGTTTAAAACTTTTAACTACATAGTAGTTAAATGAAATACATATTCGTATTTTTTTCTACACTTTTGGTTGGTATAGCGTGTTGTCCAACTGAAAAACTCTCTAATATCTCTAATTATTAAATAAACTGTGTAGTTTTGGTTTGTTTAATTATTTAATTATATTCTAATAGATTTTGATGATTATCCCGTGTTGCAGAATCAGAATGTACCGCATCCATTATTCAACTAGAATTTTCTTTGTCAAAAGGTGGATTAAGAATGCGTTTTAAAGCCATTTTTTGATGACGTTGACTCTTGAAACAATTACGCAATGATAAATTGAATATATAGAAATCTAGGGAATGTTTCATTATTCAAGTAGTATGTTCTAATGTTATTACTATTGATCTACAGCAGATTATTTAAAAGGGATAATTTACTGGAGAAAGAAAGCTTTGAAAATTCACTGGTTATCATAGTAATTAGGAGACATAATAGAAGGTGTTTTAAACTAACAATATTATATGCTCTCCATCGAGGTCTCCATTCATTGCTTTTTCATTAATAAAAGCCCAGACCGACAGTCGCCGACAGTGAACAATCAAAACCGAGAGAAATACACAAATCCTCTTCTTACTTTTGTTTGAAGTAGATGCTTTATACTTTTTATTTAATTCTGTAACTTATTTTTTGTTGTAAAATTCTGTACCTACTTCTAAAAATGAGCGTGCAAATTATTTAGGATCTTCAAATAATATAAACATTTTCAATAAGGACAGCCTTAGATTAGGGAAGCTTGACTATGATAAAATTATAGTGGAAACTTGACGTTAATACAAAGTGTATACAGTAAATACTCAAGAAAATGTATTTTATGTGAAAGCTGGGTAGTGTTATATGATATAAAAATGGGGGATACTTTTCGCCCCTCGAGAATATTAAGCCAAAGAAAAACCTGAGAGAACGAGTGACCAAGAATCCAACAATTCGCGGATGTAATCGTGAAAATTTGCTCTGGCATTCGAATGACTCGGTGGTGGTGGTTCAGTTTGTGTCACTCCGGGCAACTCCGGGATTCCACCAACATCCCTAACAGTGAGTTTAATTAAACTTTTGGTACATATTGTTTTAGTATAAGAATTCATCTGAAAGCAAATATTTTGATGAATTACATTTTTGTAATAATTTGTATGTATGTAGGTAAGCAATTACTGAATTGTTACGAATTAAATAAAGCTTTAAATTTTAAAACATCACATAAATGTTCTGTAAACATTTTCAACGTTGAACGTTTTTAGTTAAATCAGTTAGGTATTAGAATTTGTTAACTTGTTTATAGGTATTATCTTCAAGTGACTGTAGTTTGTACGACACTTTTTGGAATTTGTGTACTTGCAATGCTATTAAAGTTCCAATCAGCTTTGAAAAATAAGTCAATGTTTCAATTCTTGAAAACATGGTCTTTTAGAAAAATAATTGTAAAAAGGGTAATTATAATTTACTTCACTTTTAATTTTTTATTTTTTATTCAATAATTTTAATAAAGATCACGTGATAATAGATAATAGAATTGATACAAACCTCGATTAATGAGCTGACCGTTTATAAAAAGTTAGAGTCAATCATCAGCAAAATAAGTGGTTCACTTCGAAACTTAAAAAATACAAAAAGAAAGAGACGACCTATATAAAATAGCTAAATTAAATAAAAATGCGTACAATTGGAATTTATACAAATCAAAAAGAAATGAGTTTGTTTATTTACTCAGGCGGAATAAAAACCAATTTATCGAAAACAACTTAGAACAGAACCGCAATAATCCAAAACAAATATGGAAATTACTTAAAAATATTATAGGAGGTAAAAAGGAAAACAAAATTAGAGAAGTGTACTTTAATGACATCAAAATTATAGGGAACATGGAATTAGCATCAAATTTTAATACATATTTTGTAGATAGCGTCAAAGAAATTAACGAATCTGTTCCATTAGTAATTGACGAAAGTTTAAAATTAAATCAAGTACTAAAACAAATTTAAATTTAAAATGTCTGTGAAAGACAACTAGAAGAAATAATTAAAGTAATTAAAAATCAAACAGTATTGACAATATTTCAATTAAGATATTGCTTGATGCTTTTCCGGTGATAGGAGTTGTTTTAGTAGACATAATAAATGAATCTTTAGAAACAGGAGTAGTTCCTAATATTTGGAAGATAAATACGGTTATTCCCATTCCAAAAATACAAGAAATGCGAGGAATTTCGTCCAATTAACTTATTACCTAAATTAGAACAAATTTTAGAAATAGTAGTAAAACGTCAACTAAGCGAGTATTTAGAACAGCAAAATATAATTAGTGATTCACAATCGGGCTTCAGAAGTAAACATTCATTAAATTTTATTCTTGCAAATTGGAAAAACGAATTAGAAGAAGATGGAGTCATAATAGCGGTTTTTGTAGATTTAAAACGCTTTTTTGAAACTATTTGTCGAAAAAGATTGCTCCAGAAGTTAAAACTATATGGAATCTTAGATAACGAATACAAATGGTTTGAAAGTTATCTAAATGATCGTTTTCAGAGAACCCGTATAGACAACGTAATGTCCGAAAATATACTAAATAGTTTGGGAGTTCCACAAGGTTCCGTACTAGGTCCTACATTATTTAATCTTTATATTAATGACATAACTACAGTTCCAAAATCATCTTCTATTCATTTATTTGCTGGATGATACTCTTATCTCAGCTTCAGGAAAAAATATACAAGAAACTGTTAAAGTAATTAATAACGATTTGATATTATTAACAAATTGGTTTAAGATAAACAAATTGAAATTAAACGTATCTAAAAACCAAATGCATGGTATTAGGAGCAAAAAATCACAAATCTAGAGGAAGTTGAAATTATAATTGATAACAACAAAATCGAAATTGTAGACGAATTTAAATATTTAGGTGTTATTATAGACAATAAACTAAAATTTAGTAAAAAATGTATATAATAAAGAAAGTAAGCGGGAAAATAAATTTTTAGGAAGAATTTCGAATAATTTAGGATATGATCTTAGATTATTAGTATATCGTTCAATTATAGAGCCGTATTTTAATTATTGTAGTACTATAATTTTTTAAGCAATGATGGTGAAATAAATAAATTACAAAAACAACAAAACAAAGCTCTCCGCATTATATTAAGATGTTCTAAATTAACAAGTGTAAAGTACATGCTAGAAAAAACTGGCTTATTCAGTATTTGGCAAAATACAATATTTAATGTACTAGTTTTAATTTATAAATGTTTACATAACAAATTACCGGGATACTTAAACACATATTTATTTCACAATCGAGAATTTCACGGCAATGAAACCTGACAAAGAGACAACTTTAGATTACCAAAATACAATAAAACTAGTAGCCAAAACTTACTTTACTATAAAGGATTAAAGTTATATAATGAATTGCCCAATGAAATAAAATATAGTAGTAATATATCTGCTTTCAAATCCGAAACTGAAATATATGTTAAGAACAAATTTAGTTAGTAAAAAATTGTAACTTAGTAGATGTCAAATGTGTTTGAATAATTATATTACGTACAAACCAATCTTGTGTAAAATTCAATTGAATCAATTTTGTTTTGAAAAAATACAAAGTTGATATAATAACTGTGAATTTGAAAATGACTAAAATGCTCTCTCTAAAGTACCATTTGTGACAAAGCTACCCCTCGTGCGCTAATGCACACTTGGGTTTGCAGTCTCTGCATATTGTGTACATAGATCGTATACTTAAACCATTGATTATAAAAGATACGCAAGTCTTAATATTTTTTCGTAACTACATCTCGCACAAGCAACGTATGCCCCTTTCACCCTCGACCACCAAACTGTTCATTGGTAAAGTGCTGCTGCGAACGGTTTAATAAACATTGATTCTATTACTGCTTTACATAAATGCAACATTGGTCTGGTCTCTACATACGAAAATGATTCAAGAATCAAACTGAGCAGTTTCCAAAGACGTTCGTTCTTATCGCAAAATAAGTAACTTGCACGCACAATAGAAAATGTGCACTCATTTAATTTAGCTTGCTACGAATTTATCCTAGTACATCATAATAGTTGGATTTGCGAATTGTTTTAAATTTTATTTCAAACTTCAACAAAACCATTGATAATAAATAAAGCCACAATTTAATTTGTAAGAAATAAAATTTATTTGCCTCAACACAAGTTATAACATCTAATGATACGTTATCA
Organism: Abscondita cerata; assembly: GCA_030710515.1. Classification (NCBI taxonomy): domain Eukaryota; kingdom Metazoa; phylum Arthropoda; class Insecta; order Coleoptera; family Lampyridae; genus Abscondita; species Abscondita cerata. The sequence continues at coordinate 70,017 of JALBCR010002644.1, read as the reverse complement.
TAAAACGACGTCGTTTTTAAGTAAATTGACGTTTAAAGAAAAAAATGAAGTTATTTAAAAATCCTTATTTTTTAAAATCAACTAATTTTGAGGGATCGTATCTCGAAGTGTAATTGTAAAACAATAAAATTTTATATTATTCTTAAAAGTTTGCATCAAACTAAACAAAAAATTTATAAAGCAAATTGTCACAAAATTACGGTAACTAATTTTATAATCAATGCTGTATCTTGTAACAATAAAGTAACTTTGAACCTCAAACCACTTTTATATTCCTATTCAATAACACGCATTGAGATAGGTACGGTGGAACTGACATAAAAAAATGAATGGGGAAACTGAAAAATATCGTCGCAATTAGACGGTACAGCCATCTATTTTTCATCGTACTTTTGTGTCATATTTCGTCCATATAGGATGCGCACCTTTCCGAAGTTTATAATCAATGCTTAAACTGTGAATAAACTAGAACGAACTTACTGATTTTATGGTTTAAAAAGAATTTGAATTGCTTTCTTATATTGTTACAGTTTGTTATCGTAGGTGAATTGATTTCAGAAAATGTATAGTCCTTTCAGAGCACTTGCTTCCGAGACGAGACCGCCACCCTACAAGTGGTAGCAACAGGAACTTAAGGCACAAAAGAACAAACTGAGAACAAGAGAAACATATCCGTGATTCAAAAAATTTTTCATCAAAGTGGACCATGAAAAAATTCATGTACGTCTACTCTAAATGCATAAAACTGGATGTGTTGGACCTACCAAAGTACTATTGAACGGCACACCCTATTGAACTATTGAAGTCATCTGAATTATTAATTGGCAAATCGGAAAAGAAACAACTTCAATTTAAAGGAACCTTCTTAATGCAACATTTGTAAATGATTTAAAATAATCTAAAGATAATGCACTTGTCTATTAAATCGATCAAAGTGAACGATCACTTTAGGAAAGGTTTCTTGGGATTCTTGAAACACAGCACGAGTAGAATAAACACATTGCTCATCAATTCTTATACCGATTCGAAAATACATTTCTAACGTGCAGGGTTTATGGTGGTCGGTGAACACCATAATGTTAACACAATCATAAATTGAAATTAAATCTGTCAGAATTGACAAATGTAGAAGCTAAGCTAAGATATACCTGTTAATCTTGCTTTGTCGTTGATGAAAAATTTTTTGAATCACGCGTTATAATTTATAGCAAGAACTTCCCACTTGTGTCACAAGTACACATTCATAAAACATAAATCTATACGCAAGTGATAACAAAATAATTAACAAATAGGTTACTTGTCAAATAACGACGCCACCAGCCACGCCTTCTCAGGGCCTATCACAGAACGGCGCTATCTACTAATTAATAACGATTTGTTTTAGCACACCGGTAATTATAATCATGGAAGTTTTCAAAACTAAACGCGTGAGAAAAGAAAAAAATAATTTAAACAAGGTCATTTACCTTTCGAATTCTTGTTGTTGACTAAAGGAATGCATCGTAGGCTTCAGGTAAATCTCCAAGTTGATACCGATCAGAAGAGATGAAAGAACGAAGAGTAGATGGCTAATATCCAACCGACGGACATGTATCAAGGACGAGGTCGCCTGCTTCTAATACTGTGCAGCAGCTCCTTTGTAGGTGGATTGCGACAACCTTTGCCTTATAGAAAGATACATCCTAGAGAATCGCCACAATACGAATGAAGGATGGGAACGGCCCATAAGCTAGTTTTGCCTCCAGTTACTAATTAACTGTCCCTAGAGTAACAAAATGGCTTTTGCGTTGATAAGGAATTTTTTTTTCAACTTTTGGCATTCGACAGCGTGCACAAACGAATAGAACGGAATGCGACATTTAACAACGACGGAGCTCGTCAATCTACAAGTAACTAAATAATTCGAGGATTTTGTTTAATAAAAGAAAGTATTTACCTCTTGCTGCAACGTGCAAAGTTTCCGATGCCAACTATTGAAATAATGGGAAATAGAAATTTTAAAGAACGAATTACACGCGTCGATTTTTACCCCACCTGTTGGTTTAATGACCGAAAGCAAAGTTAAGTTGTCTAAACGCCAGGTGCAGATTGACCGGAAGCGAAGTTTATTATACGAAAATTTGCAGTAGAGAAAAAAAACGTCACAATCTAATAAATACATCAAGTTAAAGACCGTTTTAAGGGTTCTGTAAGAATGCAAATAACAGATATTTTTGGAAATAATCTGCTTTAATTTTTAAAATACACTTTTAATACCGCCGGAAGTAAACTATCTCAAAGTCTGCAAAATGATCATTGACGTCCATCATGACTGCCTTATTCGACACTATTCCTTCCCACCTACCAAGTTTTTAAGTGCGGTGACATAAAGAGGAGGACCAACTCCAAATTGTCTTGATGGACGATCATTTTTTTGACCGCTAATATTGGCCTGGTATCAACCAAGTATAGTACTCGGAACAATGGATAACTAGTTTCAGTTTCGGTTGGTGATATAATGAACTAAAAACTGAATACGCAACAAATTTCGCCCTTTTACCAAAGAGATTTATTACTCTTACAGATAATTTTATTTAGTTTTTTCTTGTTTTTTCTGTTGGAGAAAACTCTAAGTACCAATCTAACCAGAACTTCACCCTCTAAAGTGTATTGCATGAGCAGATTCGCCCTTCAAACCGTCACTCATAATAATTGCTGCCTTAATCCATATGATAAGTGTTTATTACTTCACACCTTATAAATAAGATGGGGAGTTATGCGACGGTTTCCAAACCGAAAATTTGAACACTCCTTTTTTCAGTTTTTTTGATTTTTTACTTAATATAACTATTTTTCTGTCGTAAGAGAACTGCTCAACATGTGAACCTTTCTAATTCAGGCAATGCGATTAATTAAAAATCGGAACAAAAGCATAGTTTCATTAAAAAGAGCGAATAGCTTGAAAACAACTGAAAATAGGAATGCATAATGTTGATTAAACTGGCCCTAAAATTACCTCCATTAAGTAAGACTCCCTACCAACAGAAAAAAGGATCGGACTTCTTATAAAAATTAGTGCTAATTATGTGATAATTTGTTACCGTATTCAAAATTTTGTTGCTCAAGAAGAACAAGAGTAAATTAGAAATTAAGTTAAGTGGAGCAAGTTTAACGTAAAGCTGGACCCCCCACAACCCTAAAAAAACTTGTTGCGTACAAAAAAACGAGCGAATGTCACAGGGATATTTGTTTCTAGTTTGTTGCTGTAAAATAACATCAACTAATTAGCAAGATTTGCAAAAAAAGTAAGTAATCCTTTTACAAATGAAAATGATTGATGTAAATGACCATATATGATTTGACCTTCACTAAAAAATGATAGCGATAGAAAATTAATACTGAAAATATCAAAGGATTTAACAAACTCGAAATTAAATTTACTAGACATATCCTCTCCACCCAGTTAAAATAACCACGATGTGTTCTCTGTGCTGGCGTTACTTAGTCTCATTGCCTTCATTTATTTGCATTTATAAATTCTTGCTCAAAAGGTTAAGGTAAAATTATTTTTGAACTGCAGTTAACAGTAATTTATAGATAATTTAGTTTGTTGCTGGTTATAAACAATAAAAATACGACGGAGAATTGATGTGCTATCATACGGCACTTGTTGTTGTTTTAATTTGCATAACCAATTTGTTGCTCAAATAGTTATCACATAAAATTATTGTTTGCACTATACTTAACAGTAGGTAATTTATACATAATCGAATTTGTTGCTGGTTATAAACAATAAAAATACGATGGAAAATCGATGTGCACTCATACGGATTTCTCGTTCTTTTAATTTGCATAAACAATTTGTTGCTCAAATAATTACTACATAATTATATTGTTTGCACTATAATTAACAGTAATTTATATACCATCGAATTTATTGCTGATTATAAACAATAAAAATACGACGGAGAATGGATGTGCCCTCATAGGTATCGTTGCTTTAATTTCCATAAACAATTTGTTGCTCAAATAGTTATTACGTAAAATTCTTCTTTGCACTATAATTAACAGTAATTGATACATGATCGAATTTTTGCTGATTATAAACAATAAAAATACGATGACAATCGATGTGCCCTCATGTGGCACTTCTCGTTCTTTTAATTTGCATAAACAATTTGTTGCTCACATAGTTACTACTTAAAATTATTGTTTGCACTATAATTGCCAGTAATTTATACACAATCGAATTTGTTGCTGATTATAAACAATAAAAGACGACGGACAATCGATTTGCCCTCATGCGGCATTTCTCGTTGTGTTAATTTCCATAAACAATTTGTTGCTCAAATAGTTATACGTAAAAATATTCTTTGCACGATAATTAATATATATAATAAAATTACTGTTAATTATAGTGCAAAGAATAATTTTACGTCAACCATTTGAGCAAGAATTTATAAATGCAAATAAATGAAGGCAATGAGTCCAAGTAATGCCAGCACGGCGAACCATCGTGGTAGTGAAACTCAAATCATATATGGTGTTTTACATGGTCTTTTACATCAATCATTTTCATTTGTAAAAGGATTACTTACTTTTTTGCAAATCTTGCTAATTAGTTGATGTTATTTTACAGCAACAAATTAGCAACAAATATCCTTGTGACATTTGCTCGTTTTCTTGTACATAATAAGTTTTTTAGGGGCGGAGGTCCAGCTTTACGTTAAACTTGCCCCACCCACTTGATTTCTAATCTACTCTTGTTCTTCTTGAGCAACAAAATTTTGAAAACGGTAACAAATTAGCACATAATAAGCACTAATTTTTTGTTAGAGTCCGATTATTTTTTTCTGTTAGTGGGGGTCTAACGTAATGGAGTTCCTAAAATTTAATTCTATATCAATTTATGCCGTCTGAAATGGTAGCTGCTATTTGCTGCCACGGTCGCTTTAATCAATATTCTGTAAATTACCCTTTATCAACTGCAATAATCCCCAAACTCCTGGCGACGCCATGCACACTTTTTTGCAATGTTGGAAATAGCGTCACTAGACAATGTTATATCATTCATGCTTATCAACACGAGCAATTAGGATAAAGGCGGAAGAGGTTAAATATAGTTCTGATGGAAAAAGAAACTAATGAATAGAGATAAACTGTAGCAATACTGTAATTAATCTGAGATTATAGCTTTGCCTAACAGCCACGCAACCCATTGATTATATATCCCAGCAACACATAGACTAGTTGTAGCCTTGAAGTCGGCAAAAACTAGCTTGAAAAATTCAGTTGTTTTTATTACATCTCCACGTTACGAAGAATTCTATAAAAAAGGAAATCTACTCAATAGTTAAATATCAATTGGAGGAATTCAATTCATTTCTTAAAACAAATGTTGTAACTAAAGTGGAAGCTTGAGTCTTTGTTTGTAGGAACTTCTTATTCTGGGTAATATTACAGTTAGTAATGCGTAAGATTGTTACGAATATCTCGAAAACTGGTTGAAATATTTTGAAAATGCTAGTGATTTCAGCGTCGAAAAATACATATGATTCACAACTAAAATTTTTCGAATATCTCGAAAACTGTTCGACGGCGACGGCGACTCACAGACATAGCGATCCTTGATAAGTAGAGTAAAACAATGAAGACGAAATAATGTATAGTATTGTCATTTGTTGTGCCGGACTTACGGTTTTTAGGGCCTGGGGCTGCATAAATTTGGAATTACAAAAAATTTCGTGTTTTTGATACTGAAAATTTTAGAATGTCGGAAAATAGTAAAAATCTCATTAGATCGCTTTCAATCGACAACAAAGAAAGTGCCGACAACCTAGATTCTTTCATTATTTCGACACTTTGTAATTCTATAATAGGAAAATCGCAATTTCTATGTTTCACAGATGTTTTTCTCTCTTTTAATAAGTGTCGCGACATCTAGAATCGTCTCGTGTTAACGTAACACGTCCGAAAATGCATTCGCATCTTTTTGTTTGACTTTGGAAATCATTAATCAAAATAGATTAAATTACAACAACTAAATAAAATAGCAATAGCAACTATTATACCGTGTGTCCTACGGAAGAGTCGACATAACATATTATGTTGGATAAATAAAATAAAAGAAATTGATGAGATAACAGTGAATATTCAAAGCGTATTGTACTAAAAACAAGTAATTTTTTCTAAAATTTTATTTATTAACCGAATGGATTTCCATTAATTAAGCGGACGAATTAGTTAATTTGTTGCCTAGTAATTTTTGATATTTTTGCGGGTTCGATTCCGATTGCAGCATTTTTTTTATTAATTTTATTATATAATACAATTTTGTAAAGTGAATTTTACATTTTTAAAGAAGATTAAAACCATTTTATAAAAATTGTATTAATAATGACATCAATAATAAATCTATTATTAAAAAATTACCACAATTAGGATCGTACCCTGATTTATTGTCGTAAATCATTATAAAATTTTACTGTTTTTTATTATCTAAATGTTGATATATTGTGCACAAATTGTGTCAGAAAAAATATGCACGGTATAGCAACTTTATTACGTATACCCAATTTTTGTGTTCAAGATGTCCTTGTAAACAAAATGAGTTTAATTCGGGCCCCTATATAATACGGGCTGTAGCCCCTAAAGCCCTCCCTTTAATCCAGTGGTGATTGTCATCAATAGAAAATGTTATAACTGTAGGTACCCTCGCAACCAATGTCGCTTCATAACCAATACCATCTACCACCAACACCGCTGATCTCCGATAAAATGTTTCACATTTATATTTAATTATTTATCCACAATCACCATATTATAGAGCTATTATTATGCCGTTATGAAACGTATTATAACACCTATAAAACACTAGTGTTTTATATTCCATAAAACATTAGTGTTTTGTAATATATAAAATTCAAGAAAAATTTGCAGAAAACTTAGTAATTATTTATTAACATTAATATTAACATTCAGTTAACATCAAAAGTAAACTTATTTGCAATATCAGGATTTACATTTACACAAACCACGTTTGAGGAAGACTGCATCGTGGAGATCTCTTGCATTGTGCTGGATTTTCCTTGAATTTTTCTAGCAATATCGATTTTATTTGACTCGCTTTCTTCTATATACCCCTCAACAACACTAGATGACCTCCACGCTCCGTGCCTCTTAAGAGTGAGAATATCACCACCAGCATTAGCCAACCGAGTCGCCGAAGAACGGCGCATACTATGGCCCGTGTAGGATTTAGCGTCTAGAAGTTTTAAGAAAGAAGCAATCTGTGAGGGATTCTGGAAATAGTGTTAATTCCCACAGGTTGCACGGTGCATTTTGAATTTATATATCGCAAAAAATCTTCCTGCGAAATAGTACTTTTAGGACGTAGGCGTATGTATTTCTTGCATATCTCCATAACATTAACAGAGAATCCTTCGTCTAATACAGTGAAATTTCTTGACATATTGGTCTTTGTTTCTGGGATGGACACGTAGATAAAAGATCCTTTATCTTTCACATGTTCAATATTTAAGTTTACCAGTTCATTGCATCGTAAACCTCCACAAACACCCATTATGACAGCAACCTAGAAATATTTAAAATAATTAAGATACCAATACAAAAGAAAAGAAAATTGGTTGTACCTTCATCATTAAGTACTTTTCATCAGATGCTGTTTTCAAAATTCTTCGATGTGTCCCCTCTCAAGCACTTTTGCCTTCTTTGCCTTGTAGTTTTTTGATTGGCTCTTGAGATAACCAATTAATTTGCCGTATTTTGATATGTCAATATTTCTATGCACATTCAAACATTAAATATTTCGTCCACATCGACGAGGAGGCAAACTTGCTTCTTACATTTAAAAATAAGCCAACAGGACGTCCTCGTTTATGATGTTTGCACCTCTTTTCTCTCTTCATTCATTAAAGGTAGCAAATTCTTTTATGTATGCATCTTTAGATTTGGCCGGCAACAGTTGCAGGGTTACTTCTTCAGCTTCTGCTTTAATTTCTACCGGCAAAGAATCACTTTCTGACATTTTTCAAAACGACGCACACAAACGATTTCTAATTTTTTCACCAATATTGTTTTAATAAACAAGCATCCTAGCAACTAATAATGCAAAGCCGCCCAAAGTTTCACTAAATTTTCTAATATTTGCTATTACATTGAAATTTTAGAACTGTCAGATTACTTATTTTTAATTAAATTGGTTTGATTGTGGATAAAATCTTGTTTTAGTGGCATATTATCCCCTTAAGAAAATTAACCGCTCGAACTTCGTTCTCGCGATTAAAAATTCTTCCGTGGATAATCTGCCTACTAAAACACATATACAATAAATAGCTATAACATGTAGAACTAAAAAAACCATTATTATTTATTTTATCGTTGTTCAAACAGAAATTTGAAAGCGAAAAGTGAAACCCTTGTATTCTTTTGAAATTGAAAATATTATGTGAACATTTAACTTAGAATGCAAATTAAAGTTTCGTATATACGATATATTATCCAAATAGCACATGGTGCGAAGTATTAAGGAAACATTGATTTTAAACTAAATTCATAAATCCCATTTGATGACGTCTATAGCAGCATACGGTTTATAACGAAAGAGTTTCTTGTGCTGCAATTTATAGAGTTTATGGATGTACACTACTACTAAGAAATTGATAAATTGTTTTTTAGTTTATATTGTCTAATGTGAAAAAATTCTTTCTAACATACCCTATTTATTGAATAATGATAATAAATAATACATCCTAGAAGGTTTAAAATAACGATTTATCGACGGATATAATTTTTTACAATGTAGAGAAGAGGCAACATAACGGCAAAAAATAAACTCCAAGAAATCCAAGAGCACTCATATAAGTCGACGAAACGATAAAACACGAACAGGATTTCAGGTGGGTTTTACTTCTAAGAATAATAAACCTAGGGAATTACAACGGAATTCTCTTAAAAGTTAAAGCGGCTACTAGATCAAATGAGAACGTTTTTAAAAGTTCTTTTACCTGATGTTTCATCTACGAATGTTATTAGAGCAGAACATTTTGAGATCCCACTTCAAAGAAGAGCGATGTTTTATTTATCTTTTTATGTAATTTGTCCTTTAGTATAAAGTGGGATAATTTTCAGCAAAAAGCTCCTTGCAACAAAATGTCAGTGTGTTCAAAACTTTTTAAAAGTCTTTTAGCTAATTGCTAAACTGTGTTTTAGAAATTGATCGAGGCGAAACAAAACTACATAAATAATTTAAAAAAATATGAAACATATTTATAATAATATTTTGCTGTTCGCTAATGGATTTAAATTAGACTTCAATTATGTATGTTGCACGTATATAAAACGTTAACCTCTGAATTTTCTGCTAATTTTTTTAGAAGAAATGAGGTCATTGATATTTTAAGAGTATAATTATAATTTCATGAATAACTTTCAAGGGTAAAAGAACGTGCATAAGCACTATGTAATTATACTTTACATGATGATTATTTGTATATTACGGTTAAAGTTATCTGAAATTCAGTTCAATCGTTACACACGTCACATGAGTTGGAAATCGGATATACAAGGTGACACAGGAAAGTGGGTACAGTGAATATCTTTTTTCCTATTAAAGATAAAAATTTGAAATTTGGAGCGTTTACTAAAGACGACCCTTTGAGTTTAATGAGATAAAAATGATTTTTGGGTAACTTCCGGTTAAACAGGAAGAGACCCAAATTTTGATTTTAAACGGCCACCCGGTATTTTTGACATTTTCGGAATCAGCAGATCATTTTACACACGATTTGACTATTTTTTGAAAAATTTTTCACAAAAAAGAATGTTTTAAATTAATGTTTAGGAAAAAATATTAAACTTATTAAGGACCTTCTAGTTATGCCTAGAAAAATTAGAAACCGCAATTGTTTAGCACGTGAATTAAGTTATACCTCTTTAAAGTTTCCTAAATCACTTGTATCAAATTTATTAATTTTTTTAAATGTAAACATGCCGGGTACATCAGACAGGTGTGAAGACGATTTTTTTCCAATTTTCTGACACCAAATTTTTGAAAATCGGCCGAGAAATAACATTACAGTAAAAAATACAAATTAAAATGACAACAAAGAATGGACCAAAAACAATAAGAACATTTCGAACAAAAAAAATAGTAACCCTTGGAATTGTTGACAGTTTAGCACGCGGAAAAGAAAGTCGCGGTTTTTAAAACTCAATAATAATTTATTTATCAAAACAGATTTTCATTCCCGTTTTGAATTTGCACTTTAAAAAGTTTTTTAGTTTGATTGTTGTTGATAATTAATAATAAATTCACTAAGTTATCATTATGAATAACATTAATGATAATAGGGGCTATTCCTAAAATGAAAAAGTTGACATGTTGTTAATTTACGGCGAGTGTAGGAAGAACTGCCGTCAAGCGCAACAACTCCACGCAGAGCGGTTTCCGGTAGGCGCCAACCATTTTTACGTACTTCCAAAAGCTGGAAAATTTTATGAGAAGGAATCCGGTAAGAGAAAGGGAAGATCGCTTTGTTGGTTGTGAAGATTTAGAAATTAACGTGTTGGCGTTTGTTAATATGAATGCTACGGCGTCGTTAAGAGAGATTGCTTTGGAGGTGGATGCGTCAAGAGAAACTGTGCGTCGAATTCTGAAGAAGCATAATTATCGCTCGTTTAAGTACAATTTACACCAGCATTTGTACGATGGTGATGAAGACAGAAGACGGGTTTATGGTACTTGGCTTCTAAACAAGCATAACGATAACGATTTTGTGAAAAATATTCTGTTCACGGATGAATCCAGGTTTTGTAATAATGCAATGTTTAATCGGCAGAATTGCAGGTATTGGTCACAAAACAACAGGCGCATTATTAGACCTGGTCGATTTCAAGAAAGATTTGGAGTCAATGTTTGGGCGGGGATTCTTGGAAACCGAATTATCGGTCCGATTTTATTCCAAGGCACGCTGACTGGAGTTCGGTATTTGGGTTTCCTACGAAAGCAAATCCAGGAAGCACCGGATAACCTGCCTTTACGGTTGTTAGCCCAAATGTTTTTTCAACAAGACGGTGCTCCGTCCCATAATTCTAGAGACGTCACGCAGCATTTGTTGGAAAGTTTTGGAGAGAATGTCTCTCTACTCATGGGCCAGTGCGATGGCCAGCACGATCCCCAGATCTCACTCCTCTTGACTTTTTATCTGTGGGGTCACATCAAGGGTATTGTTTATGCTACACCAGTTTTCAATCTTGCTGAATTGGAAGAACGCATTTTAAATGCATTTAACACCGTCACTCCAGAAATGTTGGAAATGTCTTGCTCAAAATGGTGGTCACTTCGAACAATTGCTGTAAACGGTTTATGCCAACACAAAACGGTTCTTTTCAGAGCCACAGAGTATATTCTTTAAAAAGAATTTACAATCCAAAGGTTGCTATTTTTTCTAGGAATTATTTTATGATGATTGCATACCTTAAATTTTTTTATTTTTTTTTACTGTGATGTTATTTCTCGGCCTATTTTCAAAAAATTGGAAAAAAATCGTCTTCACTCTTGTCTGATGTACCCGGCATTTTACATTTGAAAAATTGAGTAAATTTGATAAATGTGTATGAATGTAAGCTTTCGGCTGTTGTAACTAAGATTATTATCTTCGGGTTGAGCCGTGTTCGTCCTTCAGCTTCCTACACAGTCTTTAGAGTAACTTCTGAAGAAGGTAACAGCATGGTTAGCGAAACGTCAAGCAGAGAACGTAGGAAGGAAGGACGAACACGGCTCAACCCGGAAGATAATAATCTTTGATAAAAGTGATTTAGGAAACTTTAAAGAGGTATGTATAACTTAATTCATGTGCTAAAAACTTGCGGTTTTTAATTTTTCTAGGCATAACTAAAAGGTTCTTAATGAGTTTTGACCATAAGCGGCATTTAATTTTTTTTTGCGAAAAATTTTTCAAAAAATAGTCAATTGGTGTGTAAAATAATCCGCTGCTTTTAAAAATATCAAAAATACTGGGTGTCCTATTTAAAAATCCAAAATTTGGGTCACTTCCGGTTTAACCTACCTACCTTCAGCGCTTTACGAGGGTGGATTGATAAGTGCTTAGCGCACTATATAATTTTCCATGATATTTAAATACAAAATTTTAATTATTCAACATAATCTTATTTAAGACTTACACATTTAACAGGACAATCATAAAGTAATTCTAAAATCTTTTTTTGGTCTTCAAACCACTCCTCACGACTTTCTCATTCGTTAAAAATTTTTTACCTTTCAAATCTTTTTCAGTTCTAGAAACAAATAATAGTCTGACAGTGCTAAATCCGGCGAATAAGGTGGATGGCCAACCAATTCAAAACCAATCTCATCCAATTTTTGCAATGTAATTAACGAGCAGGAACGTTGTGTTGCAAAAAGAGCACCCTTTTAACAAGTATAATATGCTCCCGTGATACTTTTACCCTGTTCCAAGTAATCTAATTATTAAGTATTTCTAATAGATTTAGGATTATGCCATCTTTGTCCCAAAAAAAATGGTGTTCATCTTTAACACTGATCTTCTTCTCTTAATTTCAGCAACCCAGTTTTTAATAATGGCATATAAAGGACACTGATCACCCAAAGTATCCGTCATTACAGCAAACATTTTCTTTCCCCGACAAGTCTTTCATAAACAAATACTTAATGACTGATCGAAACTAGATTTTTTCAAAAACCAGGTTTTTCTTAACATCGTTTTCAAAAATTCACAACTTTGTCCCTGTTCAAGCTTAGTTGTAACCATAGCAACAATGTATTATGATTTATTTCCGATTTCTTATAATACAACAGTAACGAGTGTTCAGATAAAAAAACTGGCCTGGGCAGCCGTGGAATTGAATTGATTTAATTATATTAATAGCGTACACTATAGTACAGCAAAATACCGCGTGGTGGCGTGGCGTGCATTAAAATGTGACATAAATATAACCTAAAAATTAATGGAAGATCTTAAGAGCATTCTGTACCATTTTATGCTAAAATCGTTATATCGAATCGCTAAGAAGTTATAGAAATAAACGGACACGTTTGAAAAACTAGTTTCAGGTTTTACCGTTTTCAGGGAGAAATTACGTGTTTCCAAGCGCCAGAATAACACTCTTATATGCATTGAAATATTCTAAAATATTATTGTTGAGATTCTACAATGTTCTCTCCAATTTTGTGCGGACGCTTTTCTTAATTCAAAATCAATTAATAAATTGGGAAGGATTTCAATATTTCACGACAAAAGTTGCGTAATTATAACGTAATTATAACAAATCAGAATATTTTAGGGAAAAAAGGATCCGATCAAAGTTGTGTAATAAATCGATGTTTATGATATTGAAATCCAAAATTATTTTTATTACAAACTGTACCCTGAGAGTGGCGCCCGTGACAGGAATTTTACATGGGAATTTGACGGTACAGAAGACTCTTAAGATCCAGTGAAATCTAACCTAAATGTTGTATCAAAATTCCAATACTAGCGAGCCCAGTTTTGAATTTGAAACCCGTTATACTAAAATGTGATGCTGTATTTTCGATTTACGAATTATGATTAATTTTATCGCAAAACAAAACGCTTTGGATTTATATACACTGTGTCTATGATAAGGGAGGGTCACTATGAGTATCTCGAAACAGTAGCAGATACTGACTTGGTTAAATGGGACAAAAATGGCAGTCAGACATGTCGGAAATTTTACGCGTTTTGAGATATTTTGAAAGTTTTTGATTTTTCGATTTTACATTTTATTTATTTCTGGCCTTAACAGTGGAGCTACATCAATTCCCATTTTACCAAGTCTGTATCTGTTACCGTTTCGGAGATACCCATAGTGGTCCTCCTTATCTTGGACACAGTGTATTCTTTAGTATCTATAGCCCATTTACTTTTTGTTTGCGAGTCGGCTGAGTTCTCTCTAATAGAACTATGAACAGACCATGCACCAACTGTGTCGTTTCATTTGTAATGTCTGATCAGTTAAGAAATCATATAAAGATTTTTTTTTATAATGAACTTCTGTATTTTCAACGACAAGATATGTCCACAGACGTAGGAAAGTTGAGAATCATTCTTTAGTGTGATTGTTGTATTGGTTTTAATGATATAACTATTATATTCGAATATCGGTTTAAAAGTTTTGATTACATTTACGACATTGTTTTCTTTAGTAATATTTTCTAAAATATCAAAATATTAATGACCACAAACACAATTTCTTGAGATGGCCATTTTAGCAAGCACATTACTCTTTAATAACGTATTGAAGATCTCATGGCTGTATAATGCATATACATGAATACTGTCTACACACGTAGTGACTTAATTGATAAGCTGTCAGCAATGGTCTCAAACTCCACCAAAATCTTCCAGCAGCATGACAAACCTACTTCATCATCAGACGAGGGAATTTTTTTTTATTAATTTAATTCTTTAAATATTTTACAAGTACAATATACATTAATAGAATAGAAATTTCCTGTCTAGAAAACGGCATCCTTAGGGTAGAGAGGGGGTTGATTAAGTGAAAAATTGAAACTAAAAAGTAATTTTCCCAAAAGAAAATGTAAACATAAAATAATAATAAAAAACCATAATAAAGTAAAAAAACTTAAATAATAAGCATTTTTTCTCATATCTTTTATTATTTATGATATGTACTATATCAAAATTAAAAATATAATTGGAATAAATCGTGTTTGCGTTTTTTATTAAAAATTTTAATTTTCGATGGTTCGTGTTAGTCTGGAGGAGAGGAGGTAATTGGTTAAACCATTTGGGTTCTGAATAAGTCTAGTTTTCATTCCATGAGTTGTGTTTTTTCTGGGTACATTAAACATAGCACCAGTCTCACTCGTGGTCCCTTGGCTGTGACTTGTTACTCTGAAAGACTCTTTATGCTTATGAACATTTTTGTATTCATGAAGTTTATATAATTGGTCTAGAGTTAACAATGACAATTTCTTAAAATTGTTCTTAGTATGCTACTTTGTGTTTAACTATCACAGGTCGGCGTAATCATAAATAAAATAATATACAAAGTAATCGGCCCAAGCACCGTTCCTTGAGAGATTCCGAAGCAATTGCTTACCAGTTTAGTACTAAGTGAGCCGCCAAACCTAACTTGCTGGGTCCTTTCTGAAAGATAACTAACAAACCATTTAAGTGCAATGCCTCGGACACCAATATTAAATACTTTTGGAATCAATATATCGTGGGATACAGTGTCGAAGGCTTTTGCGAGATCTAAAAATACGTTTAGTGGTTTCATTCCTATGTCTAACTGTTCCTGAATATTGGTAGTCACTGTATCTATTGCATCGTTTGCCCCATACCTAAACGAAATCCAAATGGTCTGGGTGAGATTAAATTGTTTAGTTCCAAGTAATCAACTAACTTTTTTTATATTATTTTTTCTATGGTTTTGACAATTTTGGACAGCATTGATATAGCCTATAATTTGTTATTTGCTCTGTACTCCCATTATTGAAGAGCGGAATTATAATAGATTTCTTTAAAACAGAAGGGAATGTGCCAGTGTTTATTCTAAGATTTATTATGTAACGCAGAGGCTTGGATTAGATTAGACCTTTATAATTGTTATTATTCATGTTAATAAGAATCACCAAACTCAAACAAATAGAGAATATAATATATAGAAAAAAAATTGGCAAATGAAATATATACCTACTTCTGAGGTACGTTTTTGTCTTCCAATTTTTGTTATGTACTTGGTAAATCTGTTGGAATACAGATGATAGCTGACTAAACCCTTAATATGGAAGACGGGATATCAATAAGTAAGAACTCAATGCTGGTTTTTTAACAACTTTTCGTATCTCAAAGTGGATGTTTCTTCGGGCCAGTATGTCTTCCAAGAAATTCGAATCAACGACGTCCATTAGACCCGAAACTAGTTCGCAAATGGGTCGCGAAAGCCTCAAATAATTTGTCAATATTGCACCAATTAGAAAAATCATTTTTCTTTTAGGACCAAAGTTATCGTGGCTGTCGTCCAATATTCACTTGATGCCAAAAAAACAATATCTACCACTATCGGCGCTTCTCGCGCTCATTAAAAACGTACCTAGGGTTGCGGGAAACGCCCCGCGATAACGAACAAGACGCCTCGGCGTCGATTCAAAAGCGCCGTACGCGGGCTAGAAGATTGAAGCGACTATCTGACGGCGCCAATTTTTAATTTTAAATTTCCAACGAGAAAAACGGAAAATATTGATTTCGGTTTTCGCATTTTACAGCTTCCGAATGGAAAATAATTCAAATTTTATCGAGCCCTTCGTTGATATTATACGCGAGAATTAAAAAAACACTTTCGAACAAACACTTTCGAGAGTTTTTCAAACTAATTATTCGTCTAAACGGGCCGCGATTTTCGAAAAATTCTTTCGACGTCCGAACAGATCGAAAAGACGAACGCGGTGAATTTTTCGTAACGCAAGTCACGTCGACGATTGGAGTTATGCCCCAAGAATCGAAAAATTCCACCTTTAACATTAAAGGTTTATATCTCGGATGTTTTAGAATTTATCTAAAAAACGGGGTGTTTAGAGTACACGCTAGACTTTTCCCCTTAAAACGGTTCCTAAACAAAAAACGATAAGGTCGTAGGAGGTTTACAAAGTAGACTCAAAAGCCGACTAAAAAAGCCCGAAGGTTATTAGACATACCATTTAGAATTTATTCGACCTTAAAAAGTAATTTGATATTAAAGATTTGGTTACCGTCAGGATCATCGTAGGGAATCATTCAAGGTTATTTGAACTTGGTATTCAATTTTTTTGAAATTTGAAATTTTGTTTTATTCAAAAAATAAATACGAAGATATATTGAAAAATTCTTAGCCTACTATAGAACCAAACAAAATTTCAATGTCAAAATATTTTATTACTCAACATATTCTCCTCTTAATTGGATACATTTATTACAGCGAACCTGCAACGTCTCTAGACCTTTCAAAAAATTTTTCTTCTTGCTCTGCAAACCAGACCTCCACAGCTTCTATTACCTCCTTGTTGGAAGAAAATGTACGACCTTTTAAACTTTTTTTTTGAGGTAAGAGGAAAGACGGAGCCAAATCGGGTGAATAAGGGGGTGTTCTAGTAATTCAAACCCTAAATCACGAATTTTTGCATGGCAACATGAGATTTGTGTGCAGGGGCGTTGTCCTGCAAAAACAAAACACCTTTGGATAGCTTTCCGCGTCTTTTCTCTTTAATATTTTCCCGTAGAGTGGTCAGTAATGTCGAATAGTAATCTCCAGTTATTGTTCTACCCTTATCCAAAAATCAATCATGATTACTCCATGGCAATCCCAAAAACTGAAGCAAGAACTTTTCCAGCAGATTTTGGACACGAAACTCTTAGGTCTTGGAGAACCAGAGTGTCGCCATTCCATCGATTGTTGCTTTGTTTCTGGATCGTAGAAATGTACCCAAGTCTCATCCATAGTAACAATTCGGTTTAAGAAGTCTACATCGTTTTCAAATCGAGCACAGATCGAACGCGATGCTTCTACCCTTGCACGCTTTTGGTCAACATTCAAACATTTGGGGATCCATTTTGCAGCAATTTTTCTCATGTCCAAATTGACGTGAACCATATGATGAACGCGTTCGTATGAAATATTCAGTGCTTCAGATATCCGTTTTAGCCCAATTCGACGGTCTGATAAAATCATGTCATGAACTGCATCGATATTTTCGGGGACTGACACAGAAACTGGCCTTCCTGATCGGTCATCATCTTCAATGGAAAATTTACCTCTTTTGAAGCTTGCATTCCAATTTTTGACGGTCGCATACGAAGGACATTGATCACCAAGGGTATTAAGCATATCTTCGTAAATCTGCTTACCTCTTAACCCTTTTAAATACAGGTACTTGATGATGGCTCGATACTCCAATTTTCGATTTTCACAATTTCGGTGGACATCTTTTTCATTTAATTTATTGCGTGACTCTGGTTTACTTTTTTGACGTCAAACTTTACACTGACACTTCTAATAAGTTATTGTTCGTTGCTATGGTAACGCAATATTTTGTTTATGCAAGGAACTGGTCTAGGCTAACTAGATATCAATACATCCTCGTAAATGAATGAATACTAAGTGTAGTTGATTTGATAGGTATCTAACTCTTACTCAAAAATCCGTAAGAGTTAGATACCTACAACCTTATCATTAGAATGCTTATGAAATTCCACGTTCAACGGTACATAAAAATTAGGTGGTGCAATTTGAAAAAATTAAGTTATCTATGAATTTAGGGAGTTCAATTTAAATAATTGATTACTCAAAACTTGGCAAGGTTAGAAAGGTGAACAACCAACTTTAGTTAGCACATGTAATGCATATTAAAGCTACGAAATCGCAGTAGGATAAATTCCAGGATGACTGAGTTATTTAATTTTTTCGAAACGTCAATTTTTCCGGAAAAAGTGAAATAATTCGAAAATCCTTCATTTTAGACAGTATCTATAATGCATTAAATCACATTAGAATTTCCCAAGGAATCCAAATTTGTAATAAAAATGGGTGTTTCTATTTAAAAAATCATAACTTTGGGTATGTTTCACTTTTGTGGAACACACTGTATAAACGAAAATAATTTTAAAATGTACAGCTCATTGATTTGCACAACTTTCATTGCGAAAAATTTTTCTAACCCCAATATTTTCCAATATATCCACTTTCCTCGCACTAATGGGCCACCCTGTATGTTTAAAAATCAGATTTTTAAGTGGGGCAATATTAATTAGTGTTAAATGCCACAAGTATACAACATACAAGAAATAAGCTGACGTTGTTTTCGAATCCATAATTTATAGCTGAGTTACTTAAATAGCTGTAAAGTCTACTATAACACTACAACTTTTTTTATGTGTTTTTTTTTGTAAGATCCTTGAGAAATACAAATTAGTTCTTACATATGTTTTGAATTCGCTAAATGGTTAGATGACTAAAAAACAGTTGTTGCTTTATCAATTCGTTAACAATTATTGATCAGAATTAAAAGCGGATTAATATTGCAACTTTATAGATTAAGATAATCTACAGATCAATTCTTGTGGATTTCGGTATACACGTTTATTAAATATTTAGTTTTAATACATTTTTCGGTGAATACTATAAATAATTACAAATTGCAAATTGCAATAAAACAGTGGCGCTGATTATTATTATGATATATTATTGTCTACTACTAGTATAGTGGTTAAATTAAACTGAAAAAAATCGAGGACTCTTTTAGTTAGATCGAAAAGAAAGAACATGTAGTCTACAGAATTTGTACAATTTCGATAAGTGAAATTTGAAAGAAGGACGATGTAGTCGGAATATTGTTGAATTACGAGTACATTGAACACGTAAACGTGTGTGTTTAAAAAGAGATTTTCAGATTAAGTGATAACGTTTTAAACATGACAAATTATTACGAATATTAAATAAAGTAAATCATTTAATAAATTAATTAATTCTTCATCAATCCAGGTAGACGAACTTCATCAGTATGGTATGATAAGGTTAGTCTACAAACGTGTACAAATATAAATTGCATGGCTTGCATTTGTACACGTTTAACTTTTGATTATTGACGTTTGTAAAATCACATGGGTTTTAATTGATGTTGAACAAAAATCTGGAATCATAGCAGCACATTAGAATTTCCCTAATTACTTGAATGCCTTGATAAAGACCGTGCTGATCGGGCGAAACGTTGGCAGGAATAACTAACATGGGCTTTAATGTCATTTTTACTACCGCACCTCCTTCATTGAAAGCTCATCATCTGAGATATCAATATTATTGTAACTATATGGAAATCATTTTTCTTAGTTTATTGTTAATCAATAGTATGCCTTTTCAGTAAAATTTTGAATAAGTCCTGATTTTTTCATCTTCACCAGTTAACTTTATCAGTCGATTAACTACTATGAAAACACAGCATTGAGCCAATGAAATTTTTTAGAAAGTCGCGTTTCTAACGCCCAGTTCCACCAACACAACTTAAACTTAAGCAATGCTTTAAAAACTTAAATGCGATTGTTAAAACGATATACTCGAACAAACTAATACGTGCGTGCACGTTATCAACATTTTCTGTACTACGTTTATAGAATAGCTTAAAATATACATAAAAACATAAGTAGGCAATCAAACCAACAAGCGAAAGTTTAATCAAATTTACATATTACACAATTTATACGTTTATAAAAGTCTAGAATTTTATTTCTAATTTTATTTCTAAACAAAGTGTAAGTATCCAATATACATATCATTTCTATACTTATGCAAATTTAATTACACAATTATACAACTTTAATGTTCGAAATTTAAATCACAATCATCCCAAAAATTATTTGTAACATTTATTATCAATGGCACTTTTTAACATTGTGTTGTCACGATGTACATGTCATTCCAGTTTCAAACACCTAAGTTTCATGTAAATATACAAATTAGTGCCCACTCGTTGGTCGCAGATTTTGACATACTTTAGGAAAATGAGCTCTTGCTAGTGCAATATTAGGTAACTCCATTAAACCTCGTTTAAAATTATCTTTTGTACCTAAACCCAATGTTGTGAACAATAAATTGTTCTGAAGGATACTACTGAACCTTAAAAATGTTTGCTTTGTTTTTAAAAGAACAATTTTTATTATAGATGTATAAATTGGAAATCAAAGAAAAGCTAACAATAAAAACAAATAACAAAACAAAAACGATGAACGATTTGTAAGCGATATGTAAATGCTGTATTCGCCAGAACATAACCTAAGAAAAAATTAAAAACCCAAATTAAAATTGTTTTTTCCATTTTTTCAAAAACTATATATTAAAATCTGTCAAGGTGGCGCCGCCCTGGTAGGTGTCCGTCCGTCCGCACGGTTCTCGACTCGACTTTGTTTCATTACTGTAACGCACAGCTTCAACTCATATGCTTATCGCATTGTTAATTTATTGTAACCCTTCCCACTGTACGCATCCGTAGCATGCTGGCTCATCTAGTAGTTATTTATATCACTAGGCCAGAAACTGACCTGTGAGTGCATTGACAAAAGGTCAAATTTGTTGAAACTTAAATTTTCAAATATAAGGTACTATACACCAAAACATTTTTAGTTGGTAATGCTATTTGGCAGCTGTCAACATGGTGTCGTTTTGACATATATTTAAATTTTTTTAAACGTTTTTTTTCAATGTTTGCGTGTAAAGGGCCTATAAAAATCCTTCAAAAGAAGATGCACTGCAACGTATTATTTACGTATTCCAGTACGAAGATTGTACTGATTTCAGTGTCATGAGTATAATGTAACATTTAGTAACTTTTTTGCCCGTTGAGGCCAAGAATAGTATATTACATACCGAGGTGGGAAGAGTTTCATTCTTGTCGAGACATTTAATGAAACTTCACACCTAGGTGTGTACTATTTTATTCACAATCATTTATTTTGTCCAAATCTTATCCAAAAATTGATTTTTAATTACCACTACTGTAATATTTTGCTAGCTAACATAAAAAAAGAAGACAGTCATATTGTAAAATTATATTTGCAGCGTTCAGGGCCGGCGATAGCCATGGCGGGCCTCGGGGCAGCGAATTCCCGCCCCCCACTATTTTGATTAGTCGCCCAAGTATGCACTGTTTGGTCATCATGCTCGTAAACGTCTTTTAAATAACATAATGAGACTTTACAGTCAACAGACGACTAAAAGTTCACCTTCCGCGCTTTCTTCCTGGCGAAGTCGTCTATGATGTGCTGGAAGTTGACGCTTCGGGAAAGCTCTAACTCAACAGCCAGTACACCCAGACTGGACAGTCGGCCCTGGCACATTGTCGAGCGCAGCACATTCTTTATTGATTTGAGAACCGAAAGGACCTCTCGGCGCTCGCCACTGTTGATGGAATGGTGAGGAAAATCCTGAGAGCGATGGTCAAATTGGAAACAAAGCCTCCAGGTTCATCTCCCTCAGTGCATTGAGCAGGTCCAACGGCGGCAGCGTTCCTTCCCAAAGTTGGCTGTGTAGATAAATTTCATACTCTTCAGCTCATCCACAAGCTCAGAATCCAGGTCTGTGTGGTACTCGTTGACTAGCACCGATGCCACATTCTCTATGTCCGAGTCACTCTTAGTATGGGCAGTCCACGGCACCGAAAACCGATCATTTAAAGTGTTCAGAGCTTCGAAGCGCACAGTGATGTCTACAATGATATTATCCAATATTACATTGAAAACTTCTCTCTTAAACACAACGAACTGTCCTTCTCCACTCACATTCGGCTCTGTTTCGTTTCCTCCTTCATCCTCAAAGTTTTTGCGTTTGCGTCCCCTCTTGCTTTCTTCTTCTAAAAGCAATGGCCATCCTATATTCTTCGCAACAATCATTGTTTCATTGAAGATGTTCTCCCATTTTTCACAGCGCATGATTTTCAGTTTTTCAAGAGAGCCTCCAGGTTTTTCGACGCTACATCTACAGTTCCTCCCCTCTGCTGAATTACTTTATTTACAATATCGATAGCTTTTAAAACTTTTACCCAAATCGAAGCAACCAACAAGCAGTTCAATGTTTTGAAATACTTTTGCAGTCCATTCACGTCACTTCTGCATTCTGATGATAAATTAAGTAGCAGAAGATCGTCAAGTGCTTCTAAAACACCTGGGAGATGGTTGGCGATCGGCTTGACACTATCAATTCTCGCTGACCAACGGGTCTGGGAAGCTGAGTGCAGGGAATGTGGATCTTTCCCTTCAGAATTTCCCATCTTTGAGGGCTTGAGCTGAAGATATTAAAAGCTTTTGAACAGCTCCGAAAAAGACAGCGGCTCTACAGCTTTTAGCAGCTCGTTCTCCGCAGAGGTTCAGGGAGTGACAGGCGCAGGCTGAGTAGATGGCATGGCGGTTTTTCGAAAGTATGATGGCCTGTACCCCTTTATAAGGCCCTTTCATATTACTGCCGTTGTCATAACCTTGGCCGCGGCAGTCTTCCATTGAATTCCATTCTCTTCCAATTTTTTCATGATTAACGCCGCTATTGCTTCTCCAGTTTTCTTGCAGCAATCGGCGAAGAGAAGCAAACGCTCCTTGATATCATAGGGCACACAATTGTCTTTGGCCGCATGTAAATACCTAATCAACAAAGCGGTTTGCTCTACATGGGATGAATCGGGGTGGCGTCAACAATAATGGAGTAGTATTTGGCTTGCTTCCGTTCCTCGAGGATGACCCTGGTTACTTCAGCAGCGCAAGTTTCAATAAACTCATTCTGAATGTCGTGGGATAGGTAGTGAGCTTGCAGTCTTCTTCCTTGTTCCTGGAATCGCTGTACTTTGGTTAGGTGTTGGTTGAGGATGGGGTCGTAGCGTCCCAGCAGCTCGAGAATCCCCAGGAAGTTTCCATTGGATGGTTTGCCCACTCTGTCTGTGTCCCCGCGAAAGGCCAAGCCTCTCGGCGAGGAACAAGGTTACGTGCAACAGACGCTTCAGGAGCTGTGTCCACATCTCCCGCTCAGCCTTCATTGACTTGAACAAGACATCACTCATTGATTTGTCTTCTCTCAATTTTCTTTCTACTTTCCATTTGAAGTAGCACGTTTTGTGCGCCGAGCTACCCTCGTGCTCTGGGACCCTATCGTGGAGCTTTTTCCGCCTTTTTTGGCCTGAATATCCTTCTGCAGTCGCAAACTAGATTTGTTATTTTCAGGCACGGTGCTGTAGATTTTACACGGTATGCAGAATAAGGCCTGTTTTACTCCACTCCAAACTAGCCAGTCTCTGGACACAAGTTCCCCATTTCCTAGTTTTTCTTGAAAATACTCACTGCTAACAAACACCCACTGAGTCTTCAGGGAAACTTCCGGCAACGTGCATGCTCTTTTCTCATGTCAACATACACATCAAAAGTCGGATCACCAACATCACAACACATATTCATTTGTTCATTTAGGCCTACATGTGATGATGGAGGGAGGGGAAACTGCTGTGGTCTTTATCACTAGAGGGACATTTCACACTTACACACTCAACTGAAGCAGCGTTATCCGACACTTCCAATGTTTCGGATCTTGGAGCACTTTCAATGTTCACTTCCAATGTGCTCGGAGAACTGCTCCCGCTGATGACAGATGACGAAGCTGGTTCGTTGATACCGGCAGAGTCAGTTGGCTTTAATGGCTCGGAGGATGCAGACTTCATGAACATTCCTAACGACAGTTGCCCTCTCTTGCCTCTTTCTTCCGCTCTTCTCTATTTTTCTTTTTGGGAACCGGATTTATGTTTGTAAGACATCTTAATTAAATTGGAAAGTTTGGGCTTATTTATACATTACACATAATGACCTACGGAATAAAAACACAACGATTAATTAGAAATACACGAACGAACACACACGAACTTTCACTATGTCACTATGATTTTTGTCTAGTAACTATATGCGTTTGGTTTCACATTACACAAACACAAACACTTATACTAAAAAATTATTTACAAAAAATAATAACACAATTTTATGTAGCAACGCTTTCCTTTACAAAATGTTAAAGAAAAATTCATAGATCCGTATCCCGATTCAAACAACTTGGAACTGAAGTACTCAAACTGATGGGAAGAAGAAAATGTCCTCTATTATTTGTTTATTGCATCTACTCATTGACCGACGGAATATTGTGAAGTAATAAAAACAAGGATTTGCAGATGACCATAAAACAATCAAGATGTCACTGCGGGCGCCGCCGTCTGTTTGAAGTAAATTTGAATTTGACTACTGTTTCGCAGCCAATGCGTGGGACTCGGCCCAACATCGGACCCAAGCCCGTAAAAAGAGCATCGTAGGTTTCGTAGGGGCCCAGTTTAACAATCTTTTGTTCGACACGGCCCCCTAATGGGCCCGGCCCCGGGCTGCCCCCTCGCGCCGGCCCTGGCAGCGTTTATTAGTAAATTATAAATACAGTATAAATAAATATGTGTGAAGCAAGTGAAATTATTTATTGTACTCCTCCCGAATTAAGAGATGCGGCTGAAAAAGAAGAAAAAGAATTACTTCCAGAAAAAAGTAAGAGATGATACCAATTAGTATACAAAACATTTAAGGATTGGTGTCAAGAGAAGGGAGTGCATAAAATTTCCGAAAATGTCGTACTAGCTTACTTTAATGAATTGGCAAAAGTAAAAACGGATTTAACTTTATGGGCGACATATTCCATGCTGCGAAAAACTTTAAATATTCACGAAAAGATCGACATATCACAGTTTGTAAAATTACAAGCTTTCCTATAAAATGAAATGTCTGCCTCTGCAAACATCGAAAATTTTTAAATGAAGTCTGTTAGAATTTCTTCCTCAAAAAATATTTTTTATTTATTTTACAAATACATTCTTACACATACATTTTAGGTTGCTTTAATAATTGGTGTATGTGTGGTGCTTGTCGGAGTGATGAGTTCTTTAAAATGAAAGTAGCCGAGATAAACTTTCTAAAAGATATGGTTCCCGACACAAAAACATACCAACTTCGGTCTTTTGTGGTAACTAATCGTCAATGGATTGTAAT
The DNA here is from genome assembly GCA_030710515.1 of Abscondita cerata. NCBI lineage: Eukaryota > Metazoa > Arthropoda > Insecta > Coleoptera > Lampyridae > Abscondita > Abscondita cerata. The sequence continues at coordinate 44,419 of JALBCR010002644.1, read as the reverse complement.
ATTGCAAGAATACATTGCTCTTCGAAAAGATACTGAAAACGGCAGACTGTTCATGCAAAAAAAGGAATAACTAGACAACCCTTCGATCACAATGCCATTGGACATTTTCCTAAAAAAATTGTAATTTATTTAAAATTAAAAGATGTTGACATGTACACAGGGCACTGTTTTCGAAGGACTACTGCTACATTACTCGCAGACAATGGTGGAGATGTGCTACACTTAAAGAGACTAGGTGGTTGGAAGTCAAGGGCAGTGGCCGAAAGATACGTTAAAAATCACTTGATCGTCAAGTTAAAGTGGCACATATGTTGTCTTCGCAGGACACATGAACAATAGAGTCAGAGCAGGAGGCATCAGTGATTGATATGTCCTCAATGTCAGGGCTTTCTTCCACTACTGTACACTCAAAGGCACCACAATAAATACTTATCAAAATTCAAATATTGCAATCAATTTATCTAAACAAAAAATTATTCTATCACAACAAAGAACAGTAGTGTTTAAAGTGGTCAATTCGGTACTAAAACTAACAAAGATTTATTACCATTTACATTAAATGCAATTATCAATAATACAACAAAAGCGTATTCATTATTAAAGGAAAAAAATCTTTAAAATATATACATATAAGTAACGCCCTAATCGTCATCTGATGTTTCCGATTCTGTTATGCTGTGTTCTTCATCAGAAGCTCCAGCATTGTGAGTCAATGCTATTCTGTCAAAAACGTTATCAATAATATGTTCCTTATTTTTATAAACTTGCTCTACCTTGCCCACATGAGCACAAATTGCAGCCCAGTTTACATGTGTTACTTCATAAAAAGCTTTTCTTGCCAATGATAGTAGTTGGTTCATGTTTTGCCTATAATACATTATGGACTGCGACTGAAAGCTTAACTTGGGTCCACTTTGTTTTCTATCTAGTTCAATTCTGGATGGTACGGAGGTAGGCGAAGAACCTATTGCTCATGCTCGTGCATCAACAAATCTAATTTGTAAACTCTTATAGTTTTAATTATCTCATATAACTCTAGCTTGGTTGCAGATTGGTCATAACTAATTTTACGAAATCAAGAAATCATATCAGTTTTATTTGATAAATAAAAAGCTGCTTCAAGTATTTAATTCTTTTTAATCTTAACATCGTGCGATTCAGTATTCACCTGAAGACGATTGCAGATTCAATAGCAATCGAAACGTTGTGTTTATTCTATTAAAAAATATAGACAATGGAAGTCCAGAATAGTGTTATTATTTCAAACATAACATTGTCTAAACCATTCAAACGTACGTTATTTTTTAATTTTTCGAAGTTTGTACTTCGATATAACCAAAAAATGCGATTGATGACGTGCAAGCACGTATTCGCTAGTTGTACTATAGCAACGATTGTTTTTAAGCATAGCTTAAGTTTAAGTCGGGTCGGTGGAACCGGCCAAGATGATTAACCGACAGATAAAATTAACTGGAGATGAAAAATTAGACCTAAGAAATTTAAAATAACGACTTTTGCATAAAACCATTGTTGTATGGATTTGTAATGTATTGTGAAAATGTTGCAATATTACAATAAGTCTTAGAAAGACATCCGATAATTTCATTTCACGAAAACAGAACTCTGTGTTTTCGAGTATTTGTCAGAATTTAGATGTGTTTGTTTATACAGTAGTTTTGTTTGATTAATATCGCTCTGGCAGATTTAGGTTGACAATTTATATACTTAATTAATAAAATAATTAATTCTTGTTTGCAATAACTACGCCTTAAGTTTTACCAATCTAAAATATTTTGTATGAAAGTATATGAAAGTTATTTTGTGGAATATCTTCGTTATTATTTTATTATTGAATTTTCGATCAAATTTAACTCTGGAACGTCGTTGTAATTAGGGTTAGTTAATGTAAATTGATATCGATTGAAGTATAAGATATTGTATTCTCTAATTGATTTTTAATTTTTTTCTCTTGGAAACTCATGTTTCGTATCAAACTTACAATTTATATTCCTTGTAAGAAATTTCTTCTTATAATCAAATACAATCGATTACATCTTCACGTCACAATGTACTTGACATTATTTTTTTATTTTTACGCCTTTTAGTTGCTCTTATGAACGGCGGTAGTCATACGTTGTAAATATAAAATCAGATTTTTAGATGCAGAACGATTATTATTCCTAGAACAATTAATATACATTGTTGTTAAAATGTATTCTAATTCCAGAGTTAATTGCAAAATTTAGGGACATGATTATAAAGATTATATAACGTTAATTGGGTAGTTTCATATAATTTTATATAGTATACAGGATTAAATGTCAGCTACTGTTATGTATCACATTTTAGTATTTTCATTTTCAAATTACACTTAATATTTTATTTTTGGTCGTATCTCGTATTTTACGATTTATTAAATAAAGTAAATGTAATGAGATTGTTGTTGAAAGCAGTTCTGCAGAAGATGATTTAGTGTAAATTGATTTATTTGTTAAACGATCTTTAAAAATCTAATTTCATTGTTTGTGCACATTAAACATCAACTTAAATCAATTTCTTGTTTATGTTATTATGTTTTTTTTCTTATTTCTTGTTTGTTTTTTTTTTCATAGAAATAGATTTCACATGCAAATCATTGGTGAACAATTTAATGTTTTTTCTTTTACAAAACGAACTTTAATTCTTCTATAACATCGTTCACTCTAACAACAGTAACTACACTTACCCAAAAAACTAACCACTTATGTTGGCCCACAAAAAAAAACAGACGCTCACCACAGCAATTTTATATATCGATTCAACTTTGTAAAATTTTCTCGACATCCTTGCTTATCTCAAAATTGTAAACTAAGTAAATTAAATTAAGAAATACAATGTCTGGACGAGCTATATTGTTTTAGAATGCAACAATTGAAACAAATTTGAATATTTATGAGGACTTTTGCATCACAGGGCTTGAATTCATTACCATAACTTTAACTGCTATGTTCATATTTGTATAGTATCTTAACAATTCTGTTTAAGATTTAACTAAGTTCTTATGTGTAACATTTTTATTAAAGAAAAACGATTAACAAAACTTTACTGAACAAATGAGACCTATTAATTTGGTTAATTTGTTCAACATTGTGAATTCGGAATAACTAACATTATTTGCAGATGCACTACATCTTTTTAATAATTAATTGCATTTCAAAATCTACGAAATTTAATGGCATATGTACTGATTTACTTTAGTTAGGTATATAAATATATATGGTGTGTCAAACTAACATAATTTCTCTATGACTAAACTGGAGTTTACTCTAATAAATTTTTCATCAAATTAATATCTTTCCTTTCTTCTTCTTCATCACTTTTTAAAACTTGTTGAGCTCAGGAGCTGCTATATTTTCATCTTCTTTCAACAAGTATGAATTCTGAAGTGGACGTGTGATTACTCTATTCTTCGCCCGTACTTCAGCCACTCATTCGAATCCATCTCGTTCAGGAATACATGTTTCTTGATTCGCCCAAGCAGCTATTGACATCTCTTTTTATTGTAATCTACCATCAAGGAAACAATTAGTCCTTCCTTATGTTTTCTACGTTTAGAACTAGACTTTATACTTCTTCTGAAAATGAGCCTGCAGTTTCACATTAACGGTAGCGATCCTCTTCTTCAAATTCCTCAAAACTGCTCTAAACTTTGGGCGTTCCTCTAGTCTAGAAATAGCGTTCGTTTAATTCCTCGCTGGAGTAAGCGACATCTTCGTTCAGGAGGACGTTAAAAAAATTCAATATCTTATAATCCCACGAATAATAACAAATTTACTCTTACGTCTAAATATTTGGATATTCGATTAATGTATTCCATGATTATATATTAAACATCTCTTCACAGGGTGTTCAGAATTAAGATTGAATATGAAATATCAGTCTTTATTTTAAATGAACACCATGTATTTTATTAATTCATAACGTTAACAAAGAAGTCCTCTTGCGAATAGTATAAGGGTGTCATATGCCTAAGTGTTACAGTTTTTGCGCAATTTACAATTTTCTTTAAATTGATGGTAGCAGGAGTATCTGCGAGTGTTGAAATAAAGTACACCATGAGAGTTATTCTCACCAACGTTTCTTTGCTTTTATTCTTCAAAATGTACATAACAGAAGGGAACAATAATTTGAGAAAAAAAATAAAAAATAATCAAGTAAGTGTTAAAATGGTCTACTTTTCTTAACTAGTTACGAAAAGTTAAATTTTCATCAGATTGTTTCGACATTTGTTTTAAAAATTGTAACCATGGTAACATTGGTCACACCTATTAGAATTTGAATTCGAAATTGGTTTAATCCTTTTTAAACTATTTTTTTAAAATACTGTATGTAACATGTAACCAAATATGATTTTTTGTAACTCATGTGTATTATTAGACTGTAATATGTTCAAATGTTATTAACCAATGAAATTACGTAAATATTTTTTGTTTTAAAATGCCTCGCTACTATTAATTTTAAGGAAATTGTAAATTGCTGCAAAATCTGTGACACTTAGGCATAGGACACCCTTATACTATTCGAAAGAGGACTTCTTTGTTAACGTTATGAATTAATAAAATAGAGTGTAATCTATTTAAAATAAGACTCATATTACATATTGAATGATCTAATAATTAACCTATAAATTCTGAACAACAGGGTGTTTAATTCTGTGATTTTTTGATCTTATTTTTACTTGATGTTAGGTTTCCTTACTCAGAAGGCCTTTTGTAGGGAATGGGATACGTATTAGTCGAACTGTTGGATTTTTACGTTAGCTCGACTAACACATAAGTTGTTTGTTTTTTTTATAAAATAATTGTATATTCAACTTAATTAATGTTAATTTATTTTGTGACGCCCTTGTCTTTTCGTTTTATATTTGGATGATGTTGTTCCGGAAAAAAAGCAAAACTAAAAAAGAACTTTTATTTTACGTACTGATGAAGACAATACAACTAAAATGCCGAAACGTCGACTAATAGAATAGCCGTTCTTATGTTACATATCCCACTCCCATAGAAGGCCTTCTGAGAAAGGAAACCTAACATCGAGATGTTTAATATTATGGAATACATTCAGCTAATATCCAACCGAGGGGTAATTCGCTGGGAAAGTTTAGTGTAAGGTACAGGGAAGTACGAGGAAGTAGTGGGAAGTAGACGGAAATATAGGGAAGTACAGGGAATTACTACAAAATGTCAAGGAAGTACAATGAAGTATAAGGAAGTACCAGGAAGTACAACTAATTGTTCAAAAAGTCATTCTAAATTTAGATTTCGCCAATTCTTTTACATCCACTACCGATAATTGTGGCACTAGCATAACTGCAACAGCTTTTAAGTGTGTAGAAAAATTAAGGGGTCAAACTAAAATACATAATAATTGGTAGTCACCCCTTCAAAAATTTTAATAGGGAATACGGGATCTGGTATTATTTGTTTGGAAACTTAGGTCATTACTGTATCGTGGTATGTTTAAATAACTTTGTTTCAATAACGTTTGGATAATACATGGTGTTCTACCAAAATAATGCCGATTTGATTTTCAATCGGACAATGCAACGTTTTTTTTTATTATGCCTCAAGTACCTTTCAGTTACTAGATGTAGATACAATAAATTAATAATCTCCCTTGATTCAATAAATGTTCGAACTGTTTTCCTGTCTACTTAGCGTCTGATTCATTACAACCCGAAGTTGTCATTCCAGTTTCACATCTCATTGGCCGGTTGCGGTGATTTTTGCTAGTCGCCACCGATCTTGTCAACATGTGTTTGAATTATTTACATACTCCATGAATTGACGTTTTGTTTATTTGACAAAAATAATTCAAATGTCAACCGAAGCTACGAGTTGCGTTAACTGGTTAACTTTTTTTGTATTTGTTGTAGCTTCAAAACAATGGTTTCTAAATAAATTACCCAAAAATGATTTTTACGATTGCTGAACGAGTGGAAATAGTGCGATTGGTTTTGCAAAACAATTTCTATGAAGTATCACTCAGTTTTTCAATATTGCTGATTCCGATAAAAATGTCAACAGATCCCGTTTGAAACACCCTTACAAATTGAAACTCGTTCATGTAGCTTAACGAAGATGATAGGGACAGAAGACAACACTTTTGTGCAGAAATGAGTGAACATCGTATATCGTATCAGAAACCCACTATCTGCGTCTCAGTTAAATGTACATCTTATTTGAATGGTACGATTAACAGGTACCACTCAAAATACAAACAAATACGTTTAGTTTGGACTAGGTATATATATGCCGACCACTTTTCTATCTTGCCCAAAATTTGAATGGTGATTTTTATGTCTAATTCCTACAGAGCACTGTTGATCGCATTTGAAAAAGAACTTCTATAAAGAATATTTACACTTCTAGCAAGATGGCGCCTATTAAATGGCCAGCTCGTTTACCCGATCTGAACCCGCTTTGTGGAGATGTCAAAAACTGTTTGCTATGCCACTCCAACTGTTTCTATAGAAATTTGCAGCAAAGAATAGACGCCTAATGCAGACACATAACCCCAGATATGTTATTATTTAAGGGATTCTTTGAAACTAGCCTCTACCATTGTATGCAAAAGTAATTTCTTTTTAATTATTGACGTTTCAATAAATCAGATTAATTCAAAGAAACCTGTGACGAAGAGAATATAAAATGTGGTCTGCTTTTTTGGCACCGTTAATTTATTGTTTCTAAACATTGTAAGTGAAGGTTACTTGACGCACAATAAAAAAAAACGTCGCTTTGCCTTGACAATACTGTAAGTTCAAAAATAAAGAACCTTTCACAGATGTCCAAAATAATGATGATTGTTAAGAGATTGAGGTTTCTCGGAATTATCTTCTTCACCGATTAAAAATCATATCGTCTTTCCATTTACGTAACTGTCACATAGTTTACTTGTGATGATAAACTTGATGACTAAGGACATTATTTGTTAGAACACCTTGTATTATCCAAACGCTACACTACAACTACAATTGAAACATACCAAGATACAAGTAATGACTTCCAAAAAATAATACCAGACCCCCAGATTTTTGAAGGGGTGACTCCTGCTCGAGGGATGATTATTATCGTATTTTAGTTTGACCAAATTACGTCCTCCTTTCTATTAAGGTTGACATGTTTTGGGTTTTTTGTGTAATCCATCTGATGTTCTCCTTATCTGCACCCCAACCTTTTAGAATCAATGCTTTTAGTTTGAACACACTTGTATCGCAGTATCATATATACATGTAGAAGAAGTTGAATTAAATTGAATAAAGTAGATGTAAGATGATGTGTATACTCTAAAATTTATTTTGGAGGAAACCTACCTATTTCCAAAGTAGATGAAGTATCAGCTAAGTATCAAATGAGTAAAGAAAGTACATGAAGTTCAGGAAGTACACACATTGCTAAGGAAGTACACACATTACTAAGGAAATAAAGGAACTACCGAGGAAGTAAAAAGTACTAAAGAAGTACAGAAAACCCTGTGTACTTCCTAGGAAATATAGGAAGTATTCTATTTAAAGGAAGTAGTGTACAAATTATGGCTCAGCGTTTACCCCTTGTATCCAACTATGTAGACGTAAGAGTAAATTTGTTATGATTTGTTGGATTAGAAGATTTTAAACTTCATATATTAAGAAAAATGGACATAACTCAGAAGACTCAAAAAACATGGTGTTCCATAAGAAAAAATGTAACTTTGATGGGCCACTTTTTTGGGATTTCATAATAATTTTAAAACGTGCTTGTTACAAAATGACAAAATTTGTAACACTTTTTCTATTTTGGTATAAACTTCCGTCTCGTTCGTCGTGATTCACCAAACTGGTACACGAAACGTTCTAAAACCACAATAAATGTTACAGTGTCTATGGACGTCACCACATCTAAATGAACTCGAATTGTTTCCTCGTGGTACTTGTACTGATGACAAGGCTGCTGATTCACACTGAATCGGTTTAGCATCTAATCGTTGACATTTTACACATCGATGAATTACTTTCCGTATGCTGCTTCTAGACTGAATAATTCAGTAATTTTGCGAAGCATTCCTCCGTGATTATAAAAGATGTGAGACTCAGTTAATCTACCATTGCATTAATCATCAGGAGGAGAACAGCCCATTTGAAACCTTCTTCATCATTGTTATTGACAATGGGTGTTTTCAGTTCATTATCCATCATCACAATACCCAACTTTTCGAATTCCTGGGTTTGTTAGAATGGCTCTGATGAATCAAACTTTAGCACGTTTTTTTCCGCTTTACGCATTTCAGAAACAATCAAAAACTTGTGCTTTATCGATTTCCAACAGGGTTCTTATGCAACCTTTGCAAATGAATTTCATTTCCGAGTAAACGACGACAATTTTACAGATTGATGAAGACCGATAGCACTCTTTTTGAGTTCAGACAATATTTTCCACTATCTCCGCCTGTATCTTGGCAAAGCTACGGTGAATCCTATTACCATAATTTGTTAAGTTTTTCGTGCATTGCATTTACGTGAAGAAACATCAGCAGTATTCAATGTTCCTTCATACGATTCCATCCTTTAGGTGAAGCAGTGCTACAGCTGTTGAGGAAGTCGAACAGCAAAACGTAACCTAAGGCAGCTTTGACGTACTCCACTAACTGAGATAACACAAACCATTACTTACATTCCGGAAGGAGTAACATTGTTATTCAGTAAAATTCTTGATTTAGTCATCAATAATGCCACGATCAAATTTCCCCTTTTTGATTTCGCAAATGAATTTTTTGGTACATTTCCGTCAAAACATCTTGGAAATTTAATATTCTTTGAAGACTTTGCGTCCCGTGATAACTTTGGTTTCATTCTTCTGGATAATTAGCATTGTCAGTCTTTCTAGAGAATTAGTTTTATCCATAAGAATATGCAGTTTATTAACTTTGACCCAAGAACTGAAGGTTGTGTTTGCTCATTCTGCTGAAACTAATACTCCCACGCTCTATCTGCGTTCTGTACAGAGTCTTTGAAAAATGTTTAAAATTTTCGTACTTTGTCATAGTATTTACTAAGCCCAGTACATTATCCATGTACAAGGGCTGACGTAGCGTACGCCCATAGTCTTCTGTAGTTGATTTCTTTATTAAATATTAATTTAGCATGGCAGCCAGCAGGAATGGACTACAACACTTGACTCCAAATACAACACGTTTTTTTTCTACGTCAGGCACCAGAGAAACTTCAAATACATTTGGTTTTGTTCGCTTAAGGAAATTTATCTGGAATACATTTAAAACCTAAAAATGTATGAAACTGTTCCCCATTATGAAACCAACTCCATACTATTCTTTAAGATAGTGGAAAGGATTCAATGGATTATTAAGTAAGTTGCCTCCCTAAGTTGATACCAAGTTAGCAATACAACCATAAATTTTTTTAAACGAAGACTGTCAAAACTTTCTTACTACACCTAATTAACTGCAGAACAACCGCACTTTTTAGTTTTTAATATCGCTATTATTAAGCAAGTTTGACACCCTAAGTTGATATCAAGTTAGCGATACAAACAAATTTTTTTAAACAAGGAACGGTAAATTTCTCTACAACTAATTGACAGCAAAAAGTGATAAATTATGGATGCAATAATTAAAAAATTTATGGAGTGCCGTAGTTGCCTACTAGTATTAATTAATATAATATAGTATCATGCGTGCGCTCTACCTTGGCTGCCGGTTCTGATCTAAAAATAAAAATGTGCCGAAATTGCACCTGAGTTGACAAAATTAACAGCTCGGTGTTCAATACATACAGGGTGTCCCACCGGGAACGCCATCGATAGATTATAGAAAAACTGTACATGGGAAAAATTTGAAAATTTGGTAGTATACTAACATCGACGGGGGCAGTTCCGTTAAAATATTTTCAAGATGGTGACACTTTCGGTTATACCGGAAGTAGGTGTCAAGTTGCTTATTTTAAATGGAACATCCTATATATTATTCTATTTTTGGATTTTGCACAAAATTGTAGACACATTTTGTGTATAATGTCCTATACCTAAGTCTAACTGTTTTGGACTTATTTTAAATTTTATGTCAAAATGACGTTTTCAGGCCTAAACAAAATTATAAAATCTTCCTATACTAATGCCTTTATTATTTAATTGGAATAGGTTTATGGTTTTCGAAATATTGGCAATTAAAATTTTTTTGTTGCACAAATGCTATTGATTTCTTTTAATATGAATGGTTATTCCTAGTTGGCCATGATGGCGTTAGAAAACAATCATCTGTCAAGGATATGTCAAACTGTGTGTATCAAACTAAGAAATGCCAACAGTTAACTGTACCGACTGTGAGTGTTAAAGTGCATATCGTTACCAAAGCGATAACTTTAAATGCTTGAAACACACGTGTGTCGATAAAGCCAAGTAATTACTTGTACAGTATTACACACGCAACGAAAGAACACCTGGCTTTATCGACACACGTGTGTTTCAAGCATTTAAAGTTATCGCTTTGGTAACGATATGCACTTTAACACTCACAGTCGGTACAGTTAACTGTAACAAATGTTCTTAATATAACTTTATCACATTGTCCATAAATAATAAATAAATTTAAGTAATCTTCGATTGTATAATTTAAGCGTCCCGGCATGATTAGTGAAAATTTTTAACAGTTTGACATATCCTTGACAGATGATTGTTTTCTAACGCCATCATGGCCAACTAGGAATAATCATTCATATTAAAAGAAATACAATAGCATTTATGCAACAAAAAAAAGTTAAATTGCCAATATTTCGAAAACCATGAATTTTTTGAATAGACAACCTTGTACAAAGTCAACCTTATTTTTGATGTTAAATAAAATAGAGCTATAAAAACATGGTGCTTGCATTTAAAAAAAATTGACTTTTGACGTGTTTTGAATTTAATTTTAATCCTTTTTTTATCACCCTGTATTAATTTATTATCAAAATATCGACATAGCCCACTAAAATAGGTCCCCTGCTACAAGGAAACCTATTTCAATTAAATAATAAAGGCATTAGTATAGGAAAATTTTATAATTTTGTTTAGCCCTGAAAACGTCATTTTGACATAAAATTTAAAATAAGTCCAAAACAGTTAGACTTAGGTATAGGACATTATACACAAAATGTGTCTAGAATTTTGGGCAAAATTCAAAAATAGAATAATATATAGGGTGTTCCATTTAAAATAAGCAAGTTGACACTTACTTCCGGTATAACCGGAAGTGTCACCATCTTGAAAATATTTTAGAGGAACTGCCCCGTCGATGTTAGTATACTACAAATTTTCAAATTTTTCCCATGTACAGTTTTTCTATAATCTATAGATGGCGTTCCCGGTGGGACACCCTGTATAGTTAACAAATACAACAGGGCAAACAATAGTAGACAAATAATTGGTTTTTTCATATTTTTTTTATTTTGGTTCCTCATGGGAAGAAAATGTTAATTAGTACAACAAGACTCAAACTGTATTGCTTCATTCCACGGAAACACAGTCGAACAGAGAAATATAATAAAAATAGACATGCCATAAAACAAAATTTGGAGCATATTATATTAATTGTATAACATTTTCTCTACCGCCACTATGTTCTTCTATAGACTTTCTATAAATGATTCTCTCATCAAGTTGACAATTATGTGAACAAAATTAACGATACCCGACGAAAAACACACAATTACAAACAGGAATAATAATTACAACGGAACGACGAAATAAGTGACACATGATGACATTAGCATAAATTAATTCACTATCAATTTAAGCGGCAAATTTGCATTTTTTAAATTTTCCAACGCTCACCTGATGAGACAATCATTTATAGAAGCTCTGTACATATACAGGGTGTTTCTAAAAGGTCTGTACAAAATCCTACCACATATTCCTGAGGTCGAAATAAGCCGATTTAAGTAAACTTGCCTTATTCCAAAATTGCTTTGTTTCCTAGATACAGGGTGGTAAAGTTTAAAAATAAAAATCGTTTATATTTTGTGGAATTTGTGTGAAGTGTTTGAGAGCTGCTAGGCATTAATAACTTTAAATTGTTTGAATTTATTTCAGTTGTCTGTCAAAATGGCTGAAATGTTTACCTCTGCAGAAATGACGGATATGCTGTTAGTTTTGGGTATTGTTCAGGAAATGGCCGCAAAGTGTTAGGGTATACAGAGAAATTTCCAAATCGGCGCATACCAAACCATCAAACATTTGCTGCGATTGAGAGACGCCTTTGCGAAACCGGTAGATTTATCCCTGTAACTGCTATTATGGACGGCAACGTACGATTATGACTTCTGAAGTTGAAGAAGAAATTTTGGAAAGAATTGCTGAGAATCCAAAATTAAGCACCAGACGCATAGGTTTAGAGGTAGGAGTATCCAAGGATGTAGTTCATAGGACACTGAAAGAACAACTGCTTCATCCATATCATATCCAAAAGGTACAAGACCTTTTACCTGCGGATCTCGATCAACGATTGGGTTTTTGTCGCTTCATTACCGAACACCGACATCAGAATGTGAATTTTGCTAAACAAATTTTATTCACAGACGAAGCATGTTTTACAAGCAGTGGTGTAACCAATTTACATAATGAACATTTTTATGCTGAAGAAAATCCACATGCCATAAAAGTAACTCATCATCAACATGAGTTTCGAATCAATGTGTGGGCAGGAATCATTGACAATTTTATTATCGGCCCTGTTATTTTACCGCCACGACTAAATGGTGTGGATTACCTAGAACATTTACAAAATACGCTGCCAGATTTATTAGACGATTTACCACTACAACTTCGACAAGTTATGTGGTTTATGCACGACGGTGCTCCACCACATTAAGCATATCCAAATAGATGGATTGGTAGAGGAAATGACGCTCCTTTAAAATGGCCACCACGTTCACCGGATATGACTCCAATGGATTATTTTTATGAGGATCTGTAAAACCATGGTTTATTCAAGGCCTATTTATATTGAAGAGGAACTGTGGAGAAGAATTCAGGATGCAGTCGACGTATTAAAGAATGACGCGGAAATGCTAAGAAGAGTAAATTTGAACTTTTTTACGTCGTATTAATCTCTGTACTTATGTTGACGGAGGTCATTTTGAACAGTTACTAAAAGTTTATGATAATCAAATTTATGTAGTATTTTTATTAGATAAATTGTTTACCATTGAATTTTCAAAATCTTTTCTTAAAATCTTACCTAGTTCATTTTGTAAAATAAAATTGTAATAAATTAAATTGTAATAAATAAATTGTAGGTAATAAATTATTTTTTTTTGTAACACTTACCCATACATTTCGCATCCCAAAAACCTCCAGACATAAATTTTTGGAAGTAATTCTTTGAAAAATGTTCATACATTTAAAATAAACGATTTTTATTTTTAAACTTTACCACCCTGTATCTAGGAAACAAAGCAATTTTGGAATAAGGTAAGTTTGCTTAAATCGGCTTATTTCGACCTCAGGAATATGTGGTAGGATTTTGTACAGACCTTTTAGAGACACCCTGTATAGATGGCGACATCAATATCATGATCAATAAAAAAATTAAATTCGCTTTTATTATGTACATTATCGTGTCATGTATGGCGTAAAATTAATTTTTTAAAATCAATTTATCGGATTTTATACTTAGTTTATTTTTAAAACGTTCCCAAGCAGCAGATAAAATCAGCCACTACTTTACCGCATAGTAGCTGTACTTTACCGCATAGTAGCGTAATTTACCGCATTGTGTGTAAAAAGTTTCAAGGCGAGTATGAAATTAACTGAAAATGTGCTTTATAGTTCAGGAGGTCAAAAAGGTACTTTACTCTTGAGTAAAATTCATATTTTTGATAAATCGCGTATACGACTGTAAAATTGAATATCTGATGATTGTATTTTAGATTTTAGAACATGCAGAACTTTTATAAAAATTAAATAAATTAATAATAGATAAGTTTCTGTATGTTGCCAACTTTTACAAGACATACTGTATATGTGTATGGACACTGACATTGTAATCAAATATGAAAGTGGAAAGTATATTAAAATACTATTTTGGGTTTTCAGATTGATTTTTAAATAAAATTTTGCAGTTTTTTAAATTTAGGGAATTCTAGGGTGGCAATATTTTCATTAAATTTTGGTTTAAATGCTAGTTTAAGTTTAATTAGTACATTTATCATACGTTTAAGTAGATAAATAAATCTACTGAACATTAATTACGATTTAAATTAACCCAAGCCGAACGTAACGACAGCTTTGCTGTTTAATATCAAATCAGTGTTACCACCGTCCGGAATAAAATGGTTCTATTTCTATAAAAGAACTCAATTTTCTATAAAAGAAACTCATTTGGGTGCTTTTATTGCTCTATAAACGACCCAAAATAGAAAAAATCTTTAAAACAATGATCTCTAGTCTCAATATCTTACAAATTCTTAGTCGTCGTGTTAAGTACAACTCTATTTTGAAAAAATATTATTTATTAAATAATTAATATAAGGATTGTAATGTAGTATGTATTTAATGGATGTTGTAATAGTTTGTACAACAGTTTAATTATTAATGTTTAGTACAGCACGTGTCATTGAAATTGCCGTTGATCCCAACAGGCGATATTGTGATCACTGATCACAATAAGCAATGGTTATCATATACGTAATTTTTTTGATGCTATGCTATCATGCAGAAGGATGGAATTAATATTTTATTGAAAAATATATAATTGAAATATTTTCAATTTTTTCTATCTATGTATCCATTTTTTCAATGTAAATAAGTCAATAATACATTCAACTAGATTTATATCGCTGTTAATTTCATACTATTTTAATGTAAATATCAGTAAATGAATGAATTTGTACTAATTCTTATTAATTATCACCTATAATACAGTTTGTCCTTATAATTTGTAATTATAAAAATTTTAAATTGTATTCCATTGTTCTCGTTTCACTGAATGTACATCATTTAATTTAAAACTTTGTGCTTGTTATTTCAGTGTCAATTTAGTCTTCAATTTGATGACAAAACGCTGATGAACAAAATGCCTTTAATTTTCCACTCTCGACACGATGAAAGGAAAATTGTATTTTATCTTTAATATTCTAATCATGAGTTCTCTTTTTCTACACAATTTTTTGTTTATCAGTACCATATAATTTATAAAAATAATTATTTGAAGTGTGGAACTGTCTTTGCCTTAAACCTAAAATTTAATTTTTTGATTTCAAAATTCTCTCAGAAATAATTCTGTTAACTGCCATCCAAACGTACGGCACTTTAAATAAACGTTGCGAAACAAAGTAAATCTGTCAAATATTATTCACATAATTATTTAGTAAAGTTTAACAACCTCGCGTGCTATCGGAAACATAAAATTTTACACAAAAATATTTTACTAGCCTTACATATTTAGATGTTGCAGATTGAATCGAATGGTCCAATCGACTCGTTTGTAATTAAGATGAAGGTACGGTAGTATTTATGGAAAGTACTGCAAC
This sequence comes from Abscondita cerata, assembly GCA_030710515.1. Lineage (NCBI taxonomy): Eukaryota > Metazoa > Arthropoda > Insecta > Coleoptera > Lampyridae > Abscondita > Abscondita cerata. The sequence continues at coordinate 28,878 of JALBCR010002644.1, read as the reverse complement.
TTTCTTTCCAAGAACATAGGATTAAGGATTGCAAACAATTTCGTAACTTCGGTCTTTGTTCTCAACCTGATGTGTCTAAGTTTCTGCCTCAACGTTACTAAAGAAGATTGACTATTATTAAGTTTTCTAAATTGCATTTAGTTTTGAAATGTTAATTTAAACTAAGACAGAGCGAGTAGCATTTCTTAATCAATACTAATATACAATTTGTTTGTTTCTGGTTTCAGTTAGTGTAACATCAGTTTCCAAAGTGTTGCATGCTTGAAAAAGTAATATAAATATTAATAATCGACGTTCATTGCGACGTTGGTTGCGAGTTACCGTTATCACTTATTACAGTGCTAGTGTATGGTACACCATGTTCGTATTAACTTGTATCATCCAATTTATGCACTAAATACTACTAATAATAATTTGTAGAAATATGTAGTATGTTATGAAATAAGATAGGAGTTATGCGACGGTTTCCAAACCGAAAATTTTAACACCTCTTTTTTCACTTTTTCGACCAATTAGAGTTATAATGAAGCAAAAAAAAATTATGTCCGACGGCCGGCCGGCCAGCCGTTCGTCCGTATATAAACTAGATATCAAGAAAACCACCTGTCCGATTTCTGTGAAACTTTGTACATAGACCTTATTTATAGTTCCGCAGATCTGATTAGATTTTGGGCATATATTCTATGTAGCTAAAAGGGCCATTAACTTACACAGAATTTTGAATTTTTAAATATTTAGAAAATATTTATTTTACACATTTTGGTTTTAATTAAAAGTTATATATAATTTAATTATACACAACTTTTTGTTTAAACTATTTTGATCTGATAAGTAATTACTGAGATATAACAATCACGTGAATTGTTGTAACAATAACTCCACCAATATCAATTTTATGGTGTGTATAAATCATGTAAGCTGCTTTTTAGTAAAACTGGATGAAATCCCCGTTTTATCGCTCGGGATCAGGATAAGGAAAGCCCCCTGGTAGACCCCCGTCACCCAGACTCCCCATTCGCCCCTATGCTCCATTCTAAGTCCAACTATACACTAGTCTATAGAGGGACAAAGAAACAGAACAAATTTTAAATCTTGGTATATAGATTTGTAATTTTTAAGTTTTTACTACTTCATTGTTTTCTAGTAGGCTTATGCGTTAAAAAAACATCTGCTTCTCATTGTCATTGTTAATTTGTTATACATTTAGATAAAACAACCCAATGTCCTATGAGAGTAACAAAATATTCGTCTTCCAACGGTTAAAAGAAAATTTGTATAATTACCACTCCACTAAATTCTAATTAAAAAAGTGCCTTTGTTTTCTTTCTCGATAGTATGGTGTTTGATGACCTGTCTTCTGTAGCAGGTTCTACTTCCGAAACGCTTCTCATCTGTATGGAGAAGAGCTTATTATTTTCGTATAATAAAAACTGTACGTGAAAATCTAGATGTGTTTGTTGAGTTGTCTTCTAAAAGTTAAGTTGAATAGGATACTGTGGTTAATAACGACTGAACCGACGTTTCGCCCCTATCAGTTGGGGAATTCTTCTAGGCGATAAACTTTGTTTAAGGTCGTTTTATCACACACAAAGATTTGTTTGTTGAGTTGTCTTCTAAAAAGTTAACTTCAATAGGATACTGTGGTTAATAACAACTGAGCCGACGTTTCGCCCCTATCAGATGGGGGGTTTCTCAAGGCGAAAAACTTTGTTTTAGGTGAAAAAGATTGTTGATGAATTAATTATTAAAATTTTGAACATTTATACAGGGTTATTTACCCAAACCGTTCTTTAAAGATTTATTGGGATGTAATTTAGAAACGCATTTTAAAATTTGTGGTTTAAGTTTAGTTTCAGATGTATTTTTTCTAAAATATTTCCAACTTAGTTATTTCAAATGGAACTCTCATATATTACCTATTTCATTTTTAGATTTGGCGTGAAATTTTAAACCCAGTTTATGTATATGTATAATGTCCTATGTCTATATCTAACCGTTTTTGAGTTTGAATAAAAAACATGCCTCTTGCGTAACCAATTTTGAAATAGCATATTTTTTAGTTTTTGAAAATTAGAACTTCATATTTGACAAAATTTTGAAAAAGAGTCCTAAGTTTACATTTTTGGAATTTTTGTTGTATAATTTTATACTGGGTATTCAACATTCCATACTACACATACGCATTTTCAATGTCGGTAAAATCATTTTTTTAAATGGGACACCCTGTACCTATTAAATGTTATCAATTCAGGACTTAATTCTGTAACAAACTGTATTAAGTTTACCTATTCCTGGCCATTTTCGAGATAATTAGATATTTTTGAAACGATCGAATTATGCAGTTATAGTGTTTACCTCCGTCTAGTTACCTATGGAAAAACAATTATTGTTTTGCGGTTAAACATGGCAGATAATGAGTATGTATTGTATGTCGGCAACTGTTGCTAGGAAAGTAAAAGTTTAAATTTACTATTGAAGGATACTCAAATGTCGATATATAAACCACTTATTTCTCTTAAGCGCAAATTGTTGCTGGAATTTGCTGTTTTCCTATAAGCCTGCTTGCTTCAATGTAATTAAAGAGTTTGTACACACATTGTGTTTTTGAAAAAAAATTTGAAAATTTATATGGTAAAATACGTTAATATGATACACAATTTATTCAAGTTTTCAAAAAAATATATTAAACAGTAGCTTAGACACCGGGGTAGCTAGCTGTGAGGACATTGTTAAAAAAAATGTAAATCTTAGAAATTTTGATCACCCTGAACGAATTTTGGAATAAGCACTTTATTACGGACAAAAAGTGTTCTTTCAATTTTTCGTTAATGTAAATAATATAAATCGTTTTCTTTTAATGTCGGTTTTCGTTTGATTTAAAACCAAAATACAAATTTTAAATAAATAATAGGAGGCTTTCTGAATTAAACAACTGCAATTGTTTTTATGACCGTAGTTGTATTTTTATTTCATTTTTATAACATAAATGTTGCTAAAAAAGTTAAAACGTTCAAAATAATCGCATGTGTGGAGTCACAAGGGTAACATTTTGAGCATCTCTTGTAAAGGTGTAAAATGTTTGAGTTTTACACTTTTTTCAATGACAACTTCACCATTATAATTTTTGATGCGAAAAACAGACATTAAAGAAAACAATTTTTTCGCAAATGTTATACTAACGAAAAAAATTAACACTTTTTGTCCGTAATAAATTGCTTATTCTAAAATTCGTACAGGGTGAACAAAATTTCTAAGATTTACAATTTTTTAAATAACCTCACAGCTACCCCGGTATCTACGCCACTGCTTAAGATCTTTTTTTTTGAAAAGATTATTAAATTGTGTACCATAATGACATATTTTACAATATAAATTTTCAGATTATATCTTTAACTAATTTCTGAGATAATAAAAAAACAAATTCAAATTGAAACTTTACAAGGCCGTACCTCCTTAAGTAAGCCCTACTGAACAAAAATTTATAAGAAAAATTTTGATAACTTTTTATGCTTAGTAGCATATTTATTTCTGGATCACCCTGTGACTGTAATTGGTTATAACTTCTGACGATATATAACTTTTGAGCATTTTATTCGTTTCTCGCATCCATTATTCAAATATTATATAATACGCGTTTTTTTTTAATTTATAGGTAACATAGAAAGTGCCACATCACACTCTCCCGATTATGGATTTGGTAGTCCTCCTTTGTCTGTACCTGGGGTAAAAGACGCCGCGAACGTACTTGTTTCCGCTCTGCAAAGCAATTCTACTCCACCTGCACCAGATCCTGTCGTGGCCAGAGTTCTCATGACGTGGATACAGGTAAGAACATATTTTGCATTATTATCAGATTTGATTGGTATTTATATTAACAAAAATTGAGCTGTATTCGCTACATTTATCTTGTTCTAAAGTGAATTTGATTGACACATTCTCAATTCTACCTTCATAGGATCAGTTGGTATGTATATTTTCTACACTTAATGGTTTTTCGATAAAGGTCTAATCTTTTATTAAAATATATATAAATATTTGTGCTTTAGGTGCTTTGGCAATGTATCTATCCGATTACGTCGGCGTTAATATACACGTATTATTATATTATTATAAATCATACAATAATGCATAAAAACAAACAATTGTTAAAAAAAGTGCCAGTAAAATTCCGGAAATGAAAAATTATTAAAATTTATAATGGATTACTCGAGAAATTTGTACGAAATAATTGATTATGTCAATCATCAATTTTAAATATACCACCCCTTGAAATGTGTCAGAAAGAACAACTAGCATCAGCTTTTAAAATTGCACATTAAACAGTTTTACTTTTAATAATTAATTATTTCGGTGGGATAGGAAATATTTGGTTTGATGTTTATCGTGCATTTTTAACTAACATTTTTAACTGTTCTGCAGTAATCTACAAATTCTCCTTAGTTTAATTTTCAAGTTTATTCAACGGAACGCGTTTCGTTAAGAACTTGGATTCTCGTAATTAAAAAGTTAATAAAGTATTTTTATGAATGTTATTATTCTTTGTGGTGATAAATAATATAAATCAAACTGATTTTAATTTTCCAATGAAAATAAACAATTTTTGACCTTGTAACATAGAAATATGTCTGTGGAACAAAACTACTAATTTGTTCTTCTTCATCAACTTCTCAGCTCCTTCCTTCTTGTTGTAGAAGCATTTTTGCACAGATTAACAATGGAATATCTTCTACATTGAAATGTAATGGTTATTTTACAATGAAGTAATAGAGATATATTTGTGAACCTTATCGTATTGGTTCGTTGCTAGACTATGTGTAATGGCGCAGGAATGAATAAATCGTTGCTATAAGCCTTCTTATTGAATGCTACTTTAATATTTTTAAGTGCATAAAAGTAATCATGTTGTTTTGGAAAATGCCAATTGCATATAAATATCTACGAAACACCACAAAAGCACTAATTCTTCAAATTGTGATTTAGTGAAAGGGTATGTGAGTTTGCATTGAGATAACTATTGATCCAATACTCAATGTAATGTTGTATCTATGAATTATTTTGAAGGTTTTAAAAATTCCAGTCCGTTAATTTATTTTAAAATTAAAAATTTTACAATTCGCAATGTTTTTATTTTATTTCTGTGACATGTAGAAACTTTTTGGGTATGGAAAATAAGATGACATAACTAGAGTGCCTTTCATACCTAAAATTGTTGATGCGGTGGTGTAAATAATAGAACATGTGTCTGATCTGAGATTTTTTTGAAAACTCTAACTCCATCAATGCGTGTGTTGCGTGATTCTTAGATCTCCGAACAACCAGAACTTTGAAGATCATTTGCTCAGCTCCGTTTCGCTCTAATAGCATTCTTGCGCAGACTAACAATGGAATATCTTGTACAAGTACAGGTAATAGATTTTCCGAAAAGTTAAAAACGTCTCCTGCAAGAAGATGATTAGAAACATAAGGCCCAATAAGTAGATCCATATTGTGATACCACATAAGCTTTTTGTTATTATTTAACCCATTCTGAGTAAAAGCACTTTCATCGGGTAAATACTGTGCACCTGCAGATTTGCAACAATTTAGCGACACAAATTTATAATAATGTGGTTGCAGATGTTGTACTGTTAGTAGATGATAAGGATGCAAAATCTCCAAACCATAGTGACGGACCCTCGAAGATATTCTTCACGTGCTAAGTTTTTAAATTGATGTGCACGATAATATTGCTGGCCAGGTAGTCGACAGGATAAATTAAGATAATGTCTCTCTCTCTTTTGATATTCGATGGGGTAGAAGTCTACACAGGGCGTAAAAATCGATAAGATGACGTAATTCCAATATATTCCATTCAACTTACTCGTAACAAATCTCAACACATAGTGACATAAGGATAAAGGAGATAAATATTCGTATTCACTGTTCCGTTGCTTTGTGACACTAAAAACTTTAGTCGTTTCTTTTGCCGAAGAGATATCAACAGATCCTTCTATCCGTCCTCCAATAGAACTGTCCGTTAATATCTTTTCGGCAAAACAAACTATTAAAAGAAAAAGAGAGAGGAAAAATTTAAATGTACTTACATTTTACACTACTTTTCTGCGTTGAATCTTGCAAGGTCTTCAATGCCTGAACTTGAATTGAGGGGTTGAAAGTTTACCATAAATGCACTTAACGACTAAGTTCTTATTTACCGTTGCATCCTATGGCTGCCTTTCGAAGTTCCGAGAATTAATTTTTCATTCATATATAACGTTGATTGTGGCGTCGACAACACAAATCTTAAGAATTTTCTTGCTATCGCGTTCTATTGGGAAATTATCAAGTCCCCTAACGCGTATTGTTGGATTTTTAACTTAATTCAACCGAATACGTTTGGAACATAATCCTCTATGCATTACAATTTTTGAGCATCGCACCTAGTTTCTTTATTGACATTTTCATAACTACCAAATACACGCAAAATATAAAGATTGTTTACGAATTTGGTATCGCTTTAAAGGCGTTATCTAAACTGCCGCTTCTGTGGTATCTACAACTTCATTTACTTACTCATTTTTACATTCTTAATTACTATTATATAAACCGCCACTTACATTCTTAATGTGATTCTTTCGCACGAACGTTTTTTAATTAAACTTATTGCGAAATCTCCGTACAGTATTGACTATACTTTTCAAAATTCAGAAGTGTTTGCTTTCTTAATTTTTAACGAATCAATAACCAATTCCTAATTAGCTCCATTAGACAAAGAAGAATGCTATTCAACAAGAGATAGAGATGTCGACGGTACGGGGATTTGAGAAAAACAACGTGATAATTTTTCTAGGAACAAATATCCCAACAGGAACGTAATTAAAGATAACGCTGTCTTATAAAAACATTTTCTTGAATTGGACAAAGACTTTTACAACTAATTAACATAATTCCGATATAAAAATACCAACAAAGAATTGTCTACATAAATTTTCTACGAATTTTGTTTATGAAAAAGCAAACGTCAAATTTAAAACCGGCGATAATCACGGTAGAATTTCAGAGAAAGTCGTATTAAGCAAATTAGATATAAATTTTAAAATAACATTTAAAAATATACCCTTAAAACTAAATTCAGAACGTTAATTATAAAATATTCCTTTAAAGTAAAACCCCTGAAAAAATAAGCTAATTTTTGAGATTGTTAATTACCGAGTTAGTTACATAACTTTTCCGTCGACCGTTGTTAATAATTTTCATAAAATGAAAGTAACATGTGCGGAAATTTAAATTGGTGTGAAGATATGCTCCTGTGAACGTACCTTTGGAAAGCACGAGTTGTAAAGTGTCATAATTTTTGAAATATAGAACATAACTTTCTTTCTTCTTAACCTTTTCACTTTTTGAAAATATATTTGTCAACAGTTTTTAATATAAGGTCACTAAGTTGACGGAGAATTGCAATACACTGCGCTTAGATACAATAGTTTTCATCACAGCCTAACAAGGTGTATTAAACTTTTTTGTTGGAACGATCGGTGTCTCGTAAACAAATCCACCTACGGAGAGATCATTAGAAGTCTTTGACAATGTTTGACAAATGAACGAAACCCAAGCATATCTCTATGTTGCCTATAGCTCGTACTTTCTATAACTTGCATACGGAAGAAAGGTATTAATTATTATCCTTACTCGACGCTGTGTTTCTCCGAAATGTATTCTCTAGACAGGAATGAAACCCTTCCTACCTCGGTATATAACAAAAGTGTATAGAAAGTGTGCAGCGACATAAAACAGTTCGCTCTAAAAATAAAATCAACGTCTAAGAACGAATAGAAAGTGCACGCAAAACCAATACGAGAAATATACTGTTCAAGACCGTCGTGCGCTTGCTCCCCGATTTTGGTACGTGTGATGAAAGATTATTTATTTATGTACACAGTATACTATTGTTGACTGTCGATTGTAACCACAACTTTACTATTTAGTTGTATAGCGTATTTTGACATTCACATTACATGTGCGGCCAAATCCGCTTACTAAGAGCGGGTTCATCGGTTCACATGTTGCAAGGCTTTTTGAACGATCTAGATATAAAAGCTTTAATACGCAAAGTTAATAAACTTAAGCTATTTCGACGCCACAGGTTTCATAGGAGCTAGCCTCTGTTCTTTACCACTAATGGTATATTCTCAATAAAACCATAACACTAAGAGCATAACCATTATTCATTTCATGTTAGAATAAGAGGTCTCTAATTGTTGTTCTATTTTAATTATTCATTTGTGTTTTTCAAAAGTTTAAATTACTTACTAATGGATTGGAACATTAAACCTATACTTTTCTTCTTTTTACTCATGTACTTTTCATATTTAGAATTAAATCGATTATTCGGGAAATTATTTTCTACGTCTAGAATTGAATAACAATGAGATTTTATCGTTTGGAAGCATTCTTTACAGTTAAGATTACTTGCATTGTAATTTAATTCTCATTTATGCATTTATTCTCTTCTTCTTGAATTCTGTAACAGCTGAATTCTCACATTTTCTTTTCATTTTCATTCTGTTTAAATGTGACATTATGTTTTAGATTAATAAAGAATATATTCAAATAATGCAAATCAATCTGTAGTTTCAACATTCCAACTACTAGTGCCTTACGAATTGATTAAACTCTAAGCACTACGTACTTTCACTTTAAAATTTTTATGGAATATATAAAGGATTATCTGAAAATTTATGTTCGGAGAGAATAGAAAATTTTCGTTTTATTGAAAAAAAAGGAACTGAACGGTTTAAGAGAATTAAAATTTTAAATTGTTTCTTTGGAAATGTGAAATTCTTGCTATATTAAATAAATTCAAGTGGAAATGTACACCTGCTACATAATAGCATTTACCTAAACTTATTATTTACCGTTGTATGATCGATGTACAAATTTAAAACTTGTGAAGCGCCTAAATTAAAAATAACTCTTGCCAAAATTTATGAATATCAAATATTTGAATAAATTTTAGGGAAGAATTTATTAATTAATTACAGAAAGTTCAGAAGTTTTCTTATTACACTGTGTTTTTTGAATGTTTACAGTTCATACCAATTTAAACAATATTTTAAATGTTAAATGAGGTAACGGGTAGAATGATCTTTCCAAAGCTTCGAACAACTTTTAATCCGCTTCAAATCTGCTTTTTATTAATTCATAATTCAATATTTATACGTTCTCAAGTCAGTCCATTTCTAACTTTTAACAAACACTAGAAGACTACACAAATGGGAAAAGTCTTTTTTTTTAGTAATACATAAATGTTGGTTGTTTCTATATACCTCAAAATTGGAAACATTATTTATAACAAAATGATCTTTAAAAATGCTTAAAAATATTTTTCAGTAAGATTTAAAAGCATTTTCTAGAACCAATTTTGTTATAAGATTTTTTTTAACTTCTAGGATATACTGTTTCTGAGATACGACCCTCCATATTTGTAACGATTTTCTCTATACAGGGTGGTTTTATTTTTCGAGACGATCATTTCTGAATAATTGTTGTACAATGGAAAAAAATGAAATCTAACTGTTAGGGCTAGGCCACATCTGCGATTTTGTTGTGGCGACCGGGTCGCCGCGATTTCGTCGCTGCTATGTAATACATTATATTTTACGTGCATGGCCACATTAAGCGTTTTGTGGGTAACGTCAGCATCTTGGTCGCAATTTGAAGCGACTTTCAGCCGCGGCTACAAAGTCGCTTCACATATTTTTAAATGAATGCGGCTAGATTACGCGTGCAAGTCGCAACAAGTTATCTTCATTGCATTGTCAAAATCAGTCGTGCAATATGTTTGATACCGAAAAGTTTATTTTGGAGGTAGAAACCAAAACAGCTTTATATGATCTCAAGCATCCCGATTATGCAAATCGGGATGTAAAAAATAAATTATGGCTAGAAGTAGCCGCTTCTGTTTTTCCAAACTTTAATGAACTTCAAACGGTTGAAAAAATAATGAAGGTAGGTTAAATATAATTTTGAATTTAATCTTATTTAATGTTGGATCCGTAATCATATATTGGCTAAATTTAATTGAATAAGCCAAACCAATAATTTTCTTTTGAAATAAAGTAGGTACCAATTAAATTTACCAATTAGACACATAACCAATTAAAATTAAAGGCCTTTAAATCAGTGGTATTTATAGTTACATGTAAAATTCGAAAATGTTTCATTGTATATTTTAATTTCTGAAAACGGCAGATGGAATAAAGTAATCACAAACAATCATTTTCATGAGCGATTTGATATTGATTTTGCAATGTCATATCACGTAAGATATTTTATTTATTTTAATTTATATTTTTGCAGTTAAGAATTTACAAAAAAAATGGAAATCCATTCGCGACTGTTTTATGCGAGAACTGAGGCAGCAGAAAAATATGCCGAGTGGTGCCGGCAAACGGTCGAGAAAAAAACTACATATTTTTGATCAGCTCCTGTTTTTAATTCCAACCTTAGAAAATAGGGAAACTGTCACAAATATTGAAGAAGCGGCTTCTCCAAGCCAAGAGAATCAACCACAAAGTGAAGATATTTCGCAGCCTATTAGACAAAATGTTCAAAATAAACAAAACACTTCAACTAGCCGAAAAAGGAATCCCGACTATTTTCAGGAGAAAGTATTGGAGTATTTACAACAAGGGAAGAATGAGGATGACCAAGACGAGGATAAGTTGTTTTTGTTGTCTTTTGTCAGGCCCTTTAAAATGCTTCCTCCTCAAACCAAATGGTGGGTGCGTATGCAAATGACACAAATTATGCAGCACGCCATAAATACGCAAGTTCACCATTTACCACCTACTCCATCGGGACAATATCCACCAACTAATACCTATCTTCAGCAGAACGTCCAGGTCGCAGAAGTTGTACCAGTCCGATTACCAGCACCATCAGTTTCGTATCAAGATAGCGCATGTTCGTCTGCGTATAGTAACCCGTCCTCTGTATCCGACACACAGTCAGAAGTGTTTAGTGTATTGGATTATTAAATTTTTTCTTTTTAAATATTTTATTTGGTTACTTATGTTGTAATATAATAAATATCATTTTATTTAATTCATTGTTTTCTTATTTATTTGATCCTATATTTACATTAAAATCATATTACTTTATCCTAAGGTCGGAAAAATTATAAAAAATCTTACAATACATACCTACAATAAATAGAAGTATAGTGTATTCATCTAGACGAGTCAGCGCACCAAAATAATGCAAGGTGCATGATCATCACGTGTAACTGGCTATTGAGCCTCTGATTGGTTCCCCGCCCTCACATTTTGACATCGTGCAATTGTGTCTCAGTTCATTGTCACAGGGTAGCGATTTACGTAAAGTGGCAAAATGTCGTCAATCGATTCAACTACTGAAGTTGAAATGTCGCCTCCAAAAAAAGGGTAAAGCGAAATTATATCGGTAGTGCCGAAAACCAAATTGTTTTAAATATTTATAAAAATGAATTACAATTAGATCAGATCCCAACTAACTAATTTCCGCAAAGCGCTATCATGTGAAGAAGCCACTAGGTCCTACACGTGCTCGCTGACTCGTCTCGATGAATATACTATAGGTAGAAAGTACAACAAAATAAAAACATTATATTTTATATTTTATCATATTGCCATGAAACAGTGCCTGATGGGCAAATGAAAAAGTCAGCAAACATATCTCGAGTTTGTTTGGCTACTGTCGTTCCACCTCCTGTACCTAGTACAGGGATGTCCTCCATTGGGCATGTAAGAGTATCTTCAAATGTGTAGCCGTCACGAATTCTTACTAAATTATGGAGAATACAGCAAGCAAGAACAATTTTCGTAACAAAATCAGGTTCTAAATTTATTGCTGAATGAAATATTCTCCATTTATTTGCGAATATTCCAAATGTACATTCTACAAATCTTCGAGCCCTTGAGAGTCTGTAATTGAACACACGTTTTTAACATCCAAATTTTGTCTCGCATATGGTCTTAGAACATGCTCGCTAATCCCAAAAGCTTCATCCGCAACAATTACATGAGGAAACAGTTTATTGTTAAAATTGGGGAGAGGTTTGGGTGGTGGTATATTCATTTCTCCAGAGTGCAATTTTGTGTAAAGAGCTGATTGCTTAAATATGTTTGAATCAGAACATTTTCCATACGCCCCAACATCTATTGCTGTAAAACAGTAATTAGCGTTGTAACTTTTATAATTAAAAAATTGGGATCCACTATGATTAGGTTTAACAATTTTTATATGTTTGCCATCTAGCGCTCCTATGCAATTGTTAAAATTACTTCTTTGTTCAAATTGATCGCTAATTGTTTTCCAATCAACGGTGGAGGGATCAGGCAAAAATTCTTTTGCATTGTAACCCAAATTGCATCACAGGTTTCTTGAACGATATTAGATATGGTCGCTCTACCAACACGAAATTCAAAAGACAACGATCTGAAAGTGTTCCCTGTTGCCAAAAATCTGTAAACGAAAGCGTTTAATAGAATTTTGTTCCAGAATACTAAAATATTATATTAAATAACAAAACAATTTTTAGGGTTAAGAACCATAGTTGCACAAACCCTTGTTAAATTTAATCGTTGGTTAAAAACAATAGTTGCTATATTTACATTTTATGAATATGGATATTAATGTGTATGTTACCTAAGATTAAACTTAAAAGGAGTTTGGTGTTTTGGCCCTTACTTGTATTTGTTTTTGATACACATAGAATTATTTATGGGATTTACTCACCTCAAAGTTATAGCCAGTCGTTCCTTGGGTGATATACACCTCTTAAATTTTGTATTTTTTTTGTAATGTTGGGTTCCACAAATGCCAATAATTCATCAAATGTTTTTGTATACATTCTAAAATAGGCAAAGAAACGTTCTTCATAGTCTCGCAGCTTATAAAACAATGTTTGAAACTGCCCATGTTGAGTTCTCAACACATTTATTGGATGCACTGCAAATCGTTTAGGCTTTCTTTTCTTTTTTTGTTTTTTAAATATTGTGCTACCTCAATTGCGAGTAGTACACGATCCTGAAACGCCATGGTAAAACTGATGTCAAATTGCGTTTATGTCGCTACTTGGCCACAAAAAGTTTGCGTTGGCCTCATGCGACATAGTCGTGGCGACCTGGTCGCCGCGACGTAAACGCAGATGTAGCCTAGCCCTTAGGCTACGGCCATGCTTGCGGCCTGATCGCGGCGACACGAACGCTGCGACCAGGTCGTTATGTTGTAAATTCGTTGCACATGGCCACGCTTAACCGCGACAACGTTTTTTTTGGTCCAGTTGAAATTAAACTATGGATGATAATATATTGTTAGCAATTATTGTCTCGAGTTATTTACGGAAAGAGGGGAGAAAGAGAAGATATTGTATTCATCCGGTTAACGCACCGAGACTTACATGTGGACAGTTTCACACATTGTTTGTTCTTCTGAGAAACCACGAAGAAAAATTCTTTTCTTACTTTAGAATGGGTGTGTCCTCATTTGACGAACTATGTTCTTATGTCAAAGGAGGTTTACAGCGGCAAACAAACAAGATTTAAGGTAAGTTAGTTTATTTTATTCTATATTTTTATTGTTAAGTTTACGTAATATAAAAGAAATATATAACAAAAAAATCACTAATATATATCGAAAATGGAAGAGTCTTGCGAATGCGATGATGATAAATCTGTGTATGTGGGAGACTCTAATGCTGTTTCAGCTGCAGAAGATGATCGACTCGGACAAGGTGAAGGTGATGGTTGGGTAACAATATTATTGTGTGTTGGGGATATGACGCAGAAATATTGTTCGATCTTGGAGGATGTGTCACGATATTATTAGTCAATGGGTGATAGTTGGTATTATTTTTGAAAAATGGCCGATATGCAGGAATATTACTATTTAATTGTGTATTGGTAGGAATATTATCTAATTGGAAATAGCCCGGATTATTGCTTGATGGGTGGTGTGCGGAAGTATCATTACTGAATGTGGGATGTGCAGGAATATTACTGGTATTAGATATTGATGGCGATGGCATAGCAAAAGTGATAGCTTGCTGCATCGTCTCCATGAATTTCATGCGGGCCCATATTTTTGTGCGATCATCCAGCCTCTTGATATGGGCAAAACGTATAGCAGAAATAACTCATCATCATTTTTCTCATTAAGTTTCTGTGATTTAATGTGCTTAAGAATTTCTTGTTCAAAAGTGCTTGTATTTCTTTTAATAGTTCGTCGATTTGGTGGCACATTCTGACTAGCTGATGTCGGCGTAGCTGCATCATCTGTCACGGACATGGTACCTACAGATTCATGCTCTTCATTATGAGTGTCATCACCACTCTCTGACCCTCTGTATTGAAGTTTGTAAGGGTCCTAAAAAGAACATTACTTAGGCATGAGCTAGAACTTCCAAAAATAATTTATCAATTTAGGCATGCTCTGAATTACTATTAAACACTTACGACCGTTCTTCCAAGGTATCAAGCAAAAAACAACAACTGATCGAAATATATGTAGCGTTTCCTCGTTCGTTTACTACTTCCACTAGGCTGTTTTTGTAGACGTACTTCTCTGGTAAAGGCATCCCGTATGGACTTCAATTTTTTTAAGTTCTTTACTAAAAATTAATTTTAATAATATACATATAATATTTCTGCAATATTATTACACACAGCCAAGAATAATGATATATTTTATTCACAGGTCCTTTGCCACTGGAAATACATTTAGATCATTATCATTTGAATTTCGTCTGGGAAGAAGCACAATTTCTGTAATAATTTGGGAAACGTGTCGAGAGATATGGACTGCTATGAAAAATAAATTTATGCCAGAACCAACCACAGAAGATTGGATAAAAATCGCCAGAGGATTTTGAGAACCGTGCCAACTTTCCAAACTGTCTCGGAGCCATAGACGGGAAGCATGTGAGATTAGTTAAACCTGATCATTCTGGATCGCAGTTTTTTAATTATAAAAATTATTGTTCTCTTGTTTTACTTGGTGTAGCTGACGCAAATTATTGTTTCACTACTGTTGATGTAGGAGCTTACGGCAAGTCAGCAGATTCTAACATTTTTAGACAGTCTCTTTTAAATAAGAAATTATGTTCTGGTTCGTTAAATATTCCAGATAAAAGACCGCTTCTTAATTTTAATTCAAATACACCAATGCCATTTACTTTCGTAGCCGATGAGGCTTTCGCTATTAGTGAAAATGTGATGAGACCATATGCAAGCAAAGACCTGAATAATAAAAAACGCATATTTAATTATCGATTGTCCAGGGCAAGAAGATTTATAGAGTGCGCTTTTGGCATTTTAGCAAACAAGTGGCGAATATTTCATACTGCCATACACCTCGATCCCGATTTTGTAGTAATAGTTTTAGCTGCCTGCCTGTTACACAATTTTGTTAGATTAAGGGATGGTTTCAAATTTGAAGATACACTGATTTGTGAGATGCTAGATATACTAATTATAGGCACAGGTGGTGCAGGTTACAGCGCAAAACAAGTCAGAGACTCTTTGGCTGAGTTCTTCATTTCCCCTGCAGGTAGCTTACCTTGGCAGTATGACCTGATATAAATTGTAACAGTGAAGTCTAAATTTCCAAAAAAACGATATGAATGTTGTGAAAAAAATCTGAGACAAGGAGTTTGTAAAGAGTGGCTCCAAAATGATTTTACAGATTTTTTTCACACTATATAGGATATAGTATGTATTTCTTTAGATTAGGATAATTATTATAATCTCAACATGAAACGTTTTGAAAACATAATGTATAAATAAATGTTTGCTTACCTTCTTTGTACTTTACTTCAATCCATAATTTTCCCTTGATGTCCCTATTGAAATAATCCTGTAACTTTACATTCCAAAGGGGCGGACGTGTTTGAATTTCGTTAATAAATACCTCAGTGTCAAACATTATTTTACTTAACTTTTAACGTAGGTATTGTCGCAAACACGGGCGTCAACAGACTGAACTGTGGTCAACACGTGGTTTTTCGATTACGAACGCCGCAGTTAGAGCGCTAATATGACCACCTATATAAGAAACTGTAGAGAGCGTTTTTGTCGCGTCGCCTCAAAAACGTTCATGAAAGCGTTTTCAAAATCAGTCGCTGTCGCTGGTCGCAAACCTGGCCACCTACATAACAATTAATGCAACACATCACAGCGACCTGGTCGCAACGTTCGTGTCGCCGCGATCAGGTTGCAAGCATGGCCGTAGCCTTAAGCCATAAATTGCTGCATAAAATCGTTCCAGGATTATTCTATGCAAGCAACATTAAAGAAATGAAAATAATTTTAGCGTTCTTGATATATTCCCTTTTTACAGAATACAGATTAGAACACTGTTTCTGAACAATAGTCGATGTCGCTATATCATGGAACATTTAGATAAAAGTATTGGGAGGTTTAACATTTCTTTTGAATAATTTCTTTTTAAGATAAATTACTAACTACTACTAACAATATTGTGTTCTAAATTAATAAAAACTGCCTTAGTTAAAAAATATTGATTTATAAACCTCTAATTAAATTGTAAACTTTTTTCTACTTCTATTCTATAATACCAACATTGTGGATTAATTTTCTATTATCGAATAGTTAGATTCTAAAACACCGTACGCGAATATTCTCGCACTTCTTACTGAATCAGCACCAGTACGGCAATCTCGTGGCTGTTAACATAACGTTGGGCACAATTTTATTTTTAAGCTAGTATAACTCATTTTTAAAACTATATAAACGTAAAATTACTTCCAAAAATTTAACCTCCAAATACTTGAATGTTGTTTGAAAGTGTCTGTCAATAGATACCACATATCAGAGCGATTCCAATCAATTAAAAATATAAATTCATAGTTTATTGTAACCATACATATACAACATTTGTTTTAGTTATTGTCAGATTTTCATTCGTTGACGGAAGTATCGCAATCTTCATATTACGATTATATGCTTTTCCATGTATGACGAAGGCTAAACAAACATATTCGTCACCACGATTATGAACAATAAAACCAAAACTATAATATTTAATGTATGATATGAGTTACGATAAAATTCACGTTTATTCGCATTTACTTTTCTAATGTTAAAATTTTTCTGAATACGTGTTACTTTCCTTATTGCGGCCCTGTCTACTTTCACTGCGAGTTTAATAGGACCAGGTCAACTCCTAAATCCAATTGCGCTCGTTTACATTCTTTCTCTTTATGTTTGACTGGCAACGAGGGCAGTCCGTTGTTTGTAAAAGGAACTACGAAATGAAATTCTAACATAAGTCAGTGTCATGGATTAATCTGAAATTGTTATAACCCATCCGCCTGTTGGGGAATGCAAAGTACCATATAAATATTCTCTGGAATTACTCTTTTTATGTGTTTTGGGATTTGTTTACGTCCATGATTGGTGTGATGTCTTGTGGAACCTCTTGACCATTGTGGGGCTCGAGGAATGGGTATTCGGAAATAAAACCAATGCTGTTCGGAGGTGCCGGTTAGAATTCTGTCTCAAGATAGCGGGAACCATCGACGTTTGGCTATCTCATCTTAGCACCGGAAGGGGCTTTCCTTCGATATATTGCCGCCGACCTAATTCGCCGCCTGTTCTTTGCTTTACAGCTGTTTCAATTTTAGCGTGTGTATCCAAACAATCCAATTACCAGTACTAAACAGTCAAGGTGGTGCTTCTAAATGACTTACTCTTTGTTACATAGGAACCTATACGCTTTTCGTGCTGACTCAAAGACTAGCGGGTTAAGTTCATCGCTCAAGGAGGATAAGATTCCGTCTCGCTCGCTAGCAACGGCTATCCATGTTTTGATA
Source organism: Abscondita cerata (assembly GCA_030710515.1). Taxonomy (NCBI): domain Eukaryota; kingdom Metazoa; phylum Arthropoda; class Insecta; order Coleoptera; family Lampyridae; genus Abscondita; species Abscondita cerata. The sequence continues at coordinate 11,027 of JALBCR010002644.1, read as the reverse complement.
ATGAATTATTTTGTGTGTCGCTAATTCATATATATTTGTATGTGTGAACTATCAACAAGAAAGCACGACATTCTGTATTGCTATTGATATATTTTATGTACTGGGTGGTTAAATAAGGGAGGTAAGCGGCTGTATCTCGGAAACCGTTTATCGTAGAAGTTCCGGAAAAAAAAAATTTATGAGTAAAGTGACCCTGAGAAATCGATGGAAATTATTTTTAAGTCTCTCCGACTGCCGCTAGAGGACGTAACGCGCATGGTAAACTAAACAAACGCATTTTCCTCCTATACTTGCCTAGTTAAGGTACCACGAAAATATATTGTTTGTGATCTACGGAAAATTTCCTATAATTTCTTTCTAACACTTTTTTTTCTATCTTTTCAAATAACGTCGTTACAGGGCGCTGAATTTCATATTTGTAAAGTGCTCGTAACTTTGGTTTGACTGATCCGAATTTTAAACACTTGGTGTCATTTGAAAAAGCTTTTTTCATTTAATGAAATACCTTGCACGTAAATTGGCTTTGATTCGTATTGTTGTCGCTAGAGGGCAAAATTTGAGGATTCGGCAAATAACACTGTTTTTCTTGAAAATATTAAATGGAAACGTATATTAATTGTAACATCATTAAAAAGATAAAGAAATGATGAAAAGATTGGCGCAAACCGCACATGGATATCTTTTGTTTAAGCGGAGATACACTCAAAAGAATATCGACATCAGATGTATGTCTGGGCAGCGGATGGAGCCGTCGCATAATTATCTCAACTGTCAATTAATTTACAGCTATTGCACTGCATGTGATAGCACAGGGATAATAATGCGATTTTAGTGTTAAATATTAAGTAAAACCAGTTGAATACCTGCTGATCGGTTTTATTTCTCTCCGTTACCCCGCAGGTGGCGCCACGTTACTCATCAGTTATTTCTTTTAGTTCTCCTAAGGACCTTCCTCATCTCACCGACTTAGCTGGACACTGCTGTACTAACGTTTATAAATTCGAGATCCTCCAAGCATTTAGTGCGCTACTTCGTGCCCAATATTTGTGAACTGCAACCGTTACATAATAAAGAAGCTGCAGCACAGGGATATCTCTGAATGTAGTTAGTTAGGTTGTGAAAGGAATAAGCGATTTCATCAAAACAAATCTGAAAGAATTGAATAATTTTCAAAAGACAATTTGTCATAAATGAAAGTGTGTTGAAGTAAGCCCAGTGACTTTACATTAATTAGCAAAAGTAACAATTCCACGGTCCACAATTAGTCGAAGGACTGTTGAAAGGAAAAGTGAGAGTAAACTGTATTTGCCACACTTCGAAGCTAGATGAAAAATGTTGCCTTACACCAAGTTGAACACAGGCATCTAAATGAAAAGTTATTATCTTTGATTGTAGACTTTCAAAACTAAGGTGGTTTCCTTCGAGCATTTAGCCATTATCTTCACTGTTCGTAATAGAGAATTTTTTTTTCAATTCAATAAAATGGTAATGCATAATTTAGATGTGTATCACAGAATTATTTTTTTAGAAGAATTCCAGTTTTTTATTGATATATGTTTATTTTTAGTTTTTTTATTTAAAGACATATAGTGACATACAATGTTTTCTAAAATAAATAAATTTTTTTCTAAAACTAATGTGGTTTACAATGTGTTGATAAAGATTTCTGTCAGGAAGTTTTTTTAATATTTTGGAGGAATCGATGAATGGAACATTGAGAAAATGAGGCTTGAAGCATTTCAAAGAATCTTCGTTTAAGAACATTATTGATAGCAATTTATAGATTGTAGAACAAATAAAAGTGGGAAATTCTTTCTCCGAAGCTGTTATTGTAGTTTACTTTCAAAGAAAATGAAGTTATCGACTTTTAGAAAGTTTATATCCTGCAAGTAACCATCAACATTAAGCAAACATTCACTTGGCACATGGTGATAAATTTCTGCAATGTTATTAGATTGCCACACAACAAACCTTTTTTTTTCTCTAGGGTCTAATATTTCCGGAGAAACTAATTCAATGATTTACCACTTTATTTATAACATCAATTATTTGAATTAGATTAAAGCTTAATAGTAAGCAATAATTTTTGATCTTATACTTACCTAAAGCTGCCAATATTAACTTCGTACACAAGTAAATTTATTTAATAAACGTTCATAATAAAATAATAACTGAAAACTAAACACTGTTAGCTGGGATATTGTTAATTAATAATCGCAAAATAAAAGTCATTGTTCTTTTCTAACCTAAATTCAAAAGTCAGTACTCAACTCTGGCAACTACAAACAGTGAACATTTTTTATTTATAATATAATGTAGAACTACGCTCCACACCCTCGACTCATTCTTTGATTAATTTCCGCTACACTATTCCTTTCTACCTCCAAGAACGGCATAACACTTTACACAAATATTTTTCAGATATTATACAAGTTTTAAACAAACAACGAAAATCTGTGAACTAAACTAGTTCAATATGTTACTAAAACATTTTTATTTCTCCTTTTGTTATCTGATTTAAAAGCTTGAATTATTGCAGTTTTATTTCTTTCAACCTAATATGGTTTAATGGCAATTTTGATCTAACCGAAGAAAATGGAATAGTCTTAATCTATTTAATCTGTGAACGTTAACTTTAATTAACAGTTGCTTCAATTTCTGCTTTTAGCCAAATGTGATATGTGATATTACGGAATGTTCGTTCTCTCTACTTTTTGATTTACACTTCTTCTTGGTAGGACTTATATTCTCTTTTATGGTTGTGTTGAGTTATAAAAACTACAAAAATCAGGTTTTAATAAAATCTTACGTTATTAAATGTAATTTATTTGTAAGTAATATGATTCTAACTGCCCTTTTACTGCGAAGGTAAAAGTTGCCTCTTTGGGCTCCATTGATAGGAAAATGTGACTTTTTGAAAGAGTCGTGGCAGCATAACCTTACATTTTTTAAATGGAATATACCATTTTTAGATGAATACCCTACCAAGGATTCCTTAATGTGCAGGTATGAATACCAAACCTTGGTAGAATATTCATCTAAAACTATTATTTTGTACGATTTATCTATTCACCTGGTACATACCATATTTTCTTTGAGGTTCGAAAAGATCTCATCAAGAGCTTTAAAATATATAGCATGCCAATATATTGTACAGGGTATTTTAGAAGATATGGCTAATTATCAGTAAAATTGACACCTTCTTTACTGCTCTGTTATAAAGCAACTTTAAAATAATTTAACATGTATTTCTATTAATATGTTACTTATCTCATTAACTGTGTTTAGTATTAATTACATTTATTATCCGACACTTAATTAATACAGGGCGAAGCAAAATGTAAACCAAACAATATCTCAAAGTTTTTAAATTAATCAGCGTATATGTTTTTTCAAGGATTGTTAGTACAATTAATTAGCTCTTAAACGATAAATTATATGTAGGGTATAACTTAAGGGAAACGGTAAATATTTTATGAAAACTGAAAATATTGTATTTACGTTTAAAAATTAAGGTATCTTAAATTTTTCAATAAAATTTCTTGTAAGTTTTGGGTTAAAATTATAGAGGCCAAAGACTTTTTGATTTCACTATGTAATAGTAATAGTCTGAAGATCACCCTATATACAAAGTGGCGCAAACTTCTGACATTGAGAATAACATCGTTGGGAAAAAGATATCACTTTTCAAAATTGGTCACCTTTAGTACAGTGTTTAAATGTTATTTTAAAAATATTTTTGATTACAGAGGGTGTTCCCAAAAGTCGGGCAGTATAAACTTACTTTTTTTAATATACACTATATTTTCTTTAAGATTCGAAGATTCATTAAGAGTTTAAAAAATATAGCATATCAATATAGTGTACAGGGTATTTTAGAAGAAATAGCTAATTATTAGTTAAGATAACACCTACTTTAACACTCTGTTATGAAGTAACTGGAAAATTTAACATAAAAGTAATAACATAAAACAGAGCTAATGACACAAAACTATATGTTAAATTATTTCTTTGTAACAGACCGTTAAAGTGGGTATCATTTTTACTTATAATTAGCTATACCTTCTGAAATACCTTGTATTGACATGCTATTTTTTTTAAAGCACTTGATGAGATATTTTGAACCTTAAAGAAAATACGATGTGTTAAGTATAAGTTTGTGCTACGACGACTTTTGAAACACACTGTATAATCAAATAAAATTTTAAATGTGTAATCAATAACTTGTATGTGACAAGTTTTGAAAGTTGTTTTTTTCCCAACGATGTTTGTTGTCTTCCAATGCCAGAAGAGTACACCACTCTGTATGTAAGAATGATCTTCAGAGTACTATTACATAATGAAAATCAATAGTCTGTCACTTCTATAACTTTAACCCAACATTACAAAAAAATGTATGTAAAAATTTAAAGATTTAAAGATTTACATTAAGATTTTTATGTCGCAGAAATAATTATTTATTATACGCAGGAAAATCCTGCGTCAGGAGACAATACAAACACCTCGAGGAAACATCAATTACTTTTTTTCCTTCTAAAATAAAAACTATTAAATAAAGTGAAAATGTTAATTTTAGTTTTTCCAAAACTAAGTCTCGTGTTTTTTTATCGGTGTATGTTAGTTTTTCGCTTCTATTCTGTTTAGCCTTGATAAAGATCAGCCGAGTCCTAACCGAACGTCGGCTATTATAATGTACCGGGTGACCCAATAAGACTGTTCCTCGGCCATATCTCGGGAACCGTTCGTCGTATGACTTTGGTGTAAAAAAATATTAGGTAAATCGGCCATGAAGAATCGCAGGGCGTAACTGCCATCTTAAATTTTTAAATTGCATTTTCTATAAATTTCGCATTTATTATGATTTTTCACATTTGTAAAGAGAACCAGTTTATCTATCATTTTCGTAAAAACAAAAGTTCAGTTATTTCAAAAATAAAGATGGCGGGGGGTGTTCAATTGTTTTTGCAATAACCTGCTTTAACTTCTTAAGCAATAAGAATCAAAAATATAGTTAATTTAGTTGAATCCTTCTCCACCAGGGGGCTAGTTTTGACAAGATAACCCAAGTTAAAAAAAATCAAATGGAATGATATGACTTTTTCTTTATAATAAAGTAGCCAAATAACATCTAAATAGGCCAGTGAAAACCATTTTTCAAAATCTCGTTCCTAACTTCACATATTGGGAAAATGAGAATAATGGATGTTTGAAGATCGAGGACCGCGCGGTAAATTTTCTAAAACTATTAAAAATTTAGCACAAAATGAATAAGATGTTAAAGAGACAATTGTGAGTCTAAATAGAATATATTTAAGTATTATTTAAAAATATATATCATCAGGACATTCATGTTGCTCCAAAGGACTAAACGCATTTTGAACTTATTGTCACTTTAATATTACTCTCGTAATTCTAACCTTTAATTTAAAAAGTAAGCCTAAAAACCTAAATAGATATACTATATCTGAATTCGAATATGCTGATTCTTATTGCTTAAGGAATGCTCTTTTCAACGATACCAAATTTGTTAAAATCGGTCAAACCGTTAAGAAGTTAAACCAGGTTATTGCAAAAACAATTGAACACCTCCCGCCATCTTTGTTTTTGAAATAACTGAACTTTTGTTTTTACGAAAATGATAGATAAACTGGTTCTCTTTACAAATGTGAAAAAAAATTTTGTTTATTATTCGAAATTTATAAAAAATGCAATTTAAAAATTTAAGATGACAGTTACGCCCTCTGGTGGTCATTTTAAAACTTGAAAATATTTCATTAGATTCTTCATAGCCGATTTACCTAATATTTTTTACACCAAAGTCATACGACGAACGGTTCCCGAGATATGGCTGAGGAACCGTCTTATTGGGTCACCTGGTACATAGAAGAAGAAGGTGCCATACTTAGTTTCTGAAAACTAAAATTAACTTGAAATCAATTAAGAGATTTAATTCAGTATGCAAATGTTAGTTTGAAAATATGTATAGTACATCGAAAATAATGACAACAACAAAATGATTTACGAATTTATATTATTACCAGTTAGTTTTGTCTCACAAACATTGCGATCGCTTTGAATGTGATTTTGCTTGCCTATAAAAAAAAGGAGTATATTTATAATTCCGGCGCTCTCCTTAAGAAATTTAAGAGATGGTGATGAGGCTATATCGATTTGCGTTTTACTATTGACGACGGTTTGCACGATTTCCGTCTTCTTAATTATCTGAGCATTTGTTAAAAAAGTCTTGCACTCGCTTTCATTTTGCTGAACTTGTTAGCAAACTTCTAAATATTAACTTTATACTCTCGTAAGCGGGAATTATTCAGAGATTAAATTAACAAAAGCTACAAGACAAAGAATCCAATTCATGCATGGAAGACTGTGATATTGAAAATTATGATGATTTGTTTCGCCGAAAGAATGCCACTGGTAAATATGTAATTTTAAAATTATTAAATACAAAACGAAAAAGATAAAAATAATAAATAAAGCTTCTAAAACTATTAACAAGTTTTTGTTTGTTTTACAAAATATAAATCTTTCAATAAAGAGGAATTGATATATATGTACTAATTCATAAATGTTTCTTCTTGATAGAACGCAATATTTAAAAAGTTTTTAGCATTATGTAAACTATTTTATCCACTTTGCAGGAATGTTTGTTTATTCACTAAATATTCACATTTCGTATAAAACGAAACTTATCGACTAAGAGGAATAAAAATGTTAAGTATATTATACTTCTTACTTTATTTCATATTGCTGTTTTTATTTGGGTAAATATACATAGATTTAGTTTTTGAAGTACATGTATTCAGATTACACAGTTATTTTTGGAAAGTTTGTCTTTATTTTGATACAATGTATATCATAAACCTTTCAAGTTTATTGACCATTTCCAACCATTCTCTATTGCTTTACACCTCGTTAGATGGTTGTAATCACCTAACTGTAATGTGTTTGTACATTTAAGGCTAAAAGTTTACCGCTTGTGTACAAGCAATCAAGTGTTGTGTATTTAGGGAAAGGGTGTATTTAAAGCTTTTAGATAACGAAGCATTTAGAGGGCCGCAGTCATCAAAATATTTTTGAAATTATTTTCCTGCGTCAGTTGCCTCACATATAAAGCTCTGACGTGGCAACGAATACTTTAGAAATAAATGTATAAAAAGCGAAATGCTGAATGTGTGAAATTTAAAGTCCATCCTCCTATGTTTACGCAATATCTATCAAGTGAGAAAACTCGCTATGTAAATGTAAGCAAAGCGATACCCTTCGAGGATGTGAACTATGAAGAATATGTTTTTATTTAAATCTGGTCTAGAATGTTACGGTTTCAGATTTAGTTTATTATAAAAAGTATTTCGCTTTTAACATTACAAACCTTAATAATAAAATCAGATTTTCATTTTTCCGGCTTAATCTTAATCGAATTTTTAAATTCCATTTTGAACATAAACGGTATTCGCATTTTCTTTTGTACATGAAAATGCGCACATTCTGTCAGTTGTAAAAAATATTTACTCATATTATTATGTATTTAATAGCTATTTATTGTGTACGTGTTTTAGTAGGCAGATTATCCACGCAAGAATTTTTAATCGCGAGAACGAAGTTCGCGTGCAAATTTGAAACAACGCCAAGAAAACGGCGAACAAAATCTCACAATTAAGTATATTAATGGTCTACCTCGAATTATTTCTTCAAAAACTGAAATGTAATAACAATTCAAATTCTAAACAATTTCTTATTTATTATCAGAATGTCAAAGGTCTACGAACAAAACTTACTAAACTTCAAACTGCTAATTTGTCTAATGATTTTCATGTAATAATGCTTACTGAAACGTGGCTTGTTCCTGAAATATTTGATTCCGAATTAGATTACATAACATGAATGTACATAGGAAAGATAGACCGTGTGATATCGGTAAAAGAGGTGGCGGTGTTCTAATTGCCGTCAATAATAAGTATTTTCTAAAATAATTCTACATCTTTCAATGAAGTTGAGCAATTATTTGTTCTATGCAACGTTGGTTATAAAATATTATTCTTGGTTGCTTCTACTCTCCGCCAAACAGCAGTACAGACTATTACGACAAATTAAGTAGTACGATTGACGATATCATGAAATCATATTTAAATGCCGACCTCTTATTAATGGGTGACTGGAATTTGCCACACTTAGTTTGGAATACTTCTGAAGACAACATCCTCTCAGTGAATGGCAAAAACTTAATATGTGTTGAAAAGTTTTGTGAAAATTTAAATCTGTATAATATGTTTCAATTTAATTCTATTAAGAACTGTGATGATAGAATGCTAGACTTAGTTTTAGTACTAACACCACTACCTTTGTGGAGCGTAGTTTGGAAGCATTAGTTTTGGAAGATAAATATCATCCACCGTTAACTATATCATTTGAATTTTTATTTACATCTTCATTTTTAAATTTTGATCATTATTATTATGACTTTCGTAACGGCAATTACTTAGATCTTAATTTCTACTTGTCCACTATAAACTGGGAATTTCTTCTACCGTTAAGCATTAATGATGCTGTAAACTCTTTTTATAATATCTTAAATTTAGGTTCTAGCTATTACATACCCATAAAACGTACATCAAATTATAATAAAAAGTTTCCTCCTGGTACTCTAGTGTTCTGCGAAATCTAATTAAACTAAACATATCTACCATAAGTTATACAAATCTACAAATTGTCTCACTTATTATAATGAATTCTCAAAATTACGAAGTCAATGCAAAACCCTTTCTAATCAGTGCTTTAAATTACATATTAATGATGTACAATCAAAAATCAAAAACGATCCTAAGTACTTTTGGTCATACATAAAATATCAAAAGAAAGATAATCATTTACCCTCTGAAATGAGCCTTGGTTCGTCAGTCAGTACTAATGGGCAGGAAACTGTAAATCTCTTTGCCAAACATTTTGGTTCTGTTTATAAGACAAATAATAAGAATTATTACCAAAAGAAATTATTTCCGAAAACAATGTTAATTTAAATTACATTAATATCGACGTTAATCAAATTATGATGGAATTAAAAGATTTACCCGAAAAATAAATCATGGTCCTGATGGTATTCCTGCTCTTCTCTTAAGAAATTGTTGCTACGTGTTAGCATATCCAATTCAAATATTGTTCTCTAAATCTTTAAAAGTGGAATTTTTCCGGATACATGGAAATTAACCTATGTTATACCAGTTCACAAGAGTAAAGATAAAACCGATATCACTAACTACAGACCTATCTCAAAGATATCTGAAATTCCAAAACTGTTTGAAAAATTATTGCTAATAATATGTTTCCGTTATTAAAACAAACAATCATTGAAGAACAGCATGGATTTTACCCAAATCGCTCGACTACCTCGAATCTCTTAGTTTTTCAAAATTTTATATATCAAGCTTTTGATGAATATACTCAGCTGGATGTCATATATACTGACTTTTCAAAAGCTTTTGACAGCGTTAACCATAAAATTTTAATTAAGAAAATCGAAACGTAGGTATTGGTGGTACTTTACTTTCTTGGATTGATAGCTACATTTCCAACAGACGTCAAATAGTCCAGTACAAAAATTTTTATTCTGATCATGTTTTAGTCCATTCAGGAGTACCACAAGGTGCTCATCTGGCTCCTTTGCTATTCTTAATCTTTATTAACGACATTAAAATATTTTTAAACACTCCCAGATTCTTCTTTTCGCTGATGACATGAAAATATTTAAAACAATCAGATCTGTAGGCGACTGTTTTCAGCTTCAAGAAGACCTTAATGCTTTTTCTAATTGGTGTTCTTTTAATTTGATGGAACTAAATTTGAGTAAGTGTTTGTCAATTACATTTCATCGCATTATTAAACCCATAAAGTTTGACTATATTCTGGATAATCACTCATTACAAAATTGCGTTTCAGTTACTGATTTAGGAGTTATATTTTCTCGAGATTTGTCATTCAAAGAACACATAAATCACATTAGATTAAAAGCAACTAAAGAATTGGGTTTCATTTTTCGTTGCACAAAACGTTCTCTAATGTTGATACTCTAAAAGTTTTATTTGTTTCATTAGTACGTTCACATTTGGAGTATTGTTCTCAAGTTTGGTCACCTTATCATTCAACATATATTAAAATTAGAAAAGTTCAACATAGATTTCTTAGATTTATTGCATATAAAACTGGAATTACATTATCAAACTACTTGAAATACTTTCATTTTAAATATAAATACTTTAAATTCTCGCAGAATACTTTTGGATATGGTGTTTTTCAGAAACTGGCGTTTTAGATTGTTCTCATCTTCTGCATCAAATCGATTTTAATGTACCGATCAAAACTCTTCGTAACACTTCACAATTTTCAGTAAGGTTCTGTAAACTTCCTACCTTCTTAATTCTCTCTCAATTTATTGTTATATTGATTTCTATAATTTGAATAATTCTTTTATTTATTATTATCTAATATAGCAATTATAATTTTACTTTAAACTAAATTACTTGTTTGTACACTCATTTTCTGTATATAGGCTTCTGCAAATAAAATAAATAAATTGTAATAATTAAAACATTGTTATAATGTTTTATGTAATATGAAACTCTATTAAGTTATTATATGTATTATAATAAGTTTCATAAACTGCATAATAATATCCTCTATAATATGGTGATTGTGGCAATATACAATTAAAAATTAACGAACTTTTAATTAAATTGGTAATGCATAAAAGTTTGGAAGAATAGGTGAAATATTTGTTGGAATGTTGTAAAGTTTTCAGTACGTGTACATTCTTATGTAAAGAACCAGATAATGTTTATTGCGGAAACTAAAAGTTCTAAAAACTTTATTACTAAAATTATTGTTGTTGTATAAGGTATTTTTTTAATTAAACTTAATTTTCTTGTAATGAAATATTTTCTAAACTATTCATATAGAATTAATTAATTCAGCTTGTTACGAAGATAAAGAAAATAAGGAGCAATGCAACTGAACGAAGCTGA